>OY804585.1:39831837-40166799 GCA_963680875.1 Bathymodiolus brooksi
AGCAAACCAGTGTTGGCTCTTTCTCCTCAATGCTGTATGGGTATGACATATCCTGATCTGGGCAAACCAGTGTTGGCTCTTTCTCCTTAATGCTGTATGGGTATGACATATCCTGATCTGAGCAAACCAGTGTTGGCTCTTTCTCCTTTATGCTGTATGACATATCCTGATCTGTGCAAACCAGTGTTGGCTCTTACTCCTTAATGCTGCATGGGTATGACATATCCTGATCTGAGCAAACCAGTGTTGGCTCTTTCTCCTTAATGCTGTATGACATATCCTGATCTGAGCAAACCAGTGTTGGCTCTTTCTCCTTAATGCTATATGAAATATCCTGATCTGAGCAAGCCAGTGTTAGCTCTTTCTCCTTAATGCTGTATGGGTATGACATATTCTGATCTGAGCAAACCACTGTTGGCTCTTTGTCCTTAATGCTGTATGACATATCCTGATCTGAGTAAACCAGTATTGGCTCTTTCTCCTTAATGCTGTATGTGTATGATATATCCTAATCTGACCAAGCCAGTGTTGGCTCTTTCTCCTTAATGCTATATGATATATCCTGATCTGCGCAAACCAGTGTTGGCTCTTTCTCCTTTATGCTGTATGACATATCCTGATCTGAGTAAACCAGTGTTGGCTCCTTCTCCTTAATGCTGTATGACATATCCTGATCTGAGCAAAACAGTGTTGGCTCCTTCTCCTTAATGCTGTATGACATATCCTGATCTGAGCAAACCAGTGTTGGCTCTTTCTCCTTAATGCTGTATGGGTATGACATATCCTGATCTGAGCAAACCAGTGTTGGCTCTTTCTCCTTAATGCTGTATGACATATCCTGATCTGAGTAAACCAGTATTGGCTCTTTCTCCTTAATGCTGTATGGGTATGATATATCCTAATCTGACCAAGCCAGTGTTGGCTCTTTCTCCTTAATGCTGTATGACATATCCTGATCTGCGCAAACCAGTGTTGGCTCTTTCTCCTTAATGCTGTATGACATATCCTGATCTGAGTAAACAGGTGTTGGCTCCTTCTCCTTAATGCTGTATGACATATCCTGATCTGAGCAAATCAGTGTTGGCTCCTTCTCCTTAATGCTGTATGACATATCCTGATCTGAGCAAACCAGTGTTGGCTCTTTCTCCTTAATGCTGTATGGGTATGACATATCCTTATCTGAGCAAACCAGTGTTGGCTCTTTCTCCTTAATGCTGTATGACATATCTTGATCTGCGCAAACCAGTGTTGGCTCTTTCTCCTTAATGCTGTATGACATATCTTGATCTGCGCAAACCAGTGTTGGATCTTTCTCCTTAATGCTGTATGACATATCCTGATCTGAGCAAACCAATGTTGGCTCTTTCTCCTTAATGCTGTATGACATATCCTGATCTGAGCAAACCAATGTTGGCTCTTTCTCCTTAATGCTGTATGACATATCCTGATCTGAGAAAATCAGTATTGGCTCTTTCTCCTTAATGCTGTATGGGTATGATATATCCTGATCTGAGTAAGCCAGTGTTGGCTCTTTCTCCTTAATGCTATATGACATATCCTGATCTGAGCAAACCAGTGTTGGCTCTTTCTCCTTAATGCTATATGACATATCCTGATCTGAGCAAGTCAGTGTTAACTCTTTCTCCTTAATGCTGTATGGGTATGACATATCCTGATCTGAGCAAACCAATGTTGGCTCTTTCTCCTTAATGCTGTATGAAATATCCTGATCTGAGTAAATCAGCATTGGCTCTTTCTCCTTAATGCTGTATGGGTATGCTATATCCTGATCTGAGCAAGCCAGTGTTGGCTCATTCTCCTTAATGCTGTATGAGATATCCTGATCTGAGCAAACCAGTTTTGGCTCTTTCTCCTTAATGCTGCATGGTTATGACATATCCTGATCTGAGCAAACCAGTGTTGGCTCTTTCTCCTTAATGCTGTATGACATATCCTGATCTGAGTAAGCCAGTGTTGGCTCTTTCTCCTTAATGCTGTATGACGTATCCTGATCTGAGCAAGCCAGTGTTGGCTCTTTCTCTTTAATGCTGTATGGGTATGACATATCCTGATCTGAGCAAACCAGTGTTGGCTCTTTCTCCTTAATGCTATATGATATATCCTGATCTGAGCAAACCAGTGTTGGCTCTTTCTCCTTAATGCTGTATGACGTATCCTGATCTGAGCAAGCCAGTGTTGGCTCTTTCTCCTTAATGCTGTATGACATATTCTGATCTGGGCAAACCAGTGTTGACTCTTTCTCCTTAATGCTGTATGACATATC
The DNA here is from genome assembly GCA_963680875.1 of Bathymodiolus brooksi. Taxonomy (NCBI): domain Eukaryota; kingdom Metazoa; phylum Mollusca; class Bivalvia; order Mytilida; family Modiolidae; genus Bathymodiolus; species Bathymodiolus brooksi. Next base: position 39,834,122 of record OY804585.1, read on the forward strand.
CTGATCTGAGCAAACCAGTGTTGGCTCTTTCTCCTTAATGCTGTATGACATATCCTGATCTGAGTAAACCAGTGTTGGCTCCTTCTCCTTAATGCTGTATGACATATCCTGATATGAGCAAACCAGTGTTGGCTCTTTCTCCTTAATGCTGTATGACATATCCTGATCTGAGCAAACCAGTGTTGGCTCTTTCTCCTTAATGCTGTATTATATATCCTGATCTGAGCAAGCCAGTGTTGGCTCTTTCTCCTTAATGCTGTATGACATATCCTGATATGAACAAGCCAGTGTAGGCTCTTTCTCCTGAATGCTGTAAGACATATCCTGATCTGAGCAAACCAGTGTTGGCTCTTTGTCCTTAATGCTGTATGGGTATGACATATCCTGATCTGAGCAAACCCGTGTTGGTTCTTTCTCCTTAATGCTGTATGGGTATGACATATCCTGATCTGAGCAAACCAGTGTTGGCTCTTTCTCCTTAATGCTGTATGACATATCCTGATCTGAGCAAACCAGTGTTGGCTCTTTCTCCTTAATGCTGTATGACATATCCTGATCTGAGTAAACCAGTGTTGGCTCCTTCTCCTTAATGCTGTATGACATATCCTGATATGAGCAAACCAGTGTTGGCTCTTTCTCTTTAATGCTGTATGACATATCCTGATCTGAGCAAACCAGTGTTGGCTCTTTCTCCTTAATGCTGTATGGGTATGACATATCCTGATCTGAGCAAACCAGTGTTGGCTCTTTCTCCTTAATGCTGTATGATATATCCTGATCTTAGCAAACCAGTGTTGGCTTTTCTCCTTTATGCTGTATGACATATCCTGATCTGTGCAAACCAGTGTTGGCTCTTTCTCCTTAATGCTGCATGGGTATGACATATCCTGATCTGAGCAAACCAGTGTTGGCTCTTTCTCCTTAATACTGTATGACATATCCTGATCTGAGCAAACCAGTGTTGGCTCTTTCTCCTTAATGCTATATGACATATCCTGATCTGAGCAAGCCAGTGTTAGCTCTTTCTCCTTAATGCTGTATGGGTATGACATATTCTGATCTGAGCAAACCAGTGTTGGCTCTTTCTCCTTAATGCTGTATGTGTATGATATATCCTAATCTGACCAAGCCAGTGTTGGCTCTTTCTCCTTAATGCTATATGATATATCCTGATCTGCGCAAACCAGTGTTGGCTCTTTCTCCTTTATGCTGTATGACATATCCTGATCTGAGTAAACCAGTGTTGGCTCCTTCTCCTTAATGCTGTATGACATATCCTGATCTGAGCAAAACAGTGTTGGCTCCTTCTCCTTAATGCTGTATGACATATCCTGATCTGAGCAAACCAGTGTTGGCTCTTTCTCCTTAATGCTGTATGGGTATGACATATCCTGATCTGAGCAAACCAGTGTTGGCTCTTTCTCCTTAATGCTGTATGACATATCCTGATCTGAGTAAACCAGTATTGGCTCTTTCTCCTTAATGCTGTATGGGTATGATATATCCTAATCTGACCAAGCCAGTGTTGGCTCTTTCTCCTTAATGCTGTATGACATATCCTGATCTGCGCAAACCAGTGTTGGCTCTTTCTCCTTAATGCTGTATGACATATCCTGATCTGAGTAAACAGGTGTTGGCTCCTTCTCCTTAATGCTGTATGACATATCCTGATCTGAGCAAATCAGTGTTGGCTCCTTCTCCTTAATGCTGTATGACATATCCTGATCTGTGCAAACCAGTGTTGGCTCTTTCTCCTTAATGCTGTATGGGTATGACATATCCTTATCTGAGCAAACCAGTGTTGGCTCTTTCTCCTTAATGCTGTATGACATATCTTGATCTGCGCAAACCAGTGTTGGCTCTTTCTCCTTAATGCTGTATGACATATCTTGATCTGCGCAAACCAGTGTTGGATCTTTCTCCTTAATGCTGTATGACATATCCTGATCTGAGCAAACCAATGTTGGCTCTTTCTCCTTAATGCTGTATGACATATCCTGATCTGAGCAAACCAATGTTGGCTCTTTCTCCTTAATGCTGTATGACATATCCTGATCTGAGAAAATCAGTATTGGCTCTTTCTCCTTAATGCTGTATGGGTATGATATATCCTGATCTGAGTAAGCCAGTGTTGGCTCTTTCTCCTTAATGCTATATGACATATCCTGATCTGGGCAAACCAGTGTTGACTCTTTCTCCTTAATGCTGTATGACATATCCTGATCTGAGCAAACCAGTGTTGGCTCTTTCTCCTTAATGCTGTATGACATATCCTGTCTGCGTAAACCAGTGTTGGCTCCTTCTCCTTAATGCTGTATGACATATCCTGATATGAGCAAACCAGTGTTGGCTCTTTCTCCTTAATGCTGTATGACATATCCTGATCTGAGCAAACCAGTGTTGGCTCTTTCTCCTTAATGCTGTATTACATATCCTGATCTGAGCAAGCCAGTGTTGGCTCTTTCTCCTTAATGCTGTATGACATATCCTGATATGAACAAGCCAGTGTTGGCTCTTTCTCCCTAATGCTGTAAGACATATCCTGATCTGAGCAAACCAGTGTTGGCTCTTTCTCCTTAATGCTGTATGGGTATGACATATCCTGATCTGAGCAAACCCGTGTTGGTTCTTTCTCCTTAAGGCTGTATGGGTATGACATATTCTGATCTGAGCAAACCAGTGTTGGCTCTTTCTCCTTAATGGTGTATGACATTTCCTGATCTGAGCAAACCAGTGTTGGCTCTTTCTCCTTAATGCTGTATGACATATCCTGATCTGAGCAAACCAGTGTTGGCTCTTTCTCCTTAATGCTGTATGGGTATGACATATCCTGATCTGAGCAAACCAGTGTTGGCTCTTTCTCCTTAATGCTGTATGATATATCCTGATCTGAGCAAACCAGTGTTGGCTCCTTAATGCTGTATGGGTATGCTATATCCTGATCTGAGCAAGCCAGTGTTGGCTCATTCTCCTTAATGCTGTATGAGATATCCTGATCTGAGCAAACCAGTTTTGGCTCTTTCTCCTTAATGCTGCATGGTTATGACATATCCTGATCTGAGCAAACCAGTGTTGGCTCTTTCTCCTTAATGCTGTATGACATATCCTGATCTGAGTAAGCCAGTGTTGGCTCTTTCTCCTTAATGCTGTATGACGTATCCTGATCTGAGCAAGCCAGTGTTGGCTCTTTCTCTTTAATGCTGTATGGGTATGACATATCCTGATCTGAGCAAACCAGTGTTGGCTCTTTCTCCTTAATGCTATATGATATATCCTGATCTGAGCAAACCAGTGTTGGCTCTTTCTCCTTAATGCTGTATGACGTATCCTGATCTGAGCAAGCCAGTGTTGGCTCTTTCTCCTTAATGCTGTATGACATATTCTGATCTGGGCAAACCAGTGTTGACTCTTTCTCCTTAATGCTGTATGACATATCCTGATCTGAGCAAACCAGTGTTGGCTCTTTCTCCTTAATGCTGTATGACATATCCTGATCTGAGTAAACCAGTGTTGGCTCCTTCTCCTTAATGCTGTATGACATATCCTGATATGAGCAAACCAGTGTTGGCTCTTTCTCCTTAATGCTGTATGACATATCCTGATCTGAGCAAACCAGTGTTGGCTCTTTCTCCTTAATGCTGTATTATATATCCTGATCTGAGCAAGCCAGTGTTGGCTCTTTCTCCTTAATGCTGTATGACATATCCTGATATGAACAAGCCAGTGTAGGCTCTTTCTCCTGAATGCTGTAAGACATATCCTGATCTGAGCAAACCAGTGTTGGCTCTTTGTCCTTAATGCTGTATGGGTATGACATATCCTGATCTGAGCAAACCCGTGTTGGTTCTTTCTCCTTAATGCTGTATGGGTATGACATATCCTGATCTGAGCAAACCAGTGTTGGCTCTTTCTCCTTAATGCTGTATGACATATCCTGATCTGAGCAAACCAGTGTTGGCTCTTTCTCCTTAATGCTGTATGACATATCCTGATCTGAGTAAACCAGTGTTGGCTCCTTCTCCTTAATGCTGTATGACATATCCTGATATGAGCAAACCAGTGTTGGCTCTTTCTCTTTAATGCTGTATGACATATCCTGATCTGAGCAAACCAGTGTTGGCTCTTTCTCCTTAATGCTGTATGGGTATGACATATCCTGATCTGAGCAAACCAGTGTTGGCTCTTTCTCCTTAATGCTGTATGATATATCCTGATCTTAGCAAACCAGTGTTGGCTTTTCTCCTTTATGCTGTATGACATATCCTGATCTGTGCAAACCAGTGTTGGCTCTTTCTCCTTAATGCTGCATGGGTATGACATATCCTGATCTGAGCAAACCAGTGTTGGCTCTTTCTCCTTAATACTGTATGACATATCCTGATCTGAGCAAACCAGTGTTGGCTCTTTCTCCTTAATGCTATATGACATATCCTGATCTGAGCAAGCCAGTGTTAGCTCTTTCTCCTTAATGCTGTATGGGTATGACATATTCTGATCTGAGCAAACCAGTGTTGGCTCTTTCTCCTTAATGCTGTATGTGTATGATATATCCTAATCTGACCAAGCCAGTGTTGGCTCTTTCTCCTTAATGCTATATGATATATCCTGATCTGCGCAAACCAGTGTTGGCTCTTTCTCCTTTATGCTGTATGACATATCCTGATCTGAGTAAACCAGTGTTGGCTCCTTCTCCTTAATGCTGTATGACATATCCTGATCTGAGCAAAACAGTGTTGGCTCCTTCTCCTTAATGCTGTATGACATATCCTGATCTGAGCAAACCAGTGTTGGCTCTTTCTCCTTAATGCTGTATGGGTATGACATATCCTGATCTGAGCAAACCAGTGTTGGCTCTTTCTCCTTAATGCTGTATGACATATCCTGATCTGAGTAAACCAGTATTGGCTCTTTCTCCTTAATGCTGTATGGGTATGATATATCCTAATCTGACCAAGCCAGTGTTGGCTCTTTCTCCTTAATGCTGTATGACATATCCTGATCTGCGCAAACCAGTGTTGGCTCTTTCTCCTTAATGCTGTATGACATATCCTGATCTGAGTAAACAGGTGTTGGCTCCTTCTCCTTAATGCTGTATGACATATCCTGATCTGAGCAAATCAGTGTTGGCTCCTTCTCCTTAATGCTGTATGACATATCCTGATCTGTGCAAACCAGTGTTGGCTCTTTCTCCTTAATGCTGTATGGGTATGACATATCCTTATCTGAGCAAACCAGTGTTGGCTCTTTCTCCTTAATGCTGTATGACATATCTTGATCTGCGCAAACCAGTGTTGGCTCTTTCTCCTTAATGCTGTATGACATATCTTGATCTGCGCAAACCAGTGTTGGATCTTTCTCCTTAATGCTGTATGACATATCCTGATCTGAGCAAACCAATGTTGGCTCTTTCTCCTTAATGCTGTATGACATATCCTGATCTGAGCAAACCAATGTTGGCTCTTTCTCCTTAATGCTGTATGACATATCCTGATCTGAGAAAATCAGTATTGGCTCTTTCTCCTTAATGCTGTATGGGTATGATATATCCTGATCTGAGTAAGCCAGTGTTGGCTCTTTCTCCTTAATGCTATATGACATATCCTGATCTGGGCAAACCAGTGTTGACTCTTTCTCCTTAATGCTGTATGACATATCCTGATCTGAGCAAACCAGTGTTGGCTCTTTCTCCTTAATGCTGTATGACATATCCTGTCTGCGTAAACCAGTGTTGGCTCCTTCTCCTTAATGCTGTATGACATATCCTGATATGAGCAAACCAGTGTTGGCTCTTTCTCCTTAATGCTGTATGACATATCCTGATCTGAGCAAACCAGTGTTGGCTCTTTCTCCTTAATGCTGTATTACATATCCTGATCTGAGCAAGCCAGTGTTGGCTCTTTCTCCTTAATGCTGTATGACATATCCTGATATGAACAAGCCAGTGTTGGCTCTTTCTCCCTAATGCTGTAAGACATATCCTGATCTGAGCAAACCAGTGTTGGCTCTTTCTCCTTAATGCTGTATGGGTATGACATATCCTGATCTGAGCAAACCCGTGTTGGTTCTTTCTCCTTAAGGCTGTATGGGTATGACATATTCTGATCTGAGCAAACCAGTGTTGGCTCTTTCTCCTTAATGGTGTATGACATTTCCTGATCTGAGCAAACCAGTGTTGGCTCTTTCTCCTTAATGCTGTATGACATATCCTGATCTGAGCAAACCAGTGTTGGCTCTTTCTCCTTAATGCTGTATGGGTATGACATATCCTGATCTGAGCAAACCAGTGTTGGCTCTTTCTCCTTAATGCTGTATGATATATCCTGATCTGAGCAAACCAGTGTTGGCTCTTTCTTCTTAATGCTGTATGGCATATCCTGATCTGTGCAAACCAGGGTTGGCTCTTTCTCCTTAATGCTGCATGGGTATGATATATCCTGATCTGAGCAAACCAGTGTTGGCTCTTTCTCCTTTATGCTGTATGACATATCCTGATCTGTGCAAACCAGTGTTAGCTCTTTCTCCTTAATGCTGTATTGGTATGACATATTCTGATCTGAGCAAACCAGTGTTGGCTCTTTCTCCTTAATGCTGTATGACATATCCTGATCTGAGCAAACCAGTGTTGGCTCTTTCTCCTTAATGCTGTATGACATATCCTGATCTGAGCAAGCCAGTGTTGGCTCTTTCTCCTTAATGCTGTATGACATATCCTGATATGAACAAGCCAGTGTTGGCTCTTTCTCTCTAATGCTTTAAGACATATCCTGATCTGAGCAAACCAGTGTTGGCTCTTTCTCCTTAATGCTGTATGACATATCCTGATCTGAGCAAGCCAGTGTTGGCTCTTTCTCCTTAATTCTGTATGACATATCCTGATCTGAGCAAACCAGTGTTGGCTCTTTCTCCTTAATGCTGTATGACATATCCTGATCTGAGCAAACCAGTGTTGGCTCTTTCTCCTTAATGCTGTATGGGTATGACATATCCTGATCTGAGCAAACCAGTGTTGGCTCTTTCTCCTGAATGCCCTATGACATATCCTCATCTGAGCAAACCAGTGTTGGCTCTTTCTCCTCAATGCTGTATGGGTATGACATATCCTGATCTGGGCAAACCAGTGTTGGCTCTTTCTCCTTAATGCTGTATGGGTATGACATATCCTGATCTGAGCAAACCAGTGTTGGCTCTTTCTCCTTTATGCTGTATGACATATCCTGATCTGTGCAAACCAGTGTTGGCTCTTACTCCTTAATGCTGCATGGGTATGACATATCCTGATCTGAGCAAACCAGTGTTGGCTCTTTCTCCTTAATGCTGTATGACATATCCTGATCTGAGCAAACCAGTGTTGGCTCTTTCTCCTTAATGCTATATGAAATATCCTGATCTGAGCAAGCCAGTGTTAGCTCTTTCTCCTTAATGCTGTATGGGTATGACATATTCTGATCTGAGCAAACCACTGTTGGCTCTTTGTCCTTAATGCTGTATGACATATCCTGATCTGAGTAAACCAGTATTGGCTCTTTCTCCTTAATGCTGTATGTGTATGATATATCCTAATCTGACCAAGCCAGTGTTGGCTCTTTCTCCTTAATGCTATATGATATATCCTGATCTGCGCAAACCAGTGTTGGCTCTTTCTCCTTTATGCTGTATGACATATCCTGATCTGAGTAAACCAGTGTTGGCTCCTTCTCCTTAATGCTGTATGACATATCCTGATCTGAGCAAAACAGTGTTGGCTCCTTCTCCTTAATGCTGTATGACATATCCTGATCTGTGCAAACCAGTGTTAGCTCTTTCTCCTTAATGCTGTATTGGTATGACATATTCTGATCTGAGCAAACCAGTGTTGGCTCTTTCTCCTTAATGCTGTATGACATATCCTGATCTGAGCAAACCAGTGTTGGCTCTTTCTCCTTAATGCTGTATGACATATCCTGATCTGAGCAAGCCAGTGTTGGCTCTTTCTCCTTAATGCTGTATGACATATCCTGATATGAACAAGCCAGTGTTGGCTCTTTCTCTCTAATGCTTTAAGACATATCCTGATCTGAGCAAACCAGTGTTGGCTCTTTCTCCTTAATGCTGTATGACATATCCTGATCTGAGCAAGCCAGTGTTGGCTCTTTCTCCTTAATTCTGTATGACATATCCTGATCTGAGCAAACCAGTGTTGGCTCTTTCTCCTTAATGCTGTATGACATATCCTGATCTGAGCAAACCAGTGTTGGCTCTTTCTCCTTAATGCTGTATGGGTATGACATATCCTGATCTGAGCAAACCAGTGTTGGCTCTTTCTCCTGAATGCCCTATGACATATCCTCATCTGAGCAAACCAGTGTTGGCTCTTTCTCCTCAATGCTGTATGGGTATGACATATCCTGATCTGGGCAAACCAGTGTTGGCTCTTTCTCCTTAATGCTGTATGGGTATGACATATCCTGATCTGAGCAAACCAGTGTTGGCTCTTTCTCCTTTATGCTGTATGACATATCCTGATCTGTGCAAACCAGTGTTGGCTCTTACTCCTTAATGCTGCATGGGTATGACATATCCTGATCTGAGCAAACCAGTGTTGGCTCTTTCTCCTTAATGCTGTATGACATATCCTGATCTGAGCAAACCAGTGTTGGCTCTTTCTCCTTAATGCTATATGAAATATCCTGATCTGAGCAAGCCAGTGTTAGCTCTTTCTCCTTAATGCTGTATGGGTATGACATATTCTGATCTGAGCAAACCACTGTTGGCTCTTTGTCCTTAATGCTGTATGACATATCCTGATCTGAGTAAACCAGTATTGGCTCTTTCTCCTTAATGCTGTATGTGTATGATATATCCTAATCTGACCAAGCCAGTGTTGGCTCTTTCTCCTTAATGCTATATGATATATCCTGATCTGCGCAAACCAGTGTTGGCTCTTTCTCCTTTATGCTGTATGACATATCCTGATCTGAGTAAACCAGTGTTGACTCCTTCTCCTTAATGCTGTATGACATATCCTGATCTGAGCAAAACAGTGTTGGCTCCTTCTCCTTAATGCTGTATGACATATCCTGATCTGAGCAAACCAGTGTTGGCTCTTTCTCCTTAATGCTGTATGGGTATGACATATCCTGATCTGAGCAAACCAGTGTTGGCTCTTTCTCCTTAATGCTGTATGACATATCCTGATCTGAGTAAACCAGTATTGGCTCTTTCTCCTTAATGCTGTATGGGTATGATATATCCTAATCTGACCAAGCCAGTGTTGGCTCTTTCTCCTTAATGCTGTATGACATATCCTGATCTGCGCAAACCAGTGTTGGCTCTTTCTCCTTAATGCTGTATGACATATCCTGATCTGAGTAAACAGGTGTTGGCTCCTTCTCCTTAATGCTGTATGACATATCCTGATCTGAGCAAATCAGTGTTGGCTCCTTCTCCTTAATGCTGTATGACATATCCTGATCTGAGCAAACCAGTGTTGGCTCTTTCTCCTTAATGCTGTATGGGTATGACATATCCTTATCTGAGCAAACCAGTGTTGGCTCTTTCTCCTTAATGCTGTATGACATATCTTGATCTGCGCAAACCAGTGTTGGCTCTTTCTCCTTAATGCTGTATGACATATCTTGATCTGCGCAAACCAGTGTTGGATCTTTCTCCTTAATGCTGTATGACATATCCTGATCTGAGCAAACCAATGTTGGCTCTTTCTCCTTAATGCTGTATGACATATCCTGATCTGAGCAAACCAATGTTGGCTCTTTCTCCTTAATGCTGTATGACATATCCTGATCTGAGAAAATCAGTATTGGCTCTTTCTCCTTAATGCTGTATGGGTATGATATATCCTGATCTGAGTAAGCCAGTGTTGGCTCTTTCTCCTTAATGCTATATGACATATCCTGATCTGAGCAAACCAGTGTTGGCTCTTTCTCCTTAATGCTATATGACATATCCTGATCTGAGCAAGTCAGTGTTAACTCTTTCTCCTTAATGCTGTATGGGTATGACATATCCTGATCTGAGCAAACCAATGTTGGCTCTTTCTCCTTAATGCTGTATGAAATATCCTGATCTGAGTAAATCAGCATTGGCTCTTTCTCCTTAATGCTGTATGGGTATGCTATATCCTGATCTGAGCAAGCCAGTGTTGGCTCATTCTCCTTAATGCTGTATGAGATATCCTGATCTGAGCAAACCAGTTTTGGCTCTTTCTCCTTAATGCTGCATGGTTATGACATATCCTGATCTGAGCAAACCAGTGTTGGCTCTTTCTCCTTAATGCTGTATGACATATCCTGATCTGAGTAAGCCAGTGTTGGCTCTTTCTCCTTAATGCTGTATGACGTATCCTGATCTGAGCAAGCCAGTGTTGGCTCTTTCTCTTTAATGCTGTATGGGTATGACATATCCTGATCTGAGCAAACCAGTGTTGGCTCTTTCTCCTTAATGCTATATGATATATCCTGATCTGAGCAAACCAGTGTTGGCTCTTTCTCCTTAATGCTGTATGACGTATCCTGATCTGAGCAAGCCAGTGTTGGCTCTTTCTCCTTAATGCTGTATGACATATTCTGATCTGGGCAAACCAGTGTTGACTCTTTCTCCTTAATGCTGTATGACATATCCTGATCTGAGCAAACCAGTGTTGGCTCTTTCTCCTTAATGCTGTATGACATATCCTGATCTGAGTAAACCAGTGTTGGCTCCTTCTCCTTAATGCTGTATGACATATCCTGATATGAGCAAACCAGTGTTGGCTCTTTCTCCTTAATGCTGTATGACATATCCTGATCTGAGCAAACCAGTGTTGGCTCTTTCTCCTTAATGCTGTATTATATATCCTGATCTGAGCAAGCCAGTGTTGGCTCTTTCTCCTTAATGCTGTATGACATATCCTGATATGAACAAGCCAGTGTAGGCTCTTTCTCCTGAATGCTGTAAGACATATCCTGATCTGAGCAAACCAGTGTTGGCTCTTTGTCCTTAATGCTGTATGGGTATGACATATCCTGATCTGAGCAAACCCGTGTTGGTTCTTTCTCCTTAATGCTGTATGGGTATGACATATCCTGATCTGAGCAAACCAGTGTTGGCTCTTTCTCCTTAATGCTGTATGACATATCCTGATCTGAGCAAACCAGTGTTGGCTCTTTCTCCTTAATGCTGTATGACATATCCTGATCTGAGTAAACCAGTGTTGGCTCCTTCTCCTTAATGCTGTATGACATATCCTGATATGAGCAAACCAGTGTTGGCTCTTTCTCTTTAATGCTGTATGACATATCCTGATCTGAGCAAACCAGTGTTGGCTCTTTCTCCTTAATGCTGTATGGGTATGACATATCCTGATCTGAGCAAACCAGTGTTGGCTCTTTCTCCTTAATGCTGTATGATATATCCTGATCTTAGCAAACCAGTGTTGGCTTTTCTCCTTTATGCTGTATGACATATCCTGATCTGTGCAAACCAGTGTTGGCTCTTTCTCCTTAATGCTGCATGGGTATGACATATCCTGATCTGAGCAAACCAGTGTTGGCTCTTTCTCCTTAATACTGTATGACATATCCTGATCTGAGCAAACCAGTGTTGGCTCTTTCTCCTTAATGCTATATGACATATCCTGATCTGAGCAAGCCAGTGTTAGCTCTTTCTCCTTAATGCTGTATGGGTATGACATATTCTGATCTGAGCAAACCAGTGTTGGCTCTTTCTCCTTAATGCTGTATGTGTATGATATATCCTAATCTGACCAAGCCAGTGTTGGCTCTTTCTCCTTAATGCTATATGATATATCCTGATCTGCGCAAACCAGTGTTGGCTCTTTCTCCTTTATGCTGTATGACATATCCTGATCTGAGTAAACCAGTGTTGGCTCCTTCTCCTTAATGCTGTATGACATATCCTGATCTGAGCAAAACAGTGTTGGCTCCTTCTCCTTAATGCTGTATGACATATCCTGATCTGAGCAAACCAGTGTTGGCTCTTTCTCCTTAATGCTGTATGGGTATGACATATCCTGATCTGAGCAAACCAGTGTTGGCTCTTTCTCCTTAATGCTGTATGACATATCCTGATCTGAGTAAACCAGTATTGGCTCTTTCTCCTTAATGCTGTATGGGTATGATATATCCTAATCTGACCAAGCCAGTGTTGGCTCTTTCTCCTTAATGCTGTATGACATATCCTGATCTGCGCAAACCAGTGTTGGCTCTTTCTCCTTAATGCTGTATGACATATCCTGATCTGAGTAAACAGGTGTTGGCTCCTTCTCCTTAATGCTGTATGACATATCCTGATCTGAGCAAATCAGTGTTGGCTCCTTCTCCTTAATGCTGTATGACATATCCTGATCTGTGCAAACCAGTGTTGGCTCTTTCTCCTTAATGCTGTATGGGTATGACATATCCTTATCTGAGCAAACCAGTGTTGGCTCTTTCTCCTTAATGCTGTATGACATATCTTGATCTGCGCAAACCAGTGTTGGCTCTTTCTCCTTAATGCTGTATGACATATCTTGATCTGCGCAAACCAGTGTTGGATCTTTCTCCTTAATGCTGTATGACATATCCTGATCTGAGCAAACCAATGTTGGCTCTTTCTCCTTAATGCTGTATGACATATCCTGATCTGAGCAAACCAATGTTGGCTCTTTCTCCTTAATGCTGTATGACATATCCTGATCTGAGAAAATCAGTATTGGCTCTTTCTCCTTAATGCTGTATGGGTATGATATATCCTGATCTGAGTAAGCCAGTGTTGGCTCTTTCTCCTTAATGCTATATGACATATCCTGATCTGGGCAAACCAGTGTTGACTCTTTCTCCTTAATGCTGTATGACATATCCTGATCTGAGCAAACCAGTGTTGGCTCTTTCTCCTTAATGCTGTATGACATATCCTGTCTGCGTAAACCAGTGTTGGCTCCTTCTCCTTAATGCTGTATGACATATCCTGATATGAGCAAACCAGTGTTGGCTCTTTCTCCTTAATGCTGTATGACATATCCTGATCTGAGCAAACCAGTGTTGGCTCTTTCTCCTTAATGCTGTATTACATATCCTGATCTGAGCAAGCCAGTGTTGGCTCTTTCTCCTTAATGCTGTATGACATATCCTGATATGAACAAGCCAGTGTTGGCTCTTTCTCCCTAATGCTGTAAGACATATCCTGATCTGAGCAAACCAGTGTTGGCTCTTTCTCCTTAATGCTGTATGGGTATGACATATCCTGATCTGAGCAAACCCGTGTTGGTTCTTTCTCCTTAAGGCTGTATGGGTATGACATATTCTGATCTGAGCAAACCAGTGTTGGCTCTTTCTCCTTAATGGTGTATGACATTTCCTGATCTGAGCAAACCAGTGTTGGCTCTTTCTCCTTAATGCTGTATGACATATCCTGATCTGAGCAAACCAGTGTTGGCTCTTTCTCCTTAATGCTGTATGGGTATGACATATCCTGATCTGAGCAAACCAGTGTTGGCTCTTTCTCCTTAATGCTGTATGATATATCCTGATCTGAGCAAACCAGTGTTGGCTCTTTCTTCTTAATGCTGTATGGCATATCCTGATCTGTGCAAACCAGGGTTGGCTCTTTCTCCTTAATGCTGCATGGGTATGATATATCCTGATCTGAGCAAACCAGTGTTGGCTCTTTCTCCTTTATGCTGTATGACATATCCTGATCTGTGCAAACCAGTGTTAGCTCTTTCTCCTTAATGCTGTATTGGTATGACATATTCTGATCTGAGCAAACCAGTGTTGGCTCTTTCTCCTTAATGCTGTATGACATATCCTGATCTGAGCAAACCAGTGTTGGCTCTTTCTCCTTAATGCTGTATGACATATCCTGATCTGAGCAAGCCAGTGTTGGCTCTTTCTCCTTAATGCTGTATGACATATCCTGATATGAACAAGCCAGTGTTGGCTCTTTCTCTCTAATGCTTTAAGACATATCCTGATCTGAGCAAACCAGTGTTGGCTCTTTCTCCTTAATGCTGTATGACATATCCTGATCTGAGCAAGCCAGTGTTGGCTCTTTCTCCTTAATTCTGTATGACATATCCTGATCTGAGCAAACCAGTGTTGGCTCTTTCTCCTTAATGCTGTATGACATATCCTGATCTGAGCAAACCAGTGTTGGCTCTTTCTCCTTAATGCTGTATGGGTATGACATATCCTGATCTGAGCAAACCAGTGTTGGCTCTTTCTCCTGAATGCCCTATGACATATCCTCATCTGAGCAAACCAGTGTTGGCTCTTTCTCCTCAATGCTGTATGGGTATGACATATCCTGATCTGGGCAAACCAGTGTTGGCTCTTTCTCCTTAATGCTGTATGGGTATGACATATCCTGATCTGAGCAAACCAGTGTTGGCTCTTTCTCCTTTATGCTGTATGACATATCCTGATCTGTGCAAACCAGTGTTGGCTCTTACTCCTTAATGCTGCATGGGTATGACATATCCTGATCTGAGCAAACCAGTGTTGGCTCTTTCTCCTTAATGCTGTATGACATATCCTGATCTGAGCAAACCAGTGTTGGCTCTTTCTCCTTAATGCTATATGAAATATCCTGATCTGAGCAAGCCAGTGTTAGCTCTTTCTCCTTAATGCTGTATGGGTATGACATATTCTGATCTGTGCAAACCACTGTTGGCTCTTTGTCCTTAATGCTGTATGACATATCCTGATCTGAGTAAACCAGTATTGGCTCTTTCTCCTTAATGCTGTATGTGTATGATATATCCTAATCTGACCAAGCCAGTGTTGGCTCTTTCTCCTTAATGCTATATGATATATCCTGATCTGCGCAAACCAGTGTTGGCTCTTTCTCCTTTATGCTGTATGACATATCCTGATCTGAGTAAACCAGTGTTGGCTCCTTCTCCTTAATGCTGTATGACATATCCTGATCTGAGCAAAACAGTGTTGGCTCCTTCTCCTTAATGCTGTATGACATATCCTGATCTGAGCAAACCAGTGTTGGCTCTTTCTCCTTAATGCTGTATGGGTATGACATATCCTGATCTGAGCAAACCAGTGTTGGCTCTTTCTCCTTAATGCTGTATGACATATCCTGATCTGAGTAAACCAGTATTGGCTCTTTCTCCTTAATGCTGTATGGGTATGATATATCCTAATCTGACCAAGCCAGTGTTGGCTCTTTCTCCTTAATGCTGTATGACATATCCTGATCTGCGCAAACCAGTGTTGGCTCTTTCTCCTTAATGCTGTATGACATATCCTGATCTGAGTAAACAGGTGTTGGCTCCTTCTCCTTAATGCTGTATGACATATCCTGATCTGAGCAAATCAGTGTTGGCTCCTTCTCCTTAATGCTGTATGACATATCCTGATCTGAGCAAACCAGTGTTGGCTCTTTCTCCTTAATGCTGTATGGGTATGACATATCCTTATCTGAGCAAACCAGTGTTGGCTCTTTCTCCTTAATGCTGTATGACATATCTTGATCTGCGCAAACCAGTGTTGGCTCTTTCTCCTTAATGCTGTATGACATATCTTGATCTGCGCAAACCAGTGTTGGATCTTTCTCCTTAATGCTGTATGACATATCCTGATCTGAGCAAACCAATGTTGGCTCTTTCTCCTTAATGCTGTATGACATATCCTGATCTGAGCAAACCAATGTTGGCTCTTTCTCCTTAATGCTGTATGACATATCCTGATCTGAGAAAATCAGTATTGGCTCTTTCTCCTTAATGCTGTATGGGTATGATATATCCTGATCTGAGTAAGCCAGTGTTGGCTCTTTCTCCTTAATGCTATATGACATATCCTGATCTGAGCAAACCAGTGTTGGCTCTTTCTCCTTAATGCTATATGACATATCCTGATCTGAGCAAGTCAGTGTTAACTCTTTCTCCTTAATGCTGTATGGGTATGACATATCCTGATCTGAGCAAACCAATGTTGGCTCTTTCTCCTTAATGCTGTATGAAATATCCTGATCTGAGTAAATCAGCATTGGCTCTTTCTCCTTAATGCTGTATGGGTATGCTATATCCTGATCTGAGCAAGCCAGTGTTGGCTCATTCTCCTTAATGCTGTATGAGATATCCTGATCTGAGCAAACCAGTTTTGGCTCTTTCTCCTTAATGCTGCATGGTTATGACATATCCTGATCTGAGCAAACCAGTGTTGGCTCTTTCTCCTTAATGCTGTATGACATATCCTGATCTGAGTAAGCCAGTGTTGGCTCTTTCTCCTTAATGCTGTATGACGTATCCTGATCTGAGCAAGCCAGTGTTGGCTCTTTCTCTTTAATGCTGTATGGGTATGACATATCCTGATCTGAGCAAACCAGTGTTGGCTCTTTCTCCTTAATGCTATATGATATATCCTGATCTGAGCAAACCAGTGTTGGCTCTTTCTCCTTAATGCTGTATGACGTATCCTGATCTGAGCAAGCCAGTGTTGGCTCTTTCTCCTTAATGCTGTATGACATATTCTGATCTGGGCAAACCAGTGTTGACTCTTTCTCCTTAATGCTGTATGACATATCCTGATCTGAGCAAACCAGTGTTGGCTCTTTCTCCTTAATGCTGTATGACATATCCTGATCTGAGTAAACCAGTGTTGGCTCCTTCTCCTTAATGCTGTATGACATATCCTGATATGAGCAAACCAGTGTTGGCTCTTTCTCCTTAATGCTGTATGACATATCCTGATCTGAGCAAACCAGTGTTGGCTCTTTCTCCTTAATGCTGTATTATATATCCTGATCTGAGCAAGCCAGTGTTGGCTCTTTCTCCTTAATGCTGTATGACATATCCTGATATGAACAAGCCAGTGTAGGCTCTTTCTCCTGAATGCTGTAAGACATATCCTGATCTGAGCAAACCAGTGTTGGCTCTTTGTCCTTAATGCTGTATGGGTATGACATATCCTGATCTGAGCAAACCCGTGTTGGTTCTTTCTCCTTAATGCTGTATGGGTATGACATATCCTGATCTGAGCAAACCAGTGTTGGCTCTTTCTCCTTAATGC
The DNA here is from genome assembly GCA_963680875.1 of Bathymodiolus brooksi. Taxonomy (NCBI): domain Eukaryota; kingdom Metazoa; phylum Mollusca; class Bivalvia; order Mytilida; family Modiolidae; genus Bathymodiolus; species Bathymodiolus brooksi. The sequence continues at coordinate 39,851,119 of OY804585.1, forward strand.
TGTATGACATATCCTGATCTGAGCAAACCAGTGTTGGCTCTTTCTCCTTAATGCTGTATGACATATCCTGATCTGAGTAAACCAGTGTTGGCTCCTTCTCCTTAATGCTGTATGACATATCCTGATATGAGCAAACCAGTGTTGGCTCTTTCTCTTTAATGCTGTATGACATATCCTGATCTGAGCAAACCAGTGTTGGCTCTTTCTCCTTAATGCTGTATGGGTATGACATATCCTGATCTGAGCAAACCAGTGTTGGCTCTTTCTCCTTAATGCTGTATGATATATCCTGATCTTAGCAAACCAGTGTTGGCTTTTCTCCTTTATGCTGTATGACATATCCTGATCTGTGCAAACCAGTGTTGGCTCTTTCTCCTTAATGCTGCATGGGTATGACATATCCTGATCTGAGCAAACCAGTGTTGGCTCTTTCTCCTTAATACTGTATGACATATCCTGATCTGAGCAAACCAGTGTTGGCTCTTTCTCCTTAATGCTATATGACATATCCTGATCTGAGCAAGCCAGTGTTAGCTCTTTCTCCTTAATGCTGTATGGGTATGACATATTCTGATCTGAGCAAACCAGTGTTGGCTCTTTCTCCTTAATGCTGTATGTGTATGATATATCCTAATCTGACCAAGCCAGTGTTGGCTCTTTCTCCTTAATGCTATATGATATATCCTGATCTGCGCAAACCAGTGTTGGCTCTTTCTCCTTTATGCTGTATGACATATCCTGATCTGAGTAAACCAGTGTTGGCTCCTTCTCCTTAATGCTGTATGACATATCCTGATCTGAGCAAAACAGTGTTGGCTCCTTCTCCTTAATGCTGTATGACATATCCTGATCTGAGCAAACCAGTGTTGGCTCTTTCTCCTTAATGCTGTATGGGTATGACATATCCTGATCTGAGCAAACCAGTGTTGGCTCTTTCTCCTTAATGCTGTATGACATATCCTGATCTGAGTAAACCAGTATTGGCTCTTTCTCCTTAATGCTGTATGGGTATGATATATCCTAATCTGACCAAGCCAGTGTTGGCTCTTTCTCCTTAATGCTGTATGACATATCCTGATCTGCGCAAACCAGTGTTGGCTCTTTCTCCTTAATGCTGTATGACATATCCTGATCTGAGTAAACAGGTGTTGGCTCCTTCTCCTTAATGCTGTATGACATATCCTGATCTGAGCAAATCAGTGTTGGCTCCTTCTCCTTAATGCTGTATGACATATCCTGATCTGTGCAAACCAGTGTTGGCTCTTTCTCCTTAATGCTGTATGGGTATGACATATCCTTATCTGAGCAAACCAGTGTTGGCTCTTTCTCCTTAATGCTGTATGACATATCTTGATCTGCGCAAACCAGTGTTGGCTCTTTCTCCTTAATGCTGTATGACATATCTTGATCTGCGCAAACCAGTGTTGGATCTTTCTCCTTAATGCTGTATGACATATCCTGATCTGAGCAAACCAATGTTGGCTCTTTCTCCTTAATGCTGTATGACATATCCTGATCTGAGCAAACCAATGTTGGCTCTTTCTCCTTAATGCTGTATGACATATCCTGATCTGAGAAAATCAGTATTGGCTCTTTCTCCTTAATGCTGTATGGGTATGATATATCCTGATCTGAGTAAGCCAGTGTTGGCTCTTTCTCCTTAATGCTATATGACATATCCTGATCTGAGCAAACCAGTGTTGGCTCTTTCTCCTTAATGCTATATGACATATCCTGATCTGAGCAAGTCAGTGTTAACTCTTTCTCCTTAATGCTGTATGGGTATGACATATCCTGATCTGAGCAAACCAATGTTGGCTCTTTCTCCTTAATGCTGTATGAAATATCCTGATCTGAGTAAATCAGCATTGGCTCTTTCTCCTTAATGCTGTATGGGTATGCTATATCCTGATCTGAGCAAGCCAGTGTTGGCTCATTCTCCTTAATGCTGTATGAGATATCCTGATCTGAGCAAACCAGTTTTGGCTCTTTCTCCTTAATGCTGCATGGTTATGACATATCCTGATCTGAGCAAACCAGTGTTGGCTCTTTCTCCTTAATGCTGTATGACATATCCTGATCTGAGTAAGCCAGTGTTGGCTCTTTCTCCTTAATGCTGTATGACGTATCCTGATCTGAGCAAGCCAGTGTTGGCTCTTTCTCTTTAATGCTGTATGGGTATGACATATCCTGATCTGAGCAAACCAGTGTTGGCTCTTTCTCCTTAATGCTATATGATATATCCTGATCTGAGCAAACCAGTGTTGGCTCTTTCTCCTTAATGCTGTATGACGTATCCTGATCTGAGCAAGCCAGTGTTGGCTCTTTCTCCTTAATGCTGTATGACATATTCTGATCTGGGCAAACCAGTGTTGACTCTTTCTCCTTAATGCTGTATGACATATCCTGATCTGAGCAAACCAGTGTTGGCTCTTTCTCCTTAATGCTGTATGACATATCCTGATCTGAGTAAACCAGTGTTGGCTCCTTCTCCTTAATGCTGTATGACATATCCTGATATGAGCAAACCAGTGTTGGCTCTTTCTCCTTAATGCTGTATGACATATCCTGATCTGAGCAAACCAGTGTTGGCTCTTTCTCCTTAATGCTGTATTATATATCCTGATCTGAGCAAGCCAGTGTTGGCTCTTTCTCCTTAATGCTGTATGACATATCCTGATATGAACAAGCCAGTGTAGGCTCTTTCTCCTGAATGCTGTAAGACATATCCTGATCTGAGCAAACCAGTGTTGGCTCTTTCTCCTTAATGCTGTATGACATATCCTGATCTGAGTAAGCCAGTGTTGGCTCTATCTCCTTAATGCTGTATGACGTATCCTGATCTGAGCAAGCCAGTGTTGGCTCTTTCTCTTTAATGCTGTATGGGTATGACATATCCTGATCTGAGCAAACCAGTGTTGGCTCTTTCTCCTTAATGCTATATGATATATCCTGATCTGAGCAAACCAGTGTTGGCTCTTTCTCCTTAATGCTGTATGACGTATCCTGATCTGAGCAAGCCAGTGTTGGCTCTTTCTCCTTAATGCTGTATGACATATTCTGATCTGGGCAAACCAGTGTTGACTCTTTCTCCTTAATGCTGTATGACATATCCTGATCTGAGCAAACCAGTGTTGGCTCTTTCTCCTTAATGCTGTATGACATATCCTGATCTGAGTAAACCAGTGTTGGCTCCTTCTCCTTAATGCTGTATGACATATCCTGATATGAGCAAACCAGTGTTGGCTCTTTCTCCTTAATGCTGTATGACATATCCTGATCTGAGCAAACCAGTGTTGGCTCTTTCTCCTTAATGCTGTATTATATATCCTGATCTGAGCAAGCCAGTGTTGGCTCTTTCTCCTTAATGCTGTATGACATATCCTGATATGAACAAGCCAGTGTAGGCTCTTTCTCCTGAATGCTGTAAGACATATCCTGATCTGAGCAAACCAGTGTTGGCTCTTTGTCCTTAATGCTGTATGGGTATGACATATCCTGATCTGAGCAAACCCGTGTTGGTTCTTTCTCCTTAATGCTGTATGGGTATGACATATCCTGATCTGAGCAAACCAGTGTTGGCTCTTTCTCCTTAATGCTGTATGACATATCCTGATCTGAGCAAACCAGTGTTGGCTCTTTCTCCTTAATGCTGTATGACATATCCTGATCTGAGTAAACCAGTGTTGGCTCCTTCTCCTTAATGCTGTATGACATATCCTGATATGAGCAAACCAGTGTTGGCTCTTTCTCTTAAATGCTGTATGACATATCCTGATCTGAGCAAACCAGTGTTGGCTCTTTCTCCTTAATGCTGTATGGGTATGACATATCCTGATCTGAGCAAACCAGTGTTGGCTCTTTCTCCTTAATGCTGTATGATATATCCTGATCTTAGCAAACCAGTGTTGGCTCTTTCTCCTTTATGCTGTATGACATATCCTGATCTGTGCAAACCAGTGTTGGCTCTTTCTCCTTAATGCTGCATGGGTATGACATATCCTGATCTGAGCAAACCAGTGTTGGCTCTTTCTCCTTAATACTGTATGACATATCCTGATCTGAGCAAACCAGTGTTGGCTCTTTCTCCTTAATGCTATATGACATATCCTGATCTGAGCAAGCCAGTGTTAGCTCTTTCTCCTTAATGCTGTATGGGTATGACATATTCTGATCTGAGCAAACCAGTGTTGGCTCTTTCTCCTTAATGCTGTATGTGTATGATATATCCTAATCTGACCAAGCCAGTGTTGGCTCTTTCTCCTTAATGCTATATGATATATCCTGATCTGCGCAAACCAGTGTTGGCTCTTTCTCCTTTATGCTGTATGACATATCCTGATCTGAGTAAACCAGTGTTGGCTCCTTCTCCTTAATGCTGTATGACATATCCTGATCTGAGCAAAACAGTGTTGGCTCCTTCTCCTTAATGCTGTATGACATATCCTGATCTGAGCAAACCAGTGTTGGCTCTTTCTCCTTAATGCTGTATGGGTATGACATATCCTGATCTGAGCAAACCAGTGTTGGCTCTTTCTCCTTAATGCTGTATGACATATCCTGATCTGAGTAAACCAGTATTGGCTCTTTCTCCTTAATGCTGTATGGGTATGATATATCCTAATCTGACCAAGCCAGTGTTGGCTCTTTCTCCTTAATGCTGTATGACATATCCTGATCTGCGCAAACCAGTGTTGGCTCTTTCTCCTTAATGCTGTATGACATATCCTGATCTGAGTAAACAGGTGTTGGCTCCTTCTCCTTAATGCTGTATGACATATCCTGATCTGAGCAAATCAGTGTTGGCTCCTTCTCCTTAATGCTGTATGACATATCCTGATCTGTGCAAACCAGTGTTGGCTCTTTCTCCTTAATGCTGTATGGGTATGACATATCCTTATCTGAGCAAACCAGTGTTGGCTCTTTCTCCTTAATGCTGTATGACATATCTTGATCTGCGCAAACCAGTGTTGGCTCTTTCTCCTTAATGCTGTATGACATATCTTGATCTGCGCAAACCAGTGTTGGATCTTTCTCCTTAATGCTGTATGACATATCCTGATCTGAGCAAACCAATGTTGGCTCTTTCTCCTTAATGCTGTATGACATATCCTGATCTGAGCAAACCAATGTTGGCTCTTTCTCCTTAATGCTGTATGACATATCCTGATCTGAGAAAATCAGTATTGGCTCTTTCTCCTTAATGCTGTATGGGTATGATATATCCTGATCTGAGTAAGCCAGTGTTGGCTCTTTCTCCTTAATGCTATATGACATATCCTGATCTGAGCAAACCAGTGTTGGCTCTTTCTCCTTAATGCTATATGACATATCCTGATCTGAGCAAGTCAGTGTTAACTCTTTCTCCTTAATGCTGTATGGGTATGACATATCCTGATCTGAGCAAACCAATGTTGGCTCTTTCTCCTTAATGCTGTATGAAATATCCTGATCTGAGTAAACCAGTGTTGGCTCCTTCTCCTTAATGCTGTATGACATATCCTGATATGAGCAAACCAGTGTTGGCTCTTTCTCTTTAATGCTGTATGACATATCCTGATCTGAGCAAACCAGTGTTGGCTCTTTCTCCTTAATGCTGTATGGGTATGACATATCCTGATCTGAGCAAACCAGTGTTGGCTCTTTCTCCTTAATGCTGTATGATATATCCTGATCTTAGCAAACCAGTGTTGGCTTTTCTCCTTTATGCTGTATGACATATCCTGATCTGTGCAAACCAGTGTTGGCTCTTTCTCCTTAATGCTGCATGGGTATGACATATCCTGATCTGAGCAAACCAGTGTTGGCTCTTTCTCCTTAATACTGTATGACATATCCTGATCTGAGCAAACCAGTGTTGGCTCTTTCTCCTTAATGCTATATGACATATCCTGATCTGAGCAAGCCAGTGTTAGCTCTTTCTCCTTAATGCTGTATGGGTATGACATATTCTGATCTGAGCAAACCAGTGTTGGCTCTTTCTCCTTAATGCTGTATGTGTATGATATATCCTAATCTGACCAAGCCAGTGTTGGCTCTTTCTCCTTAATGCTATATGATATATCCTGATCTGCGCAAACCAGTGTTGGCTCTTTCTCCTTTATGCTGTATGACATATCCTGATCTGAGTAAACCAGTGTTGGCTCCTTCTCCTTAATGCTGTATGACATATCCTGATCTGAGCAAAACAGTGTTGGCTCCTTCTCCTTAATGCTGTATGACATATCCTGATCTGAGCAAACCAGTGTTGGCTCTTTCTCCTTAATGCTGTATGGGTATGACATATCCTGATCTGAGCAAACCAGTGTTGGCTCTTTCTCCTTAATGCTGTATGACATATCCTGATCTGAGTAAACCAGTATTGGCTCTTTCTCCTTAATGCTGTATGGGTATGATATATCCTAATCTGACCAAGCCAGTGTTGGCTCTTTCTCCTTAATGCTGTATGACATATCCTGATCTGCGCAAACCAGTGTTGGCTCTTTCTCCTTAATGCTGTATGACATATCCTGATCTGAGTAAACAGGTGTTGGCTCCTTCTCCTTAATGCTGTATGACATATCCTGATCTGAGCAAATCAGTGTTGGCTCCTTCTCCTTAATGCTGTATGACATATCCTGATCTGTGCAAACCAGTGTTGGCTCTTTCTCCTTAATGCTGTATGGGTATGACATATCCTTATCTGAGCAAACCAGTGTTGGCTCTTTCTCCTTAATGCTGTATGACATATCTTGATCTGCGCAAACCAGTGTTGGCTCTTTCTCCTTAATGCTGTATGACATATCTTGATCTGCGCAAACCAGTGTTGGATCTTTCTCCTTAATGCTGTATGACATATCCTGATCTGAGCAAACCAATGTTGGCTCTTTCTCCTTAATGCTGTATGACATATCCTGATCTGAGCAAACCAATGTTGGCTCTTTCTCCTTAATGCTGTATGACATATCCTGATCTGAGAAAATCAGTATTGGCTCTTTCTCCTTAATGCTGTATGGGTATGATATATCCTGATCTGAGTAAGCCAGTGTTGGCTCTTTCACCTTAATGCTATATGACATATCCTGATCTGAGCAAACCAGTGTTGGCTCTTTCTCCTTAATGCTATATGACATATCCTGATCTGAGCAAGTCAGTGTTAACTCTTTCTCCTTAATGCTGTATGGGTATGACATATCCTGATCTGAGCAAACCAATGTTGGCTCTTTCTCCTTAATGCTGTATGAAATATCCTGATCTGAGTAAATCAGCATTGGCTCTTTCTCCTTAATGCTGTATGGGTATGCTATATCCTGATCTGAGCAAGCCAGTGTTGGCTCATTCTCCTTAATGCTGTATGAGATATCCTGATCTGAGCAAACCAGTTTTGGCTCTTTCTCCTTAATGCTGCATGGTTATGACATATCCTGATCTGAGCAAACCAGTGTTGGCTCTTTCTCCTTAATGCTGTATGACATATCCTGATCTGAGTAAGCCAGTGTTGGCTCTTTCTCCTTAATGCTGTATGACGTATCCTGATCTGAGCAAGCCAGTGTTGGCTCTTTCTCTTTAATGCTGTATGGGTATGACATATCCTGATCTGAGCAAACCAGTGTTGGCTCTTTCTCCTTAATGCTATATGATATATCCTGATCTGAGCAAACCAGTGTTGGCTCTTTCTCCTTAATGCTGTATGACGTATCCTGATCTGAGCAAGCCAGTGTTGGCTCTTTCTCCTTAATGCTGTATGACATATTCTGATCTGGGCAAACCAGTGTTGACTCTTTCTCCTTAATGCTGTATGACATATCCTGATCTGAGCAAACCAGTGTTGGCTCTTTCTCCTTAATGCTGTATGACATATCCTGATCTGAGTAAACCAGTGTTGGCTCCTTCTCCTTAATGCTGTATGACATATCCTGATATGAGCAAACCAGTGTTGGCTCTTTCTCCTTAATGCTGTATGACATATCCTGATCTGAGCAAACCAGTGTTGGCTCTTTCTCCTTAATGCTGTATTATATATCCTGATCTGAGCAAGCCAGTGTTGGCTCTTTCTCCTTAATGCTGTATGACATATCCTGATATGAACAAGCCAGTGTAGGCTCTTTCTCCTGAATGCTGTAAGACATATCCTGATCTGAGCAAACCAGTGTTGGCTCTTTCTCCTTAATGCTGTATGACATATCCTGATCTGAGTAAGCCAGTGTTGGCTCTTTCTCCTTAATGCTGTATGACGTATCCTGATCTGAGCAAGCCAGTGTTGGCTCTTTCTCTTTAATGCTGTATGGGTATGACATATCCTGATCTGAGCAAACCAGTGTTGGCTCTTTCTCCTTAATGCTATATGATATATCCTGATCTGAGCAAACCAGTGTTGGCTCTTTCTCCTTAATGCTGTATGACGTATCCTGATCTGAGCAAGCCAGTGTTGGCTCTTTCTCCTTAATGCTGTATGACATATTCTGATCTGGGCAAACCAGTGTTGACTCTTTCTCCTTAATGCTGTATGACATATCCTGATCTGAGCAAACCAGTGTTGGCTCTTTCTCCTTAATGCTGTATGACATATCCTGATCTGAGTAAACCAGTGTTGGCTCCTTCTCCTTAATGCTGTATGACATATCCTGATATGAGCAAACCAGTGTTGGCTCTTTCTCCTTAATGCTGTATGACATATCCTGATCTGAGCAAACCAGTGTTGGCTCTTTCTCCTTAATGCTGTATTATATATCCTGATCTGAGCAAGCCAGTGTTGGCTCTTTCTCCTTAATGCTGTATGACATATCCTGATATGAACAAGCCAGTGTAGGCTCTTTCTCCTGAATGCTGTAAGACATATCCTGATCTGAGCAAACCAGTGTTGGCTCTTTGTCCTTAATGCTGTATGGGTATGACATATCCTGATCTGAGCAAACCCGTGTTGGTTCTTTCTCCTTAATGCTGTATGGGTATGACATATCCTGATCTGAGCAAACCAGTGTTGGCTCTTTCTCCTTAATGCTGTATGACATATCCTGATCTGAGCAAACCAGTGTTGGCTCTTTCTCCTTAATGCTGTATGACATATCCTGATCTGAGTAAACCAGTGTTGGCTCCTTCTCCTTAATGCTGTATGACATATCCTGATATGAGCAAACCAGTGTTGGCTCTTTCTCTTAAATGCTGTATGACATATCCTGATCTGAGCAAACCAGTGTTGGCTCTTTCTCCTTAATGCTGTATGGGTATGACATATCCTGATCTGAGCAAACCAGTGTTGGCTCTTTCTCCTTAATGCTGTATGATATATCCTGATCTTAGCAAACCAGTGTTGGCTCTTTCTCCTTTATGCTGTATGACATATCCTGATCTGTGCAAACCAGTGTTGGCTCTTTCTCCTTAATGCTGCATGGGTATGACATATCCTGATCTGAGCAAACCAGTGTTGGCTCTTTCTCCTTAATACTGTATGACATATCCTGATCTGAGCAAACCAGTGTTGGCTCTTTCTCCTTAATGCTATATGACATATCCTGATCTGAGCAAGCCAGTGTTAGCTCTTTCTCCTTAATGCTGTATGGGTATGACATATTCTGATCTGAGCAAACCAGTGTTGGCTCTTTCTCCTTAATGCTGTATGTGTATGATATATCCTAATCTGACCAAGCCAGTGTTGGCTCTTTCTCCTTAATGCTATATGATATATCCTGATCTGCGCAAACCAGTGTTGGCTCTTTCTCCTTTATGCTGTATGACATATCCTGATCTGAGTAAACCAGTGTTGGCTCCTTCTCCTTAATGCTGTATGACATATCCTGATCTGAGCAAAACAGTGTTGGCTCCTTCTCCTTAATGCTGTATGACATATCCTGATCTGAGCAAACCAGTGTTGGCTCTTTCTCCTTAATGCTGTATGGGTATGACATATCCTGATCTGAGCAAACCAGTGTTGGCTCTTTCTCCTTAATGCTGTATGACATATCCTGATCTGAGTAAACCAGTATTGGCTCTTTCTCCTTAATGCTGTATGGGTATGATATATCCTAATCTGACCAAGCCAGTGTTGGCTCTTTCTCCTTAATGCTGTATGACATATCCTGATCTGCGCAAACCAGTGTTGGCTCTTTCTCCTTAATGCTGTATGACATATCCTGATCTGAGTAAACAGGTGTTGGCTCCTTCTCCTTAATGCTGTATGACATATCCTGATCTGAGCAAATCAGTGTTGGCTCCTTCTCCTTAATGCTGTATGACATATCCTGATCTGTGCAAACCAGTGTTGGCTCTTTCTCCTTAATGCTGTATGGGTATGACATATCCTTATCTGAGCAAACCAGTGTTGGCTCTTTCTCCTTAATGCTGTATGACATATCTTGATCTGCGCAAACCAGTGTTGGCTCTTTCTCCTTAATGCTGTATGACATATCTTGATCTGCGCAAACCAGTGTTGGATCTTTCTCCTTAATGCTGTATGACATATCCTGATCTGAGCAAACCAATGTTGGCTCTTTCTCCTTAATGCTGTATGACATATCCTGATCTGAGCAAACCAATGTTGGCTCTTTCTCCTTAATGCTGTATGACATATCCTGATCTGAGAAAATCAGTATTGGCTCTTTCTCCTTAATGCTGTATGGGTATGATATATCCTGATCTGAGTAAGCCAGTGTTGGCTCTTTCTCCTTAATGCTATATGACATATCCTGATCTGAGCAAACCAGTGTTGGCTCTTTCTCCTTAATGCTATATGACATATCCTGATCTGAGCAAGTCAGTGTTAACTCTTTCTCCTTAATGCTGTATGGGTATGACATATCCTGATCTGAGCAAACCAATGTTGGCTCTTTCTCCTTAATGCTGTATGAAATATCCTGATCTGAGTAAATCAGCATTGGCTCTTTCTCCTTAATGCTGTATGGGTATGCTATATCCTGATCTGAGCAAGCCAGTGTTGGCTCATTCTCCTTAATGCTGTATGAGATATCCTGATCTGAGCAAACCAGTTTTGGCTCTTTCTCCTTAATGCTGCATGGTTATGACATATCCTGATCTGAGCAAACCAGTGTTGGCTCTTTCTCCTTAATGCTGTATGACATATCCTGATCTGAGTAAGCCAGTGTTGGCTCTTTCTCCTTAATGCTGTATGACGTATCCTGATCTGAGCAAGCCAGTGTTGGCTCTTTCTCTTTAATGCTGTATGGGTATGACATATCCTGATCTGAGCAAACCAGTGTTGGCTCTTTCTCCTTAATGCTATATGATATATCCTGATCTGAGCAAACCAGTGTTGGCTCTTTCTCCTTAATGCTGTATGACGTATCCTGATCTGAGCAAGCCAGTGTTGGCTCTTTCTCCTTAATGCTGTATGACATATTCTGATCTGGGCAAACCAGTGTTGACTCTTTCTCCTTAATGCTGTATGACATATCCTGATCTGAGCAAACCAGTGTTGGCTCTTTCTCCTTAATGCTGTATGACATATCCTGATCTGAGTAAACCAGTGTTGGCTCCTTCTCCTTAATGCTGTATGACATATCCTGATATGAGCAAACCAGTGTTGGCTCTTTCTCCTTAATGCTGTATGACATATCCTGATCTGAGCAAACCAGTGTTGGCTCTTTCTCCTTAATGCTGTATTATATATCCTGATCTGAGCAAGCCAGTGTTGGCTCTTTCTCCTTAATGCTGTATGACATATCCTGATATGAACAAGCCAGTGTAGGCTCTTTCTCCTGAATGCTGTAAGACATATCCTGATCTGAGCAAACCAGTGTTGGCTCTTTGTCCTTAATGCTGTATGGGTATGACATATCCTGATCTGAGCAAACCCGTGTTGGTTCTTTCTCCTTAATGCTGTATGGGTATGACATATCCTGATCTGAGCAAACCAGTGTTGGCTCTTTCTCCTTAATGCTGTATGACATATCCTGATCTGAGCAAACCAGTGTTGGCTCTTTCTCCTTAATGCTGTATGACATATCCTGATCTGAGTAAACCAGTGTTGGCTCCTTCTCCTTAATGCTGTATGACATATCCTGATATGAGCAAACCAGTGTTGGCTCTTTCTCTTTAATGCTGTATGACATATCCTGATCTGAGCAAACCAGTGTTGGCTCTTTCTCCTTAATGCTGTATGGGTATGACATATCCTGATCTGAGCAAACCAGTGTTGGCTCTTTCTCCTTAATGCTGTATGATATATCCTGATCTTAGCAAACCAGTGTTGGCTCTTTCTTCTTAATGCTGTATGGCATATCCTGATCTGTGCAAACCAGTGTTGGCTCTTTCTCCTTAATGCTGCATGGGTATGATATATCCTGATCTGAGCAAACCAGTGTTGGCTCTTTCTCCTTTATGCTGTATGACATATCCTGATCTGTGCAAACCAGTGTTGGCTCTTTCTCCTTAATGCTGCATGGGTATGACATATCCTGATCTGAGCAAACCAGTGTTGGCTCTTTCTCCTTAATACTGTATGACATATCCTGATCTGAGCAAACCAGTGTTGGCTCTTTCTCCTTAATGCTATATGACATATCCTGATCTGAGCAAGCCAGTGTTAGCTCTTTCTCCTTAATGCTGTATGGGTATGACATATTCTGATCTGAGCAAACCAGTGTTGGCTCTTTCTCCTTAATGCTGTATGACATATCCTGATATGAACAAGCCAGTGTTGGCTCTTTCTCTTTAATGCTTTAAGACATATCCTGATCTGAGCAAACCAGTGTTGGCTCTTTCTCCTTAATGCTGTATGACATATCCTGATCTGAGCAAGCCAGTGTTGGCTCTTTCTCCTTAATTCTGTATGACATATTCTGATCTGAGCAAACCAATGTTGGCTCTTTCTCCTTAATGCTGTATGACATATCCTGATCTGAGCAAACCAGTGTTGGCTCTTTCTCCTTAATGCTGTATGGGTATGACATATCCTGATCTGAGCAAACCAGTGTTGGCTCTTTCTCCTTAATGCTGTATGGGTATGACATATCCTGATCTGAGTAAACCAGTGTTGGCTCTTTCTCCTTAATGCTGTATGGGTATGACATATCCTGATCTGAGCAAACCAGTGTTGGCTCTTTCTCCTTAATGCTGTATGATATATCCTGATCTGAGCAAACCAGTGTTGGCTCTTTCTTCTTAATGCTGTATGGGTATGACATATCCTGATCTGAGCAAACCATTGTTGGCTCTTTCTCCTTAATGCTGTATGGGTATGACATATCCTGATCTGAGCAAACCAGTGTTGGCTCTTTCTCCTGAATGCCGTATGACATATCCTGATCTGAGCAAACCAGTGTTGGCTCTTTCTCCTCAATGCTGTATGGGTATGACATATCCTTATCTGAGCAAACCAGTGCTGGCTCTTTCTCCTTAATGCTATATGACATATCCTGATCTGAGCAAGCCAGTGTTAGCTCTTTCTCCTTAATGCTGTGTGGGTATGACATATTCTGATCTGAGCAAACCAGTGTTGGCTCTTTCTCCTTAATGCTATATGACATATCCTGATCTGAGCAAACCAGTGTTGGCTCTTTCTCCTTAATGCTGTATTATATATCCTGATCTGAGCAAGCCAGTGTTGGCTCTTTCTCCTTAATGCTGTATGACATATCCTGATATGAACAAGCCAGTGTTGGCTCTTTCTCCCTAATGCTGTAAGACATATCCTGATCTGAGCAAACCAGTGTTGGCTCTTTCTCCTTAATGCTGTATGGGTATGACATATCCTGATCTGAGCAAACCCGTGTTGGTTCTTTCTCCTTAATGCTGTATGGGTATGACATATCCTGATCTGAGCAAACCAGTGTTGGCTCTTTCTCCTTAATGGTGTATGACATTTCCTGATCTGAGCAAACCAGTGTTGGCTCTTTCTCCTTAATGCTGTATGACATATCCTGATCTGAGCAAACCAGTGTTGGCTCTTTCTCCTTAATGCTGTATGGGTATGACATATCCTGATCTGAGCAAACCAGTGTTGGCTCTTTCTCCTTAATGCTGTATGATATATCCTGATCTGAGCAAACCAGTGTTGGCTCTTTCTTCTTAATGCTGTATGGCATATCCTGATCTGTGCAAACCAGTGTTGGCTCTTTCTCCTTAATGCTGCATGGGTATGATATATCCTGATCTGAGCAAACCAGTGTTGGCTCTTTCTCCTTTATGATGTATGACATATCCTGATCTGTGCAAACCAGTGTTGGCTCTTTCTCCTTAATGCTGCATGGGTATGACATATCCTGATCTGAGCAAACCAATGTTGGCTCTTTCTCCTTAATGCTGTATGAAATATCCTGATCTGAGTAAATCAGCATTGGCTCTTTCTCCTTAATGCTGTATGGGTATGCTATATCCTGATCTGAGCAAGCCAGTGTTGGCTCATTCTCCTTAATGCTGTATGAGATATCCTGATCTGAGCAAACCAGTTTTGGCTCTTTCTCCTTAATGCTGCATGGTTATGACATATCCTGATCTGAGCAAACCAGTGTTGGCTCTTTCTCCTTAATGCTGTATGACATATCCTGATCTGAGTAAGCCAGTGTTGGCTCTTTCTCCTTAATGCTGTATGACGTATCCTGATCTGAGCAAGCCAGTGTTGGCTCTTTCTCTTTAATGCTGTATGGGTATGACATATCCTGATCTGAGCAAACCAGTGTTGGCTCTTTCTCCTTAATGCTATATGATATATCCTTATCTGAGCAAACCAGTGTTGGCTCTTTCTCCTTAATGCTGTATGACGTATCCTGATCTGAGCAAGCCAGTGTTGGTTCTTTCTCCTTAATGCTGTATGACATATTCTGATCTGGGCAAACCAGTGTTGACTCTTTCTCCTTAATGCTGTATGACATATCCTGATCTGAGCAAACCAGTGTTGGCTCTTTCTCCTTAATGCTGTATGACATATCCTGATCTGAGTAAACCAGTGTTGGCTCCTTCTCCTTAATGCTGTATGACATATCCTGATATGAGCAAACCAGTGTTGGCTCTTTCTCCTTAATGCTGTATGACATATCCTGATCTGAGCAAACCAGTGTTGGCTCTTTCTCCTTAATGCTGTATTATATATCCTGATCTGAGCAAGCCAGTGTTGGCTCTTTCTCCTTAATGCTGTATGACATATCCTGATATGAACAAGCCAGTGTAGGCTCTTTCTCCTGAATGCTGTAAGACATATCCTGATCTGAGCAAACCAGTGTTGGCTCTTTGTCCTTAATGCTGTATGGGTATGACATATCCTGATCTGAGCAAACCCGTGTTGGTTCTTTCTCCTTAATGCTGTATGGGTATGACATATCCTGATCTGAGCAAACCAGTGTTGGCTCTTTCTCCTTAATGCTGTATGACATATCCTGATCTGAGCAAACCAGTGTTGGCTCTTTCTCCTTAATGCTGTATGACATATCCTGATCTGAGTAAACCAGTGTTGGCTCCTTCTCCTTAATGCTGTATGACATATCCTGATATGAGCAAACCAGTGTTGGCTCTTTCTCTTTAATGCTGTATGACATATCCTGATCTGAGCAAACCAGTGTTGGCTCTTTCTCCTTAATGCTGTATGGGTATGACATATCCTGATCTGAGCAAACCAGTGTTGGCTCTTTCTCCTTAATGCTGTATGATATATCCTGATCTTAGCAAACCAGTGTTGGCTCTTTCTTCTTAATGCTGTATGGCATATCCTGATCTGTGCAAACCAGTGTTGGCTCTTTCTCCTTAATGCTGCATGGGTATGATATATCCTGATCTGAGCAAACCAGTGTTGGCTCTTTCTCCTTTATGCTGTATGACATATCCTGATCTGTGCAAACCAGTGTTGGCTCTTTCTCCTTAATGCTGCATGGGTATGACATATCCTGATCTGAGCAAACCAGTGTTGGCTCTTTCTCCTTAATACTGTATGACATATCCTGATCTGAGCAAACCAGTGTTGGCTCTTTCTCCTTAATGCTATATGACATATCCTGATCTGAGCAAGCCAGTGTTAGCTCTTTCTCCTTAATGCTGTATGGGTATGACATATTCTGATCTGAGCAAACCAGTGTTGGCTCTTTCTCCTTAATGCTGTATGACATATCCTGATATGAACAAGCCAGTGTTGGCTCTTTCTCTCTAATGCTTTAAGACATATCCTGATCTGAGCAAACCAGTGTTGGCTCTTTCTCCTTAATGCTGTATGACATATCCTGATCTGAGCAAGCCAGTGTTGGCTCTTTCTCCTTAATTCTGTATGACATATTCTGATCTGAGCAAACCAATGTTGGCTCTTTCTCCTTAATGCTGTATGACATATCCTGATCTGAGCAAACCAGTGTTGGCTCTTTCTCCTTAATGCTGTATGGGTATGACATATCCTGATCTGAGCAAACCAGTGTTGGCTCTTTCTCCTTAATGCTGTATGGGTATGACATATCCTGATCTGAGTAAACCAGTGTTGGCTCTTTCTCCTTAATGCTGTATGGGTATGACATATCCTGATCTGAGCAAACCAGTGTTGGCTCTTTCTCCTTAATGCTGTATGATATATCCTGATCTGAGCAAACCAGTGTTGGCTCTTTCTTCTTAATGCTGTATGGGTATGACATATCCTGATCTGAGCAAACCATTGTTGGCTCTTTCTCCTTAATGCTGTATGGGTATGACATATCCTGATCTGAGCAAACCAGTGTTGGCTCTTTCTCCTGAATGCCGTATGACATATCCTGATCTGAGCAAACCAGTGTTGGCTCTTTCTCCTCAATGCTGTATGGGTATGACATATCCTTATCTGAGCAAACCAGTGCTGGCTCTTTCTCCTTAATGCTATATGACATATCCTGATCTGAGCAAGCCAGTGTTAGCTCTTTCTCCTTAATGCTGTGTGGGTATGACATATTCTGATCTGAGCAAACCAGTGTTGGCTCTTTCTCCTTAATGCTATATGACATATCCTGATCTGAGCAAACCAGTGTTGGCTCTTTCTCCTTAATGCTGTATTATATATCCTGATCTGAGCAAGCCAGTGTTGGCTCTTTCTCCTTAATGCTGTATGACATATCCTGATATGAACAAGCCAGTGTTGGCTCTTTCTCCCTAATGCTGTAAGACATATCCTGATCTGAGCAAACCAGTGTTGGCTCTTTCTCCTTAATGCTGTATGGGTATGACATATCCTGATCTGAGCAAACCCGTGTTGGTTCTTTCTCCTTAATGCTGTATGGGTATGACATATCCTGATCTGAGCAAACCAGTGTTGGCTCTTTCTCCTTAATGGTGTATGACATTTCCTGATCTGAGCAAACCAGTGTTGGCTCTTTCTCCTTAATGCTGTATGACATATCCTGATCTGAGCAAACCAGTGTTGGCTCTTTCTCCTTAATGCTGTATGGGTATGACATATCCTGATCTGAGCAAACCAGTGTTGGCTCTTTCTCCTTAATGCTGTATGATATATCCTGATCTGAGCAAACCAGTGTTGGCTCTTTCTTCTTAATGCTGTATGGCATATCCTGATCTGTGCAAACCAGTGTTGGCTCTTTCTCCTTAATGCTGCATGGGTATGATATATCCTGATCTGAGCAAACCAGTGTTGGCTCTTTCTCCTTTATGATGTATGACATATCCTGATCTGTGCAAACCAGTGTTGGCTCTTTCTCCTTAATGCTGCATGGGTATGACATATCCTGATCTGAGCAAACCAGTGTTGGCTCTTTCTCCTTAATACTGTATGACATATCCTGATCTGAGCAAACCAGTGTTGGCTCTTTCTCCTTAATGCTATATGACATATCCTGATCTGAGCAAGCCAGTGTTCGCTCTTTCTCCTTAATGCTGTATGGGTATGACATATTCTGATCTGAGCAAACCAGTGTTGGCTCTTTCTCCTTAATGCTGTATGACATATCCTGATATGAACAAGCCAGTGTTGGCTCTTTCTCTCTAATGCTTTAAGACATATCCTGATCTGAGCAAACCAGTGTTGGCTCTTTCTCCTTAATGCTGTATGACATATCCTGATCTGAGCAAGCCAGTGTTGGCTCTTTCTCCTTAATTCTGTATGACATATTCTGATCTGAGCAAACCAATGTTGGCTCTTTCTCCTTAATGCTGTATGACATATCCATATCTGAGCAAACCAGTGTTGGCTCTTTCTCCTTAATGCTGTATGGGTATGACATATCCTGATCTGAGCAAACCAGTGTTGGCTCTTTCTCCTTAATGCTGTATGGGTATGACATATCCTGATCTGAGTAAACCAGTGTTGGCTCTTTCTCCTTAATGCTGTATGGGTATGACATATCCTGATCTGAGCAAACCAGTGTTGGCTCTTTCTCCTTAATGCTGTATGATATATCCTGATCTGAGCAAACCAGTGTTGGCTCTTTCTTCTTAATGCTGTATGGGTATGACATATCCTGATCTGAGCAAACCAGTGTTGGCTCTTTCTCCTTAATGCTGTATGGGTATGACATATCCTGATCTGAGCAAACCAGTGTTGGCTCTTTCTCCTGAATGCCGTATGACATATCCTGATCTGAGCAAACCAGTGTTGGCTCTTTCTCCTCAATGCTGTATGGGTATGAAATATCCTGATCTGGGCAAACCAGTGTTGGCTCTTTCTCCTTAATGGTGTATGGGTATGACATATCCTGATCTGAGCAAACCAGTGTTGGCTCTTTCTCCTTTATGCTGTATGACATATCCTGATCTGTGCAAACCAGTGTTGGCTCTTTCTCCTTAATGCTGCATGGGTATGACATATCCTGATCTGAGCAAACCAGTGCTGGCTCTTTCTCCTTAATGCTATATGACATATCCTGATCTGAGCAAGCCAGTGTTAGCTCTTTCTCCTTAATGCTGTGTGGGTATGACATATTCTGATCTGAGCAAACCAGTGTTGGCTCTTTCTCCTTAATGCTATATGACATATCCTGATCTGAGCAAACCAGTGTTGGCTCTTTCTCCTTAATGCTGTATTATATATCCTGATCTGAGCAAGCCAGTGTTGGCTCTTTCTCCTTAATGCTGTATGACATATCCTGATATGAACAAGCCAGTGTTGGCTCTTTCTCCCTAATGCTGTAAGACATATCCTGATCTGAGCAAACCAGTGTTGGCTCTTTCTCCTTAATGCTGTATGGGTATGACATATCCTGATCTGAGCAAACCCGTGTTGGTTCTTTCTCCTTAATGCTGTATGGGTATGACATATCCTGATCTGAGCAAACCAGTGTTGGCTCTTTCTCCTTAATGGTGTATGACATTTCCTGATCTGAGCAAACCAGTGTTGGCTCTTTCTCCTTAATGCTGTATGACATATCCTGATCTGAGCAAACCAGTGTTGGCTCTTTCTCCTTAATGCTGTATGGGTATGACATATCCTGATCTGAGCAAACCAGTGTTGGCTCTTTCTCCTTAATGCTGTATGATATATCCTGATCTGAGCAAACCAGTGTTGGCTCTTTCTTCTTAATGCTGTATGGCATATCCTGATCTGTGCAAACCAGTGTTGGCTCTTTCTCCTTAATGCTGCATGGGTATGACATATCCTGATCTGAGCAAACCAGTGTTGGCTCTTTCTCCTTAATACTGTATGACATATCCTGATCTGAGCAAACCAGTGTTGGCTCTTTCTCCTTAATGCTATATGACATATCCTGATCTGAGCAAGCCAGTGTTAGCTCTTTCTCCTTAATGCTGTATGGGTATGACATATTCTGATCTGAGCAAACCAGTGTTGGCTCTTTCTCCTTAATGCTGTATGACATATCCTGATATGAACAAGCCAGTGTTGGCTCTTTCTCTCTAATGCTTTAAGACATATCCTGATCTGAGCAAACCAGTGTTGGCTCTTTCTCCTTAATGCTGTATGACATATCCTGATCTGAGCAAGCCAGTGTTGGCTCTTTCTCCTTAATTCTGTATGACATATTCTGATCTGAGCAAACCAATGTTGGCTCTTTCTCCTTAATGCTGTATGACATATCCTGATCTGAGCAAACCAGTGTTGGCTCTTTCTCCTTAATGCTGTATGGGTATGACATATCCTGATCTGAGCAAACCAGTGTTGGCTCTTTCTCCTTAATGCTGTATGGGTATGACATATCCTGATCTGAGTAAACCAGTGTTGGCTCTTTCTCCTTAATGCTGTATGGGTATGACATATCCTGATCTGAGCAAACCAGTGTTGGCTCTTTCTCCTTAATGCTGTATGATATATCCTGATCTGAGCAAACCAGTGTTGGCTCTTTCTTCTTAATGCTGTATGGGTATGACATATCCTGATCTGAGCAAACCATTGTTGGCTCTTTCTCCTTAATGCTGTATGGGTATGACATATCCTGATCTGAGCAAACCAGTGTTGGCTCTTTCTCCTGAATGCCGTATGACATATCCTGATCTGAGCAAACCAGTGTTGGCTCTTTCTCCTCAATGCTGTATGGGTATGACATATCCTTATCTGAGCAAACCAGTGCTGGCTCTTTCTCCTTAATGCTATATGACATATCCTGATCTGAGCAAGCCAGTGTTAGCTCTTTCTCCTTAATGCTGTGTGGGTATGACATATTCTGATCTGAGCAAACCAGTGTTGGCTCTTTCTCCTTAATGCTATATGACATATCCTGATCTGAGCAAACCAGTGTTGGCTCTTTCTCCTTAATGCTGTATTATATATCCTGATCTGAGCAAGCCAGTGTTGGCTCTTTCTCCTTAATGCTGTATGACATATCCTGATATGAACAAGCCAGTGTTGGCTCTTTCTCCCTAATGCTGTAAGACATATCCTGATCTGAGCAAACCAGTGTTGGCTCTTTCTCCTTAATGCTGTATGGGTATGACATATCCTGATCTGAGCAAACCCGTGTTGGTTCTTTCTCCTTAATGCTGTATGGGTATGACATATCCTGATCTGAGCAAACCAGTGTTGGCTCTTTCTCCTTAATGGTGTATGACATTTCCTGATCTGAGCAAACCAGTGTTGGCTCTTTCTCCTTAATGCTGTATGACATATCCTGATCTGAGCAAACCAGTGTTGGCTCTTTCTCCTTAATGCTGTATGGGTATGACATATCCTGATCTGAGCAAACCAGTGTTGGCTCTTTCTCCTTAATGCTGTATGATATATCCTGATCTGAGCAAACCAGTGTTGGCTCTTTCTTCTTAATGCTGTATGGCATATCCTGATCTGTGCAAACCAGTGTTGGCTCTTTCTCCTTAATGCTGCATGGGTATGATATATCCTGATCTGAGCAAACCAGTGTTGGCTCTTTCTCCTTTATGATGTATGACATATCCTGATCTGTGCAAACCAGTGTTGGCTCTTTCTCCTTAATGCTGCATGGGTATGACATATCCTGATCTGAGCAAACCAGTGTTGGCTCTTTCTCCTTAATACTGTATGACATATCCTGATCTGAGCAAACCAGTGTTGGCTCTTTCTCCTTAATGCTATATGACATATCCTGATCTGAGCAAGCCAGTGTTCGCTCTTTCTCCTTAATGCTGTATGGGTATGACATATTCTGATCTGAGCAAACCAGTGTTGGCTCTTTCTCCTTAATGCTGTATGACATATCCTGATATGAACAAGCCAGTGTTGGCTCTTTCTCTCTAATGCTTTAAGACATATCCTGATCTGAGCAAACCAGTGTTGGCTCTTTCTCCTTAATGCTGTATGACATATCCTGATATGAGCAAGCCAGTGTTGGCTCTTTCTCCTTAATTCTGTATGACATATTCTGATCTGAGCAAACCAATGTTGGCTCTTTCTCCTTAATGCTGTATGACATATCCATATCTGAGCAAACCAGTGTTGGCTCTTTCTCCTTAATGCTGTATGGGTATGACATATCCTGATCTGAGCAAACCAGTGTTGGCTCTTTCTCCTTAATGCTGTATGGGTATGACATATCCTGATCTGAGTAAACCAGTGTTGGCTCTTTCTCCTTAATGCTGTATGGGTATGACATATCCTGATCTGAGCAAACCAGTGTTGGCTCTTTCTCCTTAATGCTGTATGATATATCCTGATCTGAGCAAACCAGTGTTGGCTCTTTCTTCTTAATGCTGTATGGGTATGACATATCCTGATCTGAGCAAACCAGTGTTGGCTCTTTCTCCTTAATGCTGTATGGGTATGACATATCCTGATCTGAGCAAACCAGTGTTGGCTCTTTCTCCTGAATGCCGTATGACATATCCTGATCTGAGCAAACCAGTGTTGGCTCTTTCTCCTCAATGCTGTATGGGTATGAAATATCCTGATCTGGGCAAACCAGTGTTGGCTCTTTCTCCTTAATGGTGTATGGGTATGACATATCCTGATCTGAGCAAACCAGTGTTGGCTCTTTCTCCTTTATGCTGTATGACATATCCTGATCTGTGCAAACCAGTGTTGGCTCTTTCTCCTTAATGCTGCATGGGTATGACATATCCTGATCTGAGCAAACCAGTGCTGGCTCTTTCTCCTTAATGCTATATGACATATCCTGATCTGAGCAAGCCAGTGTTAGCTCTTTCTCCTTAATGCTGTGTGGGTATGACATATTCTGATCTGAGCAAACCAGTGTTGGCTCTTTCTCCTTAATGCTATATGACATATCCTGATCTGAGCAAACCAGTGTTGGCTCTTTCTCCTTAATGCTGTATTATATATCCTGATCTGAGCAAGCCAGTGTTGGCTCTTTCTCCTTAATGCTGTATGACATATCCTGATATGAACAAGCCAGTGTTGGCTCTTTCTCCCTAATGCTGTAAGACATATCCTGATCTGAGCAAACCAGTGTTGGCTCTTTCTCCTTAATGCTGTATGGGTATGACATATCCTGATCTGAGCAAACCCGTGTTGGTTCTTTCTCCTTAATGCTGTATGGGTATGACATATCCTGATCTGAGCAAACCAGTGTTGGCTCTTTCTCCTTAATGGTGTATGACATTTCCTGATCTGAGCAAACCAGTGTTGGCTCTTTCTCCTTAATGCTGTATGACATATCCTGATCTGAGCAAACCAGTGTTGGCTCTTTCTCCTTAATGCTGTATGGGTATGACATATCCTGATCTGAGCAAACCAGTGTTGGCTCTTTCTCCTTAATGCTGTATGATATATCCTGATCTGAGCAAACCAGTGTTGGCTCTTTCTTCTTAATGCTGTATGGCATATCCTGATCTGTGCAAACCAGTGTTGGCTCTTTCTCCTTAATGCTGCATGGGTATGACATATCCTGATCTGAGCAAACCAATGTTGGCTCTTTCTCCTTAATGCTGTATGACATATCCTGATCTGTGCAAACCAGTGTTGGCTCTTTCTCCTTAATGCTGTATGACATATCCTGATCTGAGCAAGCCAGTGTTAGCTCTTTCTCCTTAATGCTGTATGGGTATGACATATCCTGATCTGAGCAAACCAGTGTTGGCTCTTTCTCCTTAATGCTGTATGACATATCCTGATCTGAGCAAACCAGTGTTGGCTCTTTCTCCTTAATGCTGTATGACATATCCTGATCTGAGCAAGCCAGTGTTGGCTCTTTCTCCTTAATGCTGTATGACATATCCTGCTATGAACAAGCCAGTGTTGGCTCTTTCTCTCTAATGCATTAAGACATATCCTGATCTGAGCAAACCAGTGTTGGCTCTTTCTCCTTAATGCTGTATGACATATCCTGATCTGAGCAAGCCAGTGTTGGCTCTTTCTCCTTAATTCTGTATGACATATCCTGATCTGAGCAAACCAGTGTTGGCTCTTTCTCCTTAATGCTGTATGACATATCCTGATCTGAGCAAACCAGTGTTGGCTCTTTCTCCTTAATGCTGTATGGGTATGACATATCCTGATCTGAGCAAACCAGTGTTGGCTCTTTCTCCTTAATGCTGTATGGGTATGACATATCCTGATCTGAGCAAACCAGTGTTGGCTCTTTCTCCTTAATGCTGTATGGGTATGACATATCCTGATCTGAGCAAACCAGTGTTGGCTCTTTCTCCTTAATGCTGTATGATATATCCTGATCTGAGCAAACCAGTGTTGGCTCTTTCTTCTTAATGCTGTATGGGTATGACATATCCTGATCTGAGCAAACCAGTGTTGGCTCTTTCTCCTTAATGCTGTATGGGTATGACATATCCTGATCTGAGCAAACCAGTGTGGGCTCTTTCTGCTGAATGCCGTATGACATATCCTGATCTGAGCAAACCAGTGTTGGCTCTTTCTCCTCAATGCTGTATGGGTATGACATATCCTGATCTGGGCAAACCAGTGTTGGCTCTTTCTCCTTAATGGTGTATGGGTATGACATATCCTGATCTGAGCAAACCAGTGTTGGCTCTTTCTCCTTTATGCTGTATGACATATCCTGATCTGTGCAAACCAGTGTTGGCTCTTTCTCCTTAATGCTGCATGGGTATGACATATCCTGATCTGAGCAAACCAGTGCTGGCTCTTTCTCCTTAATGCTGTATGACATATCCTGATCTGAGCAAGCCAGTGTTAGCTCTTTCTCCTTAATGCTGTATGGGTATGACATATTCTGATCTGAGCAAACCAGTGTTGGCTCTTTCTCCTTAATGCTATATGACATATCCTGATCTGCGCAAACCAGTGTTGGCTCCTTCTCCTTAATGCTGTATGACATATCCTGATCTGAGCAAACCAGTGTTGGCTCATTCTCCTTAATGCTGTATGACATATCCTGATCTGAGCAAACCAGTGTTGGCTCTTTCTCCTTAATGCTGTATGGGTATGACATATCCTGATCTTAACAAACCAGTGTTGGCTCTTTCTCCTTAATGCTGTATGACATATCCTGATCTGAGTAAACCAGTATTGGCTCTTTCTCCTTAATGCTGTATGGGTATGATATATCCTAATCTGACCAAGCCAGTGTTGGCTCTTTCTCCTTAATGCTATATGACATATCCTGATCTGCGCAAACCAGTGTTGGCTCTTTCTCCTTAATGCTGTATGACATATCCTGATCTGAGTAAACAGGTGTTGGCTCCTTCTACTTAATGCTGTATGACATATCCTGATCTGAGCAAACCAGTGTTGGCTCCTTCTCCTTAATGCTGTATGACATATCCTGATCTGAGCAAACCAGTGTTGGCTCTTTCTCCTTAATGCTGTATGGGTATGATATATCCTGATCTGAGCAAACCAGTGTTGGCTCTTTCTCCTTAATGCTGTATGGGTATGAAATATCCTGATCTGAGCAAACCAGTGTTGGCTCTTTCTCCTGAATGCTGCATGGGTATGACATATCCTGATCTGAGCAAACCAGTGTTGGCTCTTTCTCCTTAATACTGTATGACATATCCTGATCTGAGCAAACCAGTGTTGGCTCTTTCTCCTTAATGCTATATGACATATCCTGATCTGAGCAAGCCAGTGTTAGCTCTTTCTCCTTAATGCTGTATGGGTATGACATATTCTGATCTGAGCAAACCAGTGTTGGCTCTTTCTCCTTAATGCTGTATGACATATCCTGATCTGAGCAAACCAGTGTTGGCTCTTTCTCCTTAATGCTGTATGACATATCCTGATCTGAGCAAGCCAGTGTTGGCTCTTTCTCCTTAATGCTGTATGACATATCCTGCTATGAACAAGCCAGTGTTGGCTCTTTCTCTCTAATGCATTAAGACATATCCTGATCTGAGCAAACCAGTGTTGGCTCTTTCTCCTTAATGCTGTATGACATATCCTGATCTGAGCAAGCCAGTGTTGGCTCTTTCTCCTTAATTCTGTATGACATATCCTGATCTGAGCAAACCAGTGTTGGCTCTTTCTCCTTAATGCTGTATGACATATCCTGATCTGAGCAAACCAGTGTTGGCTCTTTCTCCTTAATGCTGTATGGGTATGACATATCCTGATCTGAGCAAACCAGTGTTGGCTCTTTCTCCTTAATGCTGTATGGGTATGACATATCCTGATCTGAGCAAACCAGTGTTGGCTCTTTCTCCTTAATGCTGTATGGGTATGACATATCCTGATCTGAGCAAACCAGTGTTGGCTCTTTCTCCTTAATGCTGTATGATATATCCTGATCTGAGCAAACCAGTGTTGGCTCTTTCTTCTTAATGCTGTATGGGTATGACATATCCTGATCTGAGCAAACCAGTGTTGGCTCTTTCTCCTTAATGCTGTATGGGTATGACATATCCTGATCTGAGCAAACCAGTGTTGGCTCTTTCTGCTGAATGCCGTATGACATATCCTGATCTGAGCAAACCAGTGTTGGCTCTTTCTCCTCAATGCTGTATGGGTATGACATATCCTGATCTGGGCAAACCAGTGTTGGCTCTTTCTCCTTAATGGTGTATGGGTATGACATATCCTGATCTGAGCAAACCAGTGTTGGCTCTTTCTCCTTTATGCTGTATGACATATCCTGATCTGTGCAAACCAGTGTTGGCTCTTTCTCCTTAATGCTGCATGGGTATGACATATCCTGATCTGAGCAAACCAGTGCTGGCTCTTTCTCCTTAATGCTGTATGACATATCCTGATCTGAGCAAGCCAGTGTTAGCTCTTTCTCCTTAATGCTGTATGGGTATGACATATTCTGATCTGAGCAAACCAGTGTTGGCTCTTTCTCCTTAATGCTATATGACATATCCTGATCTGCGCAAACCAGTGTTGGCTCCTTCTCCTTAATGCTGTATGACATATCCTGATCTGAGCAAACCAGTGTTGGCTCCTTCTCCTTAATGCTGTATGACATATCCTGATCTGAGCAAACCAGTGTTGGCTCTTTCTCCTTAATGCTGTATGGGTATGACATATCCTGATCTGAGCAAACCAGTGTTGGCTCTTTCTCCTTAATGCTGTATGACATATCCTGATCTGAGTAAACCAGTATTGGCTCTTTCTCCTTAATGCTGTATGGGTATGATATATCCTAATCTGACCAAGCCAGTGTTGGCTCTTTCTCCTTAATGCTATATGACATATCCTGATCTGCGCAAACCAGTGTTGGCTCTTTCTCCTTAATGCTGTATGACATATCCTGATCTGAGTAAACAGGTGTTGGCTCCTTCTACTTAATGCTGTATGACATATCCTGATCTGAGCAAACCAGTGTTGGCTCCTTCTCCTTAATGCTGTATGACATATCCTGATCTGAGCAAACCAGTGTTGGCTCTTTCTCCTTAATGCTGTATGGGTATGATATATCCTGATCTGAGCAAACCAGTGTTGGCTCTTTCTCCTTAATGCTGTATGGGTATGACATATCCTGATCTGAGCAAACCAGTGTTGGCTCTTTCTCCTGAATGCTGTATGACATATCCTGATCTGAGCAAACCAGTGTTGGCTCTTTCTCCTTAATGCTGTATGGGTATGACATATCATGATCTGAGCAAACCAGTGTTGGCTCTTTCTCCTTAATGCTGTTTGATATATCCTGTTCTGAGCAACCCAGTGTTGGCTCTTTCTCCTTAATGCTGTATGGGTATGACATATCCTGATCTGAGCAAACCAGTGTTGGCTCTTTCTCCTTAATGCTGTATGGGTATGACATATCCTGATCTGAGCAAACCAGTGTTGGCTCTTTCTCCTTAATGCTGTATGGCATATCCTGATCTGAGCAAACCAGTGTTGGCTCTCTCTCCTTAATGCTGTATGGGTATGACATATCCTGATCTGAGCAAACCAGTGTTGGCTCTCTCTCCTTAATGCTGTATGACATATCCTGATCTGAGTAAACCAGTGTTGGCTCCTTCTCCTTAATGCTGTATGACATATCCTGATATGAGCAAACCAGTGTTGGCTCTTTCTCCTTAATGCTGTATGACATATCCTGATCTGAGCAAACCAGTGTTGGCTCTTTCTCCTTAATGCTGTATGACATATCCTGATCTGAGCAAGCCAGTGTTGGCTCTTTCTCCTTAATGCTGTATGACATATCCTGATATGAACAAGCCAGTGTTGGCTCTTTCTCCCTAATGCTGTAAGACATATCCTGATCTGAGCAAACCAGTGTTGGCTCTTTCTCCTTAATGCTGTATGGGTATGACATATCCTGATCTCAGCAAACCCGTGTTGGCTCTTTCTCCTTAATGCTGTATGGGTATGACATATCCTGATCTGAGCAAACCAGTATTGGCTCTTTCTCCTTAATGCTGTATGGGTATGACATATCCTGATCTGAGCAAACCAGTGTTGGCTCTTTCTCCTTAATGCTGTATGGGTATGACATATACTGATCTGAGCAAACCAGTGTTGGTTCTTTCTCCTTAATGCTGTATGACATATCCTGATCTGAGCAAGCCAGTGTTAGCTCTTTCTCCTTAATGCTGTATGGGTATGACATATTCTGATCTGAGCAAACCAGTGTTGGCTCTTTCTCCTTAATGCTATATGACATATCCTGATCTGCGCAAACCAGTGTTGGCTCCTTCTCCTTAATGCTGTATGACATATCCTGATCTGAGCAAACCAGTGTTGGCTCCTTCTCCTTAATGCTGTATGACATATCCTGATCTGAGCAAACCAGTGTTGGCTCTTTCTCCTTAATGCTGTATGGGTATGACATATCCTGATCTGAGCAAACCAGTGTTGGCTCTTTCTCCTTAATGCTATATGACATATCCTGATCTGAGTAAACCAGTATTGGCTCTTTCTCCTTAATGCTGTATGGGTATGATATATCCTAATCTGACCAAGCCAGTGTTGTCTCTTTCTCCTTAATGCTATATGACATATCCTGATCTGCGCAAACCAGTGTTGGCTCTTTCTCCTTAATGCTATATGACATATCCTGATCTGAGTAAACCAGTATTGGCTCTTTCTCCTTAATGCTGTATGGGTATGATATATCCTAATCTGACCAAGCCAGTGTTGGCTCTTTCTCCTTAATGCTATATGACATATCCTGATCTGCGCAAACCCGTGTTGGCTCTTTCTCCTTAATGCTGTATGGGTATGACATATCCTGATCTGAGCAAACCAGTATTGGCTCTTTCTCCTTAATGCTGTATGGGTATGACATATCCTGATCTGAGCAAACCAGTGTTGGCTCTTTCTCCTTAATGCTGTATGGGTATGACATATACTGATCTGAGCAAACCAGTGTTGGTTCTTTCTCCTTAATGCTGTATGATATATCCTGATCTGAGCAAACCAGTGTTGGCTCTTTCTCCTTAATGCTGTATGGGTATGACATATCCTGATCTGAGTAAACCAGTGTTGGCTCTTTCTCCTTAATGCTGTATGGGTATGACATATCCTGATCTGAGCAAACCAGTGTTGGCTCTTTCTCCTGAATGCCCTATGACATATCCTGATCTGAGCAGACCAGTGTTGGCTCTTTCTCCTTAATGCTGTATGGGTATGACATATCCTGATCTGAGAAAACCAGTGTTGGCTCTTTCTCCTTTATGCTGTATGACATATCCTGATCTGTGCAAACCAGTGTTGGCTCTTTCTCCTTAATGCTGCATGGGTATGACATATCCTGATCTGAGCAAACCAGTGTTGGCTCTTTCTCCTTAATGCTGTATGACATATCCTGATCTGAGCAAACCAGTGTTGTCTCTTTCTCCTTAATGCTATATGAAATATCCTGATCTGAGCAAGCCAGTGTTAGCTCTTTTTCCTTAATGCTGTATGGGTATGACATATTCTGATCTGAGCAAACCACTGTTGGCTCTTTATCCTTAATGCTGTATGGCATATCCTGATCTGAGTAAACCAGTATTGGCTCTTTCTCCTTAATGCTGTATTGGTATGATATATCCTAATCTGACCAAGCCAGTGTTGGCTCTTTCTCCTTAATGCTATATGATATATCCTGATCTGCGCAAACCAGTGTTGGCTCTTTCTCCTTTATGCTGTATGACATATCCTGATCTGAGTAAACCAGTGTTGGCTCCTTCTCCTTAATGCTGTATGACATATCCTGATCTGAGCAAAACAGTGTTGGCTCTTTCTCCTTAATGCTGTATGGGTATGACATATCCTTATCTGAGCAAACCAGTGTTGGCTCTTTCTCCTTAATGCTGTATGACATATCCTGATCTGAGTAAACCAGTTTTGGCTCTTTCTCCTTAATGCTGCATGGTTATGACATATCCTGATCTGAGCAAACCAGTGTTGGCTCTTTCTCCTTAATGCTGTATGACATATCCTGATCTAAGTAAGCCAGTGTTGGCTCTTTCTTCTTAATGCTGTATGACATATCCTGATCTGAGCAAACCAGTGTTGGCTCTTTCTCCTTAATGCTGTATGACGTATCCTGATCTGAGCAAGCCAGTGTTGGCTCTTTCTCTTTAATGCTGTATGGGTATGACATATCCTGATCTGAGCAAACCAGTGTTGGCTCTTTCTCCTTAATGCTGTATGATATATCCTGATCTGAGCAAACCAGTGTTGGCTCTTTCTCCTTAATGCTGTATGACGTATCCTGATCTGAGCAAGCCAGTGTTGGCTCTTTCTCCTTAATGCTGTATGACATATTCTGATCTGGGCAAACCATTGTTGACTCTTTCTCCTTAATGCTGTATGACATATCCTGATCTGATCAAACCAGTGTTGGCTCTTTCTCCTTAATGCTGTATGACATATCCTGATCTGAGTAAGCCAGTGTTGGCTCCTTCTCCTTAATGCTGTATGACATATCCTGATATGAGCAAACCAGTGTTGGCTCTTTCTCCTTAATGCTGTATGACATATCCTGATATGAACAAGCCAGTGTTGGCTCTTTCTCCTGAATGCTGTAAGACATATCCTGATCTGAGCAAACCAGTGTTGGCTCTTTCTCCTTAATGCTGTATGGGTATGACATATCCTGATCTGAGCAAACCCGTGTTGGTTCTTTCTCCTTAATGCTGTATGGGTATGACATATCCTGATCTGAGCAAACCACTGTTGGCTCTTTCTCCTTAATGCTGTATGACATTTCCTGATCTGAGCAAACCAGTGTTGGCTCTTTCTCCTTAATGCTGTATGACATATCCTGATCTGAGCAAACCAGTGTTGGCTCTTTCTCCTTAATGCTGTATAGGTATGACATATCCTGATCTGAGCAAACCAGTGTTGGCTCTTTCTCCTTAATGCTGTATGATATATCCTGATCTGAGCAAACCAGTGTTGGCTCTTTCTCCTGAATGCCGTATGACATATCCTGATCTGAGCAAACCAGTGTTGGCTCTTTCTCTTCAATGCTGTATGTGTATGACATATCCTGATCTGGGCAAACCAGTGTTGGCTCTTTCTCCTTAATGCTGTATGGGTATGACATATCCTGATCTGAGCAAACCAGTGTTGGCTCTTTCTCCTTTATGCTGTATGACATATCCTGATCTGTGCAAACCAGTGTTGGCTCTTTCTCCTTAATGCTGCATGGTAATGACATATCCTGATCTGAGCAAACCAGTGTTGGCTCTTTCTCCTTAATACGGTATGACATATCCTGATCTGAGCAAACCAGTGTTGGCTCTTTCTCCTTAATGCTATATGACATATCCTGATCTGAGCAAGCCAGTGTTAGCTCTTTCTCCTTAATGCTGTATGGGTATGACATATTCTGATCTGAGCAAACCAGTGTTGGCTCTTTCTCCTTAATGCTGTATGACATATCCTGATCTGAGCAAACCAGTGTTGGCTCTTTCTCCTTAATGCTGTATGGGTATGACATATCCTGATCTGAGCAAACCAGTGTTGGCTCTTTCTCCTGAATGCCCTATGACATATCCTGATCTGAGCAAACCAGTGTTGGCTCTTTCTCCTTAATGCTGTATGGGTATGACATATCCTGATCTGAGAAAACCAGTGTTGGCTCTTTCTCCTTTATGCTGTATGACATATCCTGATCTGTGCAAACCAGTGTTGGCTCTTTCTCCTTAATGCTGCATGGGTATGACATATCCTGATCTGAGCAAACCAGTGTTGGCTCTTTCTCCTTAATGCTGTATGACATATCCTGATCTGAGCAAACCAGTGTTGTCTCTTTCTCCTTAATGCTATATGAAATATCCTGATCTGAGCAAGCCAGTGTTAGCTCTTTTTCCTTAATGCTGTATGGGTATGACATATTCTGATCTGAGCAAACCACTGTTGGCTCTTTATCCTTAATGCTGTATGGCATATCCTGATCTGAGTAAACCAGTATTGGCTCTTTCTCCTTAATGCTGTATTGGTATGATATATCCTAATCTGACCAAGCCAGTGTTGGCTCTTTCTCCTTAATGCTATATGATATATCCTGATCTGCGCAAACCAGTGTTGGCTCTTTCTCCTTTATGCTGTATGACATATCCTGATCTGAGTAAACCAGTGTTGGCTCCTTCTCCTTAATGCTGTATGACATATCCTGATCTGAGCAAAACAGTGTTGGCTCTTTCTCCTTAATGCTGTATGGGTATGACATATCCTTATCTGAGCAAACCAGTGTTGGCTCTTTCTCCTTAATGCTGTATGACATATCCTGATCTGAGTAAACCAGTTTTGGCTCTTTCTCCTTAATGCTGCATGGTTATGACATATCCTGATCTGAGCAAACCAGTGTTGGCTCTTTCTCCTTAATGCTGTATGACATATCCTGATCTAAGTAAGCCAGTGTTGGCTCTTTCTTCTTAATGCTGTATGACATATCCTGATCTGAGCAAACCAGTGTTGGCTCTTTCTCCTTAATGCTGTATGACGTATCCTGATCTGAGCAAGCCAGTGTTGGCTCTTTCTCTTTAATGCTGTATGGGTATGACATATCCTGATCTGAGCAAACCAGTGTTGGCTCTTTCTCCTTAATGCTGTATGATATATCCTGATCTGAGCAAACCAGTGTTGGCTCTTTCTCCTTAATGCTGTATGACGTATCCTGATCTGAGCAAGCCAGTGTTGGCTCTTTCTCCTTAATGCTGTATGACATATTCTGATCTGGGCAAACCATTGTTGACTCTTTCTCCTTAATGCTGTATGACATATCCTGATCTGATCAAACCAGTGTTGGCTCTTTCTCCTTAATGCTGTATGACATATCCTGATCTGAGTAAGCCAGTGTTGGCTCCTTCTCCTTAATGCTGTATGACATATCCTGATATGAGCAAACCAGTGTTGGCTCTTTCTCCTTAATGCTGTATGACATATCCTGATATGAACAAGCCAGTGTTGGCTCTTTCTCCTGAATGCTGTAAGACATATCCTGATCTGAGCAAACCAGTGTTGGCTCTTTCTCCTTAATGCTGTATGGGTATGACATATCCTGATCTGAGCAAACCCGTGTTGGTTCTTTCTCCTTAATGCTGTATGGGTATGACATATCCTGATCTGAGCAAACCACTGTTGGCTCTTTCTCCTTAATGCTGTATGACATTTCCTGATCTGAGCAAACCAGTGTTGGCTCTTTCTCCTTAATGCTGTATGACATATCCTGATCTGAGCAAACCAGTGTTGGCTCTTTCTCCTTAATGCTGTATAGGTATGACATATCCTGATCTGAGCAAACCAGTGTTGGCTCTTTCTCCTTAATGCTGTATGATATATCCTGATCTGAGCAAACCAGTGTTGGCTCTTTCTCCTGAATGCCGTATGACATATCCTGATCTGAGCAAACCAGTGTTGGCTCTTTCTCTTCAATGCTGTATGTGTATGACATATCCTGATCTGGGCAAACCAGTGTTGGCTCTTTCTCCTTAATGCTGTATGGGTATGACATATCCTGATCTGAGCAAACCAGTGTTGGCTCTTTCTCCTTTATGCTGTATGACATATCCTGATCTGTGCAAACCAGTGTTGGCTCTTTCTCCTTAATGCTGCATGGTAATGACATATCCTGATCTGAGCAAACCAGTGTTGGCTCTTTCTCCTTAATACGGTATGACATATCCTGATCTGAGCAAACCAGTGTTGGCTCTTTCTCCTTAATGCTATATGACATATCCTGATCTGAGCAAGCCAGTGTTAGCTCTTTCTCCTTAATGCTGTATGGGTATGACATATTCTGATCTGAGCAAACCAGTGTTGGCTCTTTCTCCTTAATGCTGTATGACATATCCTGATCTGAGCAAACCAGTGTTGGCTCTTTCTCCTTAATGCTGTATGGGTATGACATATCCTGATCTGAGCAAACCAGTGTTGGCTCTTTCTCCTGAATGCCCTATGACATATCCTGATCTGAGCAAACCAGTGTTGGCTCTTTCTGCTTAATGCTGTATGGGTATGACATATCCTGATCTGAGAAAACCAGTGTTGGCTCTTTCTCCTTTATGCTGTATGACATATCCTGATCTGTGCAAACCAGTGTTGGCTCTTTCTCCTTAATGCTGCATGGGTATGACATATCCTGATCTGAGCAAACCAGTGTTGGCTCTTTCTCCTTAATGCTGTATGACATATCCTGATCTGAGCAAACCAGTGTTGTCTCTTTCTCCTTAATGCTATATGAAATATCCTGATCTGAGCAAGCCAGTGTTAGCTCTTTTTCCTTAATGCTGTATGGGTATGACATATTCTGATCTGAGCAAACCACTGTTGGCTCTTTGTCCTTAATGCTGTATGGCATATCCTGATCTGAGTAAACCAGTATTGGCTCTTTCTCCTTAATGCTGTATTGGTATGATATATCCTAATCTGACCAAGCCAGTGTTGGCTCTTTCTCCTTAATGCTATATGATATATCCTGATCTGCGCAAACCAGTGTTGGCTCTTTCTCCTTTATGCTGTATGACATATCCTGATCTGAGTAAACCAGTGTTGGCTACTTCTCCTTAATGCTGTATGACATATCCTGATCTGAGCAAAACAGTGTTGGCTCTTTCTCCTTAATGCTGTATGGGTATGACATATCCTTATCTGAGCAAACCAGTGTTGGCTCTTTCTCCTTAATGCTGTATGACATATCCTGATCTGAGTAAACCAGTTTTGGCTCTTTCTCCTTAATTCTGCATGGTTATGACATATCCTGATCTGAGCAAACCAGTGTTGGCTCTTTCTCCTTAATGCTGTATGACATATCCTGATCTGAGTAAGCCAGTGTTGGCTCTTTCTTCTTAATGCTGTATGACATATCCTGATCTGAGCAAACCAGTGTTGGCTCTTTCTCCTTAATGCTGTATGACGTATCCTGATCTGAGCAAGCCAGTGTTGGCTCTTTCTCTTTAATGCTGTATGGGTATGACATATCCTGATCTGAGCAAACCAGTGTTGGCTCTTTCTCCTTAATGCTGTATGATATATCCTGATCTGAGCAAACCAGTGTTGGCTCTTTCTCCTTAATGCTGTATGACGTATCCTGATCTGAGCAAGCCAGTGTTGGCTCTTTCTCCTTAATGCTGTATGACATATTCTGATCTGGGCAAACCATTGTTGACTCTTTCTCCTTAATGCTGTATGACATATCCTGATCTGATCAAACCAGTGTTGGCTCTTTCTCCTTAATGCTGTATGACATATCCTGATCTGAGTAAGCCAGTGTTGGCTCCTTCTCCTTAATGCTGTATGACATATCCTGATATGAGCAAACCAGTGTTGGCTCTTTCTCCTTAATGCTGTATGACATATCCTGATATGAACAAGCCAGTGTTGGCTCTTTCTCCTGAATGCTGTAAGACATATCCTGATCTGAGCAAACCAGTGTTGGTTCTTTCTCCTTAATGCTGTATGGGTATGACATATCCTGATCTGAGCAAACCACTGTTGGCTCTTTCTCCTTAATGCTGTATGACATTTCCTGATCTGAGCAAACCAGTGTTGGCTCTTTCTCCTTAATGCTGTATGACATATCCTGATCTGAGCAAACCAGTGTTGGCTCTTTCTCCTTAATGCTGTATAGGTATGACATATCCTGATCTGAGCAAACCAGTGTTGGCTCTTTCTCCTTAATGCTGTATGATATATCCTGATCTGAGCAAACCAGTGTTGGCTCTTTCTCCTGAATGCCGTATGACATATCCTGATCTGAGCAAACCAGTGTTGGCTCTTTCTCTTCAATGCTGTATGTGTATGACATATCCTGATCTGGGCAAACCAGTGTTGGCTCTTTCTCCTTAATGCTGTATGGGTATGACATATCCTGATCTGAGCAAACCAGTGTTGGCTCTTTCTCCTTTATGCTGTATGACATATCCTGATCTGTGCAAACCAGTGTTGGCTCTTTCTCCTTAATGCTGCATGGTAATGACATATCCTGATCTGAGCAAACCAGTGTTGGCTCTTTCTCCTTAATACTGTATGACATATCCTGATCTGAGCAAACCAGTGTTGGCTCTTTCTCCTTAATGCTATATGACATATCCTGATCTTAGCAAGCCAGTGTTAGCTCTTTCTCCTTAATGCTGTATGGGTATGACATATTCTGATCTGAGCAAACCAGTGTTGGCTCTTTCTCCTTAATGCTGTATGACATATCCTGATCTGAGCAAACCAGTGTTGGCTCTTTCTCCTTAATGCTGTATGACATATCCTGATCTGAGCAAGCCAGTGTTGGCTCTTTCTCCTTAATGCTGTATGACATATCCTGATATGAACAAGCCAGTGTTGGCTCTTTCTCCCTAATGCTGTAAGTCATATCCTGATCTGAGCAAACCAGTGTTGGCTCTTTCTCTTTAATGCTGTATGACATATCCTGATCTGAGCAAGCCAGTGTTGGCTCTTTCTCCTTAATTCTGTATGACATATCCTGATCTGAGCAAACCAGTGTTGGCTCTTTCTCCTTAATGCTTTATGACATATCCTGATCTGGGCAAACCAGTGTTGGCTCTTTCTCCTTAATGCTGTATGGGTATGACATATCCTGATCTGAGCAAACCAGTGTTGGCTCTTTCTCCTTAATGCTGTATGGGTATGACATATCCTGATCTGAGCAAACCAGTGTTGGCTCTTTCTCCTTAATGCTGTATGGGTATGACATATCCTGATCTGAGCAAACCAGTGTTGGCTCTTTCTCCTTAATGCTGTATGATATATCCTGATCTGAGCAAACCAGTGTTGGCTCTTTCTTCTTAATGCTGTATGGGTATGACATATCCTGATCTGAGCAAACCAGTGTTGGCTCTTTCTCCTTAATGCTGTATGGGTATGACATATCCTGATCTGAGCAAACCAGTGTTGGCTCTTTCTCCTGAATGCCGTATGACATATCCTGATCCGAGCAAACCAGTGTTGGCTCTTTCTCCTCAATGCTGTATGGGTATGACATATCCTGATCTGGGCAAACCAGTATTGGCTCTTTCTCCTTAATGCTGTATGGGTATGACATATCCTGATCTGAGCAAACCAGTGTTGGCTCTTTCTCCTTTATGCTGTATGACATATCCTGATCTGTGCAAACCAGTGTTGGCTCTTTCTCCTTAATGCTGCATGGGTATGACATATCCTGATCTGAGCAAACCAGTGTTGGCTCTTTCTCCTTAATGCTGTATAGCATATCCTGATCTGAGCAAGCCAGTGTTAGCTCTTTCTCCTTAATGCTGTATGGGTATGACATATTCTGATCTGAGCAAACCAGTGTTGGCTCTTTCTCCTTAATGCTATATGACATATCCTGATCTGCGCAAACCAGTGTTGGCTCCTTCTCCTTAATGCTGTATGACATATCCTGATCTGAGCAAACCAGTGTTGGCTCCTTCTCCTTAATGCTGTATGACATATCCTGATCTGAGCAAACCAGTGTTGGCTCTTTCTCCTTAATGCTGTATGGGTATGACATATCCTGATCTGACCAAACCAGTGTTGGCTCTTTCTCCTTAATGCTGTATGACATATCCTGATCTGAGCAAACCAGTGTTGGCTCTCTCTCCTTAATGCTGTATGGGTATGACATATCCTGATCTGAGCAAACCAGTGTTGGCTCTTTCTCCTTAATGCTGTATGACATATCCTGATCTGAGCAAACCAGTGTTGGCTCTCTTTCCTTAATGCTGTATGGGTATGACATATCCTGATCTGAGCAAAGCAGTGTTGGCTCTTTCTCCTTAGTGCTGTATGACATATCCTGATCTGAGCAAACCAGTGTTGGCTCTTCCTCCTTAATGCTGTATGACGTATCTTGATCTGAGCAAGCCAGTGTTGGCTCTTTCTCTTTAATGCTGTATGGGTATGACATATCCTGATCTGAGCAAACCAGTGTTGGCTCTTTCTCCTTAATGCTATATGATATATCCTGATCTGAGCAAACCAGTGTTGGCTCTTTCTCCTTAATGCTGTATGACATATCCTGATCTGAGCAAGCCAGTGTTGGCTCTTTCTCCTTAATGCTGTATGACATATTCTGATCTGGGCAAACCATTCTTGACTCTTTCTCCTTAATGCTGTATGACATATCCTGATCTGATCAAACCAGTGTTGGCTCTTTCTCCTTAATGCTGTATGACATATCCTGATCTGAGTAAACCAGTGTTGGCTCTTTCTCCTTAATGCTGTATGACATATCCTGATATGAGCAAACCAGTGTTGGCTCTTTCTCCTTAATGCTGTATGACATATCCTGATATGAACAAGCCAGTGTTGGCTCTTTCTCCTTAATGCTGTAAGACATATCCTGATCTGAGCAAACCAGTGTTGGTTCTTTCTCCTTAATGCTGTATGGGTATGATATATCCTGATCTGAGCAAACCCGTGTTGGTTCTTTCTCATTAATGCTGTATGGGTATGACATATCCTGATCTGAGCAAACCACTGTTGGCTCTTTCTCCTTAATGCTGTATGACATTTCCTGATCTGAGCAAAGCAGTGTTGGCTCTTTCTCCTTAGTGCTGTATGACATATCCTGATCTGAGCAAACCAGTGTTGGCTCTTCCTCCTTAATGCTGTATGACGTATCTTGATCTGAGCAAGCCAGTGTTGGCTCTTTCTCTTTAATGCTGTATGGGTATGACATATCCTGATCTGAGCAAACCAGTGTTGGTTCTTTCTCCTTAATGCTATATGATATATCCTGATCTGAGCAAACCAGTGTTGGCTCTTTCTCCTTAATGCTGTATGACGTATCCTGATCTGAGCAAGCCAGTGTTGGCTCTTTCTCCTTAATGCTGTATGACATATTCTGATCTGGGCAAACCATTCTTGACTCTTTCTCCTTAATGCTGTATGACATATCCTGATCTGATCAAACCAGTGTTGGCTCTTTCTCCTTAATGCTGTATGACATATCCTGATCTGAGTAAACCAGTGTTGGCTCTTTCTCCTTAATGCTGTATGACATATCCTGATATGAGCAAACCAGTGTTGGCTCTTTCTCCTTAATGCTGTATGACATATCCTGATATGAACAAGCCAGTGTTGGCTCTTTCTCCTTAATGCTGTAAGACATATCCTGATCTGAGCAAACCAGTGTTGGTTCTTTCTCCTTAATGCTGTATGGGTATGATATATCCTGATCTGAGCAAACCCGTGTTGGTTCTTTCTCCTTAATGCTGTATGGGTATGACATATCCTGATCTGAGCAAACCACTGTTGGCTCTTTCTCCTTAATGCTGTATGACATTTCCTGATCTGAGCAAACCAGTGTTGGCTCTTTCTCCTTAATGCTGTATGACATATCCTGATCTGAGCAAACCAGTGT
This sequence comes from Bathymodiolus brooksi, assembly GCA_963680875.1. Lineage (NCBI taxonomy): Eukaryota > Metazoa > Mollusca > Bivalvia > Mytilida > Modiolidae > Bathymodiolus > Bathymodiolus brooksi. The sequence goes on from OY804585.1 coordinate 39,890,541, forward strand.
TGGCTCTTTCTCCTTAATGCTGTATGATATATCCTGATCTGAGCAAACCAGTGTTGGCTCTTTCTCCTGAATGCCGTATGATATATCCTGATCTGAGCAAACCAGTGTTGGCTCTTTCTCCTTAATGCTGTATGATATATCCTGATCTGAGCAAACCAGTGTTGGCTCTTTCTCCTGAATGCCGTATGACATATCCTGATCTGAGCAAACCAGTGTTGGCTCTTTCTCCTCAATGCTGTATGGGTATGACATATCCTGATCTGGGCAAACCAGTGTTGGCTCTTTCTCCTTAATGCTGTATGGGTATGACATATCCTGATCTGAGCAAACCAGTGTTGGCTCTTTCTCCTTTATGCTGTATGACATATCCTGATCTGTGCAAACCAGTGTTGGCTCTTTCTCCTTAATGCTGCATGGTAATGACATATCCTGATCTGAGCAAACCAGTGTTGGCTCTTTCTCCTTAATACTGTATGACATATCCTGATCTGAGCAAACCAGTGTTGGCTCTTTCTCCTTAATGCTATATGACATATCCTGATCTGAGCAAGCCAGTGTTAGCTCTTTCTCCTTAATGCTGTATGGGTATGACATATTCTGATCTGAGCAAACCAGTGTTGGCTCTTTCTCCTTAATGCTGTATGACATATCCTGATCTGAGCAAACCAGTGTTGGCTCTTTCTCCTTAATGCTGTATGACATATCCTGATCTGAGCAAGCCAGTGTTGGTTCTTTCTCCTTAATGCTGTATGACATATCCTGATATGAACAAGCCAGTGTTGGCTCTTTCTCCCTAATGCTGTAAGTCATATCCTGATCTGAGCAAACCGGTGTTGGCTCTTTCTCTTTAATGCTGTATGACATATCCTGATCTGAGCAAGCCAGTGTTGGCTCTTTCTCCTTAATTCTGTATGACATATCCTGATCTGAGCAAACCAGTGTTGGCTCTTTCTCCTTAATGCTTTATGACATATCCTGATCTGGGCAAACCAGTGTTGGCTCTTTCTCCTTAATGCTGTATGGGTATGACATATCCTGATCTGAGCAAACCAGTGTTGGCTCTTTCTCCTTAATGCTGTATGGGTATGACATATCCTGATCTGAGCAAACCAGTGTTGGCTCTTTCTCCTTAATGCTGTATGGGTATGACATATCCTGGTCTGAGCAAACCAGTGTTGGCTCTTTCTCCTTAATGCCGTATGACATATCCTGATCCGAGTAAACCAGTGTTGGCTCTTTCTCCTCAATGCTGTATGGGTATGACATATCCTGATCTGGGCAAACCAGTATTGGCTCTTTCTCCTTAATGCTGTATGGGTATGACATATCCTGATCTGAGCAAACCAGTGTTGGCTCTTTCTCCTTTATGCTGTATGACATATCCTGATCTGTGCAAACCAGTGTTGGCTCTTTCTCCTTAATGCTGCATGGGTATGACATATCCTGATCTGAGGAAACCAGTGTTGGCTCTTTCTCCTTAATGCTGTATAGCATATCCTGATCTGAGCAAGCCAGTGTTAGCTCTTTCTCCTTAATGCTGTATGGGTATGACATATTCTGATCTGAGCAAACCAGTGTTGGCTCTTTCTCCTTAATGCTATATGACATATCCTGATCTGCGCAAACCAGTGTTGGCTCCTTCTCCTTAATGCTGTATGACATATCCTGATCTGAGCAAACCAGTGTTGGCTCCTTCTCCTTAATGCTGTATGACATATCCTGATCTGAGCAAACCAGTGTTGGCTCTTTCTCCTTAATGCTGTATGGGTATGACATATCCTGATCTGACCAAACCAGTGTTGGCTCTTTCTCCTTAATGCTGTATGACATATCCTGATCTGAGCAAACCAGTGTTGGCTCTCTCTCCTTAATGCTGTATGGGTATGACATATCCTGATCTGAGCAAACCAGTGTTGGCTCTTTCTCCTTAATGCTGTATGACATATCCTGATCTGAGCAAACCAGTGTTGGCTCTCTTTCCTTAATGCTGTATGGGTATGACATATCCTGATCTGAGCAAAGCAGTGTTGGCTCTTTCTCCTTAGTGCTGTATGACATATCCTGATCTGAGCAAACCAGTGTTGGCTCTTCCTCCTTAATGCTATATGACATATCCTGATCTGAGCAAATCAGTGTTGGCTCTTTCTCCTTAATACTATATGACATATCCTGATCTGAGCAAACCAGTGATGGCTCTTTCTCCTTAATGCTGTATGACATATCATGATCTGAGCAAACCAGTGTTGGCTCTTTCTCCTTAATGCTGTATGGGTATGACATATCCTGATCTGAGCAAGCCAGTGCTGGCTCTTTCTCCTTAATGCTATATGACATATCCTGATCTGAACAAACCAGTGATGGCTCTTTCTCCTTAATGCTGTATGACATATCATGATCTGAGCAAACCAGTGTTGGCTCTTTCTCCTTAATGCTGTATGACATATCCTGATCTGAGCAAACCAGTGTTGGCTCTTTCTCCTTAATGCTGTATGGGTATGACATATCCTGATCTGAGCAAACCAGTGTTGGCTCTTTCTCCTTAATGCTGTATGGGTATGACATATCCTGATCTGAGCAAACCAGTGTTGTCTGTTTCTCCTTAATGCTGTATGACATATCCTGATCTGAGCAAACCAATGTTGGCTCTTTCTCCTTAATGCTGTTTGACATATCCTGATCTGAGCAAGCCAGTGTTGGCTCTTTCTCCTTAATGCTGTATGACATATCCTGATCTGAGCAAACCAGTGTTGGCTCTTTCTCCTTAATGCTGTATGACTTATCCTGATCTGAGCAAGCCAGTGTTGGCTCTTTCTCCTTAATTCTGTATGACATATCCTGATCTGAGCAAATCAGTGTTGGCTCTTTCTCCTTAATGCTGTATGGGTATGACATATCCTGATCTGAGCAAACCAGTGTTGGCTCTTTCTCCTTAATGCTGTATGGGTATGACATATCCTGATCTGAGCAAACCAGTGTTGGCTCTTTCTCCTTAATGCTGTATGACATATCCTGATCTGAGCAAACCAGTGTTGGCTCTTTCTCCTTAATGCTGTATGGGTATGACATATCCTGATCTGAGCAAACCAGTGTTGGCTCTTTCTCCTTAATGCTGTATGGGTATGACATATCCTGATCTGAGCAAACCAGTGTTGGCTCTTTCTCTTTAATGCTGTATGACATATCCTGATCTGAGCAAACCAGTATTGGCTCTTTCTCCTTAATGCTGTATGGGTATGACATACCCTGATCTAAGCAAACCAGTGTTGGCTCTTTCTCCTTAATGCTGCATGATAAATCCTGATCTGACTAAACCAGTGTTGGCTCATTCTCCTTAATGCTGTATGACATATCCTGATCTGAGCAAACCAGTATTGGCTCTTTCTCCTTAATGCTGTATGGGTGTGACATATCCTGATCTGAGCAAACCAGTGTTGTCTCTTTCTCCTTAATGCTGTATGACATATCCTGATCTTAGCAAACCAGTGTTGGCTCATTCTCCTTAATGCTGTATGACATATCCTGATCTGAGCAAACCAGTGTTGGCTCTTTCTCCTTAATGCTGTATGACATATCCTGATCTGAGCAAACCAGTGTTGGCTCTTTCTCCTTAATGCTCTATGGGTATGACATATCCTGATCTGAGCAAACCAGTGTTGGCTCTTTCTCCTTAATGCTGTATAACATATCCTGATCTGAGCAAACCAGTATTGGCTCTTTCTCCTTAATGCTGTATGAGTATGACATATCCTGATCTGAGCAAACCAGTGTTGGCTCTTTCTCCTTAATGCTGTATGACATATCCTGATCTGACCAAACCAGTGTTGGCTCATTCTCCTTTTTGCTGTATGACATATACTGATCTGAGCAAACAAGTATTGGCTCTTTCTCCTTAATGCTGTATGGGTATGACATATCCTGATCTGAGCAAAGCAGTGTTGGCTCTTTCTCCTTAATGCTGTATGACATATCCTGATCTTAGCAAACCAGTGTTGGCTCATTCTCCTTAATGCTGTATGACATATCCTGATCTGAGCAAACCAGTATTGGCTCTTTCTCCTGAATGCTGCATGGGTATGACATATTCTGATCTGAGCAAACCAGTGTTGGCTCATCCTCCTTAATGCTGTATGACATATCCTGATCTGAGCAATCCAGTGTTGGCTCATTCTCCTTAATGCTGTATGACGTATCCTGATATGAGCAAGCCAGTGGTGGCTATTTCTCTTTAATGCTGTATGGGTATGACATATCCTGATCAGAGCAAACCAGTGTTGGCTCTTTCTCCTTAATGCTGTATGACATATCCTGATCTGAGCAAACCAGTGTTGGCTCTTTCTCCTTAATGCTATATGACATATCCTTATCTGAGCAAACTAGTGTTGGCTCTTTCTCCTTAATGCTGTATGACATATCCTGATCTGAGCAAGCCAGTGTTGGCTCTTTTTCATTAATGCTGTATGACATATCCTGATCTGAGCAAACCACTGTTGGCTCTTTCTCCTAATGCTGTATGACATATGCTGATCTGAGCAAACCAGTGTTGGCTCTTTCTCCTTAATGCTGTATGACATATCCTGATCTGAGCAAACCAGTGTTGGCTCTTTCTCCTTAATGCTGTATGACATATCCTGATCTGAGCAAACCAGTGTTGGCTCTTTCTCCTTAATGCTGTATGACATATCCTGATCTGAGGAAACCCGTGTTGGCTCTTTCTCCTTAATGTTGTATGACATATCCTGATCTGAGCAAGCCAGTGTTGGCTCTTTCTGCTTAATGCTGTATGACATATCCTGATCTGAGCAAACCAGTGTTGGCTCTTTCTCCTCAATGCTGTATGGGTATGACATATCCTGATCTGAGCAAACCAGTGTTGGCTCTTTCTCCTTAATGCTGTTTGACATATCCTCATCTGAGCAAGCCAGTGTTGGCTCTTTCTCCAGAATGCTGTATTACATATCCTGATCTGAGCAAACCAGTGTTGGCTCTTTATCCTTAATGCTGTATGGGTATGACATATCCTGATCTGATCAAACCAGTGTTGGCTCTTTCTCCTTAATGCTGTATGACATATCCTGATCTGAGCAAACCAGTGTTGGTTCTTTCTCCTTAATGCTGTATGGGTATGATATATCCTGATCTGAGCAAACCCGTGTTGGTTCTTTCTCCTTAATGCTGTATGGGTATGACATATCCTGATCTGAGCAAACCACTGTTGGCTCTTTCTCCTTAATGCTGTATGACATTTCCTGATCTGAGCAAACCAGTGTTGGCTCTTTCTCCTTAATGCTGTATGACATATCCTGATCTGAGCAAACCAGTGTTGGCTCTTTCTCCTTAATGCTGTATGATATATCCTGATCTGAGCAAACCAGTGTTGGCTCTTTCTCCTGAATGCCGTATGATATATCCTGATCTGAGCAAACCAGTGTTGGCTCTTTCTCCTTAATGCTGTATGATATATCCTGATCTGAGCAAACCAGTGTTGGCTCTTTCTCCTGAATGCCGTATGACATATCCTGATCTGAGCAAACCAGTGTTGGCTCTTTCTCCTCAATGCTGTATGGGTATGACATATCCTGATCTGGGCAAACCAGTGTTGGCTCTTTCTCCTTAATGCTGTATGGGTATGACATATCCTGATCTGAGCAAACCAGTGTTGGCTCTTTCTCCTTTATGCTGTATGACATATCCTGATCTGTGCAAACCAGTGTTGGCTCTTTCTCCTTAATGCTGCATGGTAATGACATATCCTGATCTGAGCAAACCAGTGTTGGCTCTTTCTCCTTAATACTGTATGACATATCCTGATCTGAGCAAACCAGTGTTGGCTCTTTCTCCTTAATGCTATATGACATATCCTGATCTGAGCAAGCCAGTGTTAGCTCTTTCTCCTTAATGCTGTATGGGTATGACATATTCTGATCTGAGCAAACCAGTGTTGGCTCTTTCTCCTTAATGCTGTATGACATATCCTGATCTGAGCAAACCAGTGTTGGCTCTTTCTCCTTAATGCTGTATGACATATCCTGATCTGAGCAAGCCAGTGTTGGTTCTTTCTCCTTAATGCTGTATGACATATCCTGATATGAACAAGCCAGTGTTGGCTCTTTCTCCCTAATGCTGTAAGTCATATCCTGATCTGAGCAAACCGGTGTTGGCTCTTTCTCTTTAATGCTGTATGACATATCCTGATCTGAGCAAGCCAGTGTTGGCTCTTTCTCCTTAATTCTGTATGACATATCCTGATCTGAGCAAACCAGTGTTGGCTCTTTCTCCTTAATGCTTTATGACATATCCTGATCTGGGCAAACCAGTGTTGGCTCTTTCTCCTTAATGCTGTATGGGTATGACATATCCTGATCTGAGCAAACCAGTGTTGGCTCTTTCTCCTTAATGCTGTATGGGTATGACATATCCTGATCTGGGCAAACCAGTGTTGGCTCTTTCTCCTTAATGCTGTATGGGTATGACATATCCTGGTCTGAGCAAACCAGTGTTGGCTCTTTCTCCTTAATGCCGTATGACATATCCTGATCCGAGTAAACCAGTGTTGGCTCTTTCTCCTCAATGCTGTATGGGTATGACATATCCTGATCTGGGCAAACCAGTATTGGCTCTTTCTCCTTAATGCTGTATGGGTATGACATATCCTGATCTGAGCAAACCAGTGTTGGCTCTTTCTCCTTTATGCTGTATGACATATCCTGATCTGTGCAAACCAGTGTTGGCTCTTTCTCCTTAATGCTGCATGGGTATGACATATCCTGATCTGAGGAAACCAGTGTTGGCTCTTTCTCCTTAATGCTGTATAGCATATCCTGATCTGAGCAAGCCAGTGTTAGCTCTTTCTCCTTAATGCTGTATGGGTATGACATATTCTGATCTGAGCAAACCAGTGTTGGCTCTTTCTCCTTAATGCTATATGACATATCCTGATCTGCGCAAACCAGTGTTGGCTCCTTCTCCTTAATGCTGTATGACATATCCTGATCTGAGCAAACCAGTGTTGGCTCCTTCTCCTTAATGCTGTATGACATATCCTGATCTGAGCAAACCAGTGTTGGCTCTTTCTCCTTAATGCTGTATGGGTATGACATATCCTGATCTGACCAAACCAGTGTTGGCTCTTTCTCCTTAATGCTGTATGACATATCCTGATCTGAGCAAACCAGTGTTGGCTCTCTCTCCTTAATGCTGTATGGGTATGACATATCCTGATCTGAGCAAACCAGTGTTGGCTCTTTCTCCTTAATGCTGTATGACATATCCTGATCTGAGCAAACCAGTGTTGGCTCTCTTTCCTTAATGCTGTATGGGTATGACATATCCTGATCTGAGCAAAGCAGTGTTGGCTCTTTCTCCTTAGTGCTGTATGACATATCCTGATCTGAGCAAACCAGTGTTGGCTCTTCCTCCTTAATGCTATATGACATATCCTGATCTGAGCAAATCAGTGTTGGCTCTTTCTCCTTAATACTATATGACATATCCTGATCTGAGCAAACCAGTGATGGCTCTTTCTCCTTAATGCTGTATGACATATCATGATCTGAGCAAACCAGTGTTGGCTCTTTCTCCTTAATGCTGTATGGGTATGACATATCCTGATCTGAGCAAACCAGTGTTGGCTCTTTCTCCTTAATGCTATGTAACATATCCTGATCTGAGCAAGCCAGTGTTGGCTCTTTCTCCTTAATGCTGTATGACATATCCTGATCTGAGCAAACCAGTGTTGGCTCTTTCTCCTTAATGCTGTATGACATATCCTGATCCGAGCAAGCCAGTGCTGGCTCTTTCTCCTTAATGCTATATGACATATCCTGATCTGAACAAACCAGTGATGGCTCTTTCTCCTTAATGCTGTATGACATATCATGATCTGAGCAAACCAGTGTTGGCTCTTTCTCCTTAATGCTGTATGACATATCCTGATCTGAGCAAACCAGTGTTGGCTCTTTCTCCTTAATGCTGTATGGGTATGACATATCCTGATCTGAGCAAACCAGTGTTGGCTCTTTCTCCTTAATGCTGTATGGGTATGACATATCCTGATCTGAGCAAACCAGTGTTGTCTGTTTCTCCTTAATGCTGTATGACATATCCTGATCTGAGCAAACCAATGTTGGCTCTTTCTCCTTAATGCTGTTTGACATATCCTGATCTGAGCAAGCCAGTGTTGGCTCTTTCTCCTTAATGCTGTATGACATATCCTGATCTGAGCAAACCAGTGTTGGCTCTTTCTCCTTAATGCTGTATGACTTATCCTGATCTGAGCAAGCCAGTGTTGGCTCTTTCTCCTTAATTCTGTATGACATATCCTGATCTGAGCAAATCAGTGTTGGCTCTTTCTCCTTAATGCTGTATGGGTATGACATATCCTGATCTGAGCAAACCAGTGTTGGCTCTTTCTCCTTAATGCTGTATGGGTATGACATATCCTGATCTGAGCAAACCAGTGTTGGCTCTTTCTCCTTAATGCTGTATGACATATCCTGATCTGAGCAAACCAGTGTTGGCTCTTTCTCCTTAATGCTGTATGGGTATGACATATCCTGATCTGAGCAAACCAGTGTTGGCTCTTTCTCCTTAATGCTGTATGGGTATGACATATCCTGATCTGAGCAAACCAGTGTTGGCTCTTTCTCTTTAATGCTGTATGACATATCCTGATCTGAGCAAACCAGTATTGGCTCTTTCTCCTTAATCCTGTATGGGTATGACATACCCTGATCTAAGCAAACCAGTGTTGGCTCTTTCTCCTTAATGCTGCATGATAAATCCTGATCTGACTAAACCAGTGTTGGCTCATTCTCCTTAATGCTGTATGACATATCCTGATCTGAGCAAACCAGTATTGGCTCTTTCTCCTTAATGCTGTATGGGTGTGACATATCCTGATCTGAGCAAACCAGTGTTGTCTCTTTCTCCTTAATGCTGTATGACATATCCTGATCTTAGCAAACCAGTGTTGGCTCATTCTCCTTAATGCTGTATGACATATCCTGATCTGAGCAAACCAGTGTTGGCTCTTTCTCCTTAATGCTGTATGACATATCCTGATCTGAGCAAACCAGTATTGGCTCTTTCTCCTTAATGCTGTATGAGTATGACATATCCTGATCTGAGCAAACCAGTGTTGGCTCTTTCTCCTTAATGCTGTATAACATATCCTGATCTGAGCAAACCAGTATTGGCTCTTTCTCCTTAATGCTGTATGAGTATGACATATCCTGATCTGAGCAAACCAGTGTTGGCTCTTTCTCCTTAATGCTGTATGACATATCCTGATCTGACCAAACCAGTGTTGGCTCATTCTCCTTTTTGCTGTATGACATATACTGATCTGAGCAAACAAGTATTGGCTCTTTCTCCTTAATGCTGTATGGGTATGACATATCCTGATCTGAGCAAAGCAGTGTTGGCTCTTTCTCCTTAATGCTGTATGACATATCCTGATCTTAGCAAACCAGTGTTGGCTCATTCTCCTTAATGCTGTATGATATATCCTGATCTGAGCAAACCAGTATTGGCTCTTTCTCCTGAATGCTGCATGGGTATGACATATTCTGATCTGAGCAAACCAGTGTTGGCTCATCCTCCTTAATGCTGTATGACATATCCTGATCTGAGCAATCCAGTGTTGGCTCATTCTCCTTAATGCTGTATGACGTATCCTGATATGAGCAAGCCAGTGGTGGCTATTTCTCTTTAATGCTGTATGGGTATGACATATCCTGATCAGAGCAAACCAGTGTTGGCTCTTTCTCCTTAATGCTGTATGACATATCCTGATCTGAGCAAACCAGTGTTGGCTCTTTCTCCTTAATGCTATATGACATATCCTTATCTGAGCAAACCAGTGTTGGCTCTTTCTCCTTAATGCTGTATGACATATCCTGATCTGAGCAAGCCAGTGTTGGCTCTTTTTCATTAATGCTGTATGACATATCCTGATCTGAGCAAACCACTGTTGGCTCTTTCTCCTAATGCTGTATGACATATGCTGATCTGAGCAAACCAGTGTTGGCTCTTTCTCCTTAATGCTGTATGACATATCCTGATCTGAGCAAACCAGTGTTGGCTCTTTCTCCTTAATGCTGTATGACATATCCTGATCTGAGCAAACCAGTGTTGGCTCTTTCTCCTTAATGCTGTATGACATATCCTGATCTGAGGAAACCCGTGTTGGCTCTTTCTCCTTAATGTTGTATGACATATCCTGATCTGAGCAAACCAGTGTTGGCTCCTTCTCCTTAATGCTGTATGACATATCCTGATCTGAGCAAACCAGTGTTGGCTCTTTCTCCTTAATGCTGTATGGGTATGACATATCCTGATCTGACCAAACCAGTGTTGGCTCTTTCTCCTTAATGCTGTATGACATATCCTGATCTGAGCAAACCAGTGTTGGCTCTCTCTCCTTAATGCTGTATGGGTATGACATATCCTGATCTGAGCAAACCAGTGTTGGCTCTTTCTCCTTAATGCTGTATGACATATCCTGATCTGAGCAAACCAGTGTTGGCTCTCTTTCCTTAATGCTGTATGGGTATGACATATCCTGATCTGAGCAAAGCAGTGTTGGCTCTTTCTCCTTAGTGCTGTATGACATATCCTGATCTGAGCAAACCAGTGTTGGCTCTTCCTCCTTAATGCTATATGACATATCCTGATCTGAGCAAATCAGTGTTGGCTCTTTCTCCTTAATACTATATGACATATCCTGATCTGAGCAAACCAGTGATGGCTCTTTCTCCTTAATGCTGTATGACATATCATGATCTGAGCAAACCAGTGTTGGCTCTTTCTCCTTAATGCTGTATGGGTATGACATATCCTGATCTGAGCAAACCAGTGTTGGCTCTTTCTCCTTAATGCTATGTAACATATCCTGATCTGAGCAAGCCAGTGTTGGCTCTTTCTCCTTAATGCTGTATGACATATCCTGATCTGAGCAAACCAGTGTTGGCTCTTTCTCCTTAATGCTGTATGACATATCCTGATCCGAGCAAGCCAGTGCTGGCTCTTTCTCCTTAATGCTATATGACATATCCTGATCTGAACAAACCAGTGATGGCTCTTTCTCCTTAATGCTGTATGACATATCATGATCTGAGCAAACCAGTGTTGGCTCTTTCTCCTTAATGCTGTATGACATATCCTGATCTGAGCAAACCAGTGTTGGCTCTTTCTCCTTAATGCTGTATGGGTATGACATATCCTGATCTGAGCAAACCAGTGTTGGCTCTTTCTCCTTAATGCTGTATGGGTATGACATATCCTGATCTGAGCAAACCAGTGTTGTCTGTTTCTCCTTAATGCTGTATGACATATCCTGATCTGAGCAAACCAATGTTGGCTCTTTCTCCTTAATGCTGTTTGACATATCCTGATCTGAGCAAGCCAGTGTTGGCTCTTTCTCCTTAATGCTGTATGACATATCCTGATCTGAGCAAACCAGTGTTGGCTCTTTCTCCTTAATGCTGTATGACTTATCCTGATCTGAGCAAGCCAGTGTTGGCTCTTTCTCCTTAATTCTGTATGACATATCCTGATCTGAGCAAATCAGTGTTGGCTCTTTCTCCTTAATGCTGTATGGGTATGACATATCCTGATCTGAGCAAACCAGTGTTGGCTCTTTCTCCTTAATGCTGTATGGGTATGACATATCCTGATCTGAGCAAACCAGTGTTGGCTCTTTCTCCTTAATGCTGTATGACATATCCTGATCTGAGCAAACCAGTGTTGGCTCTTTCTCCTTAATGCTGTATGGGTATGACATATCCTGATCTGAGCAAACCAGTGTTGGCTCTTTCTCCTTAATGCTGTATGGGTATGACATATCCTGATCTGAGCAAACCAGTGTTGGCTCTTTCTCTTTAATGCTGTATGACATATCCTGATCTGAGCAAACCAGTATTGGCTCTTTCTCCTTAATCCTGTATGGGTATGACATACCCTGATCTAAGCAAACCAGTGTTGGCTCTTTCTCCTTAATGCTGCATGATAAATCCTGATCTGACTAAACCAGTGTTGGCTCATTCTCCTTAATGCTGTATGACATATCCTGATCTGAGCAAACCAGTATTGGCTCTTTCTCCTTAATGCTGTATGGGTGTGACATATCCTGATCTGAGCAAACCAGTGTTGTCTCTTTCTCCTTAATGCTGTATGACATATCCTGATCTTAGCAAACCAGTGTTGGCTCATTCTCCTTAATGCTGTATGACATATCCTGATCTGAGCAAACCAGTGTTGGCTCTTTCTCCTTAATGCTGTATGACATATCCTGATCTGAGCAAACCAGTATTGGCTCTTTCTCCTTAATGCTGTATGAGTATGACATATCCTGATCTGAGCAAACCAGTGTTGGCTCTTTCTCCTTAATGCTGTATAACATATCCTGATCTGAGCAAACCAGTATTGGCTCTTTCTCCTTAATGCTGTATGAGTATGACATATCCTGATCTGAGCAAACCAGTGTTGGCTCTTTCTCCTTAATGCTGTATGACATATCCTGATCTGACCAAACCAGTGTTGGCTCATTCTCCTTTTTGCTGTATGACATATACTGATCTGAGCAAACAAGTATTGGCTCTTTCTCCTTAATGCTGTATGGGTATGACATATCCTGATCTGAGCAAAGCAGTGTTGGCTCTTTCTCCTTAATGCTGTATGACATATCCTGATCTTAGCAAACCAGTGTTGGCTCATTCTCCTTAATGCTGTATGACATATCCTGATCTGAGCAAACCAGTATTGGCTCTTTCTCCTGAATGCTGCATGGGTATGACATATTCTGATCTGAGCAAACCAGTGTTGGCTCATCCTCCTTAATGCTGTATGACATATCCTGATCTGAGCAATCCAGTGTTGGCTCATTCTCCTTAATGCTGTATGACGTATCCTGATATGAGCAAGCCAGTGGTGGCTATTTCTCTTTAATGCTGTATGGGTATGACATATCCTGATCAGAGCAAACCAGTGTTGGCTCTTTCTCCTTAATGCTGTATGACATATCCTGATCTGAGCAAACCAGTGTTGGCTCTTTCTCCTTAATGCTATATGACATATCCTTATCTGAGCAAACCAGTGTTGGCTCTTTCTCCTTAATGCTGTATGACATATCCTGATCTGAGCAAGCCAGTGTTGGCTCTTTTTCATTAATGCTGTATGACATATCCTGATCTGAGCAAACCACTGTTGGCTCTTTCTCCTAATGCTGTATGACATATGCTGATCTGAGCAAACCAGTGTTGGCTCTTTCTCCTTAATGCTGTATGACATATCCTGATCTGAGCAAACCAGTGTTGGCTCTTTCTCCTTAATGCTGTATGACATATCCTGATCTGAGCAAACCAGTGTTGGCTCTTTCTCCTTAATGCTGTATGACATATCCTGATCTGAGGAAACCCGTGTTGGCTCTTTCTCCTTAATGTTGTATGACATATCCTGATCTGAGCAAGCCAGTGTTGGCTCTTTCTGCTTAATGCTGTATGACATATCCTGATCTGAGCAAACCAGTGTTGGCTCTTTCTCCTCAATGCTGTATGGGTATGACATATCCTGATCTGAGCAAACCAGTGTTGGCTCTTTCTCCTTAATGCTGTTTGACATATCCTCATCTGAGCAAGCCAGTGTTGGCTCTTTCTCCAGAATGCTGTATTACATATCCTGATCTGAGCAAACCAGTGTTGGCTCTTTATCCTTAATGCTGTATGGGTATGACATATCCTGATCTGATCAAACCAGTGTTGGCTCTTTCTCCTTAATGCTGTATGACATATCCTGATCTGAGCAAACCAGTGTTGGCTCTTTCTCCTTAATGCTGTATGGGTATGACATATCCTGATCTGCGCAAACCAGTGTTGGCTCTTTCTCCTTAATGCTGTATGGGTATGACATATCCTGATCTGAGCAAACCAGTGTTGGCTCTTTCTCTTTAATGCTGTATGACATATCCTGATCTGAGCAAACCAGTATTGGCTCTTTCTCCTTAATGCTGTATGGGTATGACATACCCTGATCTAAGCAAACCAGTGTTGGCTCTTTCTCCTTAATGCTGCATGACAAATCCTGATCTGACTAAACCAGTGTTGGCTCATTCTCTTTAATGCTGTATGACATATCCTGATCTGAGCAAACCAGTATTGGCTCTTTATCCTTAATGCTGTATGGGTATGACATATCCTGATCTGAGCAAACCAGTGTTGGCTCTTTCTCCTTAATGCTGTATGACATATCCTGATCTTAGCAAACCAGTGTTGGCTCATTCTCCTTAATGCTGTATGACATATCCTGATCTGAGCAAACCAGTGTTGGCTCTTTCTCCTTAATGCTGTATGACATATCCTGATCTGAGCAAACCAGTGTTGGCTCTTTCTCCTTAATGCTGTATGGGTATGACATATCCTGATCTGAGCAAACCAGTGTTGGCTCTTTCTCCTTAATGCTCTATGGGTATGACATATCCTGATCTGAGCAAACCAGTGTTGGCTCTTTCTCCTTAATGCTGTATGACATATCCTGATCTGAGCAAAGCAGTGTTGGCTCTTTCTCCTTAATGCTGTATAACATATCCTGATCTGAGCAAACCAGTATTGGCTCTTTCTCCTTAATGCTGTATGGGAATGACATATCCTAATCTGAGCAAACCAGTGTTGGCTCTTTCTCCTTAATGCTGTATGACATATCCTGATCTGACCAAACCAGTGTTGGCTCATTCTCCTTAATGCTGTATGACATATCCTGATCTGAGCAAACCAGTATTGGCTCTTTCTCCTTAATGCTGTATGGGTATGACATATCCTGATCTGCGCAAACCAGTGTTGGCTCTTTCTCCTTAATGCTGTATGGGTATGACATATCCTGATCTGAGCAAACCAGTGTTGGCTCTTTCTCTTTAATGCTGTATGACATATCCTGATCTGAGCAAACCAGTATTGGCTCTTTCTCCTTAATGCTGTATGGGTATGACATACCCTGATCTAAGCAAACCAGTGTTGGCTCTTTCTCCTTAATGCTGCATGACAAATCCTGATCTGACTAAACCAGTGTTGGCTCATTCTCTTTAATGCTGTATGACATATCCTGATCTGAGCAAACCAGTATTGGCTCTTTATCCTTAATGCTGTATGGGTATGACATATCCTGATCTGAGCAAACCAGTGTTGGCTCTTTCTCCTTAATGCTGTATGACATATCCTGATCTTAGCAAACCAGTGTTGGCTCATTCTCCTTAATGCTGTATGACATATCCTGATCTGAGCAAACCAGTGTTGGCTCTTTCTCCTTAATGCTGTATGACATATCCTGATCTGAGCAAACCAGTGTTGGCTCTTTCTCCTTAATGCTGTATGGGTATGACATATCCTGATCTGAGCAAACCAGTGTTGGCTCTTTCTCCTTAATGCTGTATGGGTATGACATATCCTGATCTGAGCAAACCAGTGTTGGCTCTTTCTCCTTAATGCTGTATGACATATCCTGATCTGAGCAAAGCAGTGTTGGCTCTTTCTCCTTTATGCTGTATAACATATCCTGATCTGAGCAAACCAGTATTGGCTCTTTCTCCTTAATGCTGTATGGGAATGACATATCCTAATCTGAGCAAACCAGTGTTGGCTCTTTCTCCTTAATGCTGTATGACATATCCTGATCTGACCAAACCAGTGTTGGCTCATTCTCCTTAATTCTGTATGACATATCCTGATCTGAGCAAACCAGTATTGGCTCTTTCTCCTTAATGCTATATGGGTATGACATATCCTGATCTGAGCAAACCAGTGTTGGCTCTTTCTCCTTAATGCTGTATGACATATCCTGATCTTAGCAAACCAGTGTTGGCTCATTCTCCTTAATGCTGTATGACATATCCTGATCTGAGCAAACCAGTATTGGCTCTTTCTCCTGAATGCTGCATGGGTATGACATATCCTGATCTGAGCAAACCAGTGTTGGCTCATTCTCTTTAATGCTGTATGACATATCCTGATCTGAGCAAACCAGTGTTGACTCATTCTCCTTAATGCTGTATGACGTATCCTGATCTGAGCAAGCCAGTGGTGGCTGTTTCTCTTTAATGCTGTATGGGTATGACATATCCTGATCTGAGCAAACCAGTGTTGGCTCTTTCTCCTTAATGCTCTATGGGTATGACATATCCTGATCTGAGCAAACCAGTGTTGGCTCTTTCTCCTTAATGCTGTATGACATATCCTGATCTGAGCAAAGCAGTGTTGGCTCTTTCTCCTTAATGCTGTATAACATATCCTGATCTGAGCAAACCAGTATTGGCTCTTTCTCCTTAATGCTGTATGGGAATGACATATCCTAATCTGAGCAAACCAGTGTTGGCTCTTTCTCCTTAATGCTGTATGACATATCCTGATCTGACCAAACCAGTGTTGGCTCATTCTCCTTAATGCTGTATGACATATCCTGATCTGAGCAAACCAGTATTGGCTCTTTCTCCTTAATGCTGTATGGGTATGACATATCCTGATCTGCGCAAACCAGTGTTGGCTCTTTCTCCTTAATGCTGTATGGGTATGACATATCCTGATCTGAGCAAACCAGTGTTGGCTCTTTCTCTTTAATGCTGTATGACATATCCTGATCTGAGCAAACCAGTATTGGCTCTTTCTCCTTAATGCTGTATGGGTATGACATACCCTGATCTAAGCAAACCAGTGTTGGCTCTTTCTCCTTAATGCTGCATGACAAATCCTGATCTGACTAAACCAGTGTTGGCTCATTCTCTTTAATGCTGTATGACATATCCTGATCTGAGCAAACCAGTATTGGCTCTTTATCCTTAATGCTGTATGGGTATGACATATCCTGATCTGAGCAAACCAGTGTTGGCTCTATCTCCTTAATGCTGTATGACATATCCTGATCTTAGCAAACCAGTGTTGGCTCATTCTCCTTAATGCTGTATGACATATCCTGATCTGAGCAAACCAGTGTTGGCTCTTTCTCCTTAATGCTGTATGACATATCCTGATCTGAGCAAACCAGTGTTGGCTCTTTCTCCTTAATGCTGTATGGGTATGACATATCCTGATCTGAGCAAACCAGTGTTGGCTCTTTCTCCTTAATGCTCTATGGGTATGACATATCCTGATCTGAGCAAACCAGTGTTGGCTCTTTCTCCTTAATGCTGTATGACATATCCTGATCTGAGCAAAGCAGTGTTGGCTCTTTCTCCTTTATGCTGTATAACATATCCTGATCTGAGCAAACCAGTATTGGCTCTTTCTCCTTAATGCTGTATGGGAATGACATATCCTAATCTGAGCAAACCAGTGTTGGCTCTTTCTCCTTAATGCTGTATGACATATCCTGATCTGACCAAACCAGTGTTGGCTCATTCTCCTTAATTCTGTATGACATATCCTGATCTGAGCAAACCAGTATTGGCTCTTTCTCCTTAATGCTATATGGGTATGACATATCCTGATCTGAGCAAACCAGTGTTGGCTCTTTCTCCTTAATGCTGTATGACATATCCTGATCTTAGCAAACCAGTGTTGGCTCATTCTCCTTAATGCTGTATGACATATCCTGATCTGAGCAAACCAGTATTGGCTCTTTCTCCTGAATGCTGCATGGGTATGACATATCCTGATCTGAGCAAACCAGTGTTGGCTCATTCTCTTTAATGCTGTATGACATATCCTGATCTGAGCAAACCAGTGTTGACTCATTCTCCTTAATGCTGTATGACGTATCCTGATCTGAGCAAGCCAGTGGTGGCTGTTTCTCTTTAATGCTGTATGGGTATGACATATCCTGATCAGAGCAAACCAGTGTTGGCTCTTTTTCCTTAATGCTGTATGACATATCCTGATCAGAGCAAACCAGTGTTGGCTCTTTCTCCTTAATGCTATATGACATATCCTGATCTGAGCAAATCAGTGTTGGCTCTTTCTCCTTAATGCTGTATGACATATCCTGATCTGAGCAAGCCAGTGTTGGCTCTTTCTCATTAATGCTGTATCACATATCCTGATCTGAGCAAACCACTGTTGGCTCTTTCTCCTTAATGCTTTATGACATATGCTGATCTGAGCAAACCAGTGTTTGCTCTTTCTCCTTAATGCTGTATGACATATCCTGATCTGAGCAAACCAGTGTTGGCTCTTTCTCCTTAATGCTGTATGACATATCCTGATCTGAGCAAACCAGTGTTGGCTCTTTCTCCTTAATGCTATATGACATATCCTGATCTGAGCAAACCAGTGTTGGCTCTTTCTCCTTAATGTTGTATGACATATCCTGATCTGAGCAAGCCAGTGTTGGCTCTTTCTCCTTAATGCTGTATGACATATCCTGATCTGAGCAAGCCAGTGTTGGCTCTTTCTCCTTAATGCTGTATGACATATCCTGATCTGAGCAAGCCAGTGTTGGCTCTTTCTCCTTAATGCTGTAAGACATATCCTGATCTGGGCAAGCCAGTGTTGGCTCTTTCTCCTTAATGCTGTATGACATATCCTGATCTGGGCAAACCAGTGTTGGCTCTTTCTCCTTAATGCTGTATGACATATCTTGATGTAACAAACCAGTGTTGGCTCTTTCTCCTTAATGCTGTATGACATATCCTGATCTGAGCAAGCCAGTGTTGGCTCTTTCTCCTTAATGCTGTATGACATATCCTGATCTGAGCAAACCAGTGTTGGCTCTTTCTCCTCAATGCTGTATGGGTATGACATATCCTGATCTGGGCAAACCAGTGTTGGCTCTTTCTCCTTAATGCTGTATGACATATCCTGATCTAAGCAAACCAGTGTTGGCTCTTTCTCCTTAATGCTGTATGGGTATGATATATCCTGATCTGAGCAAACGGTGTTGGCTCTTTCTCCTTTATGCTGTAAGGGTATGACATATCCTGATCTGAGCAAACCAGTGTTGGCTCTTTCTCCTTAATGCTGTATGGGTATGACATATCCTGATCTGAGCAAACCAGCGTTGGCTCTTTCTCCTTAATGCTGTATGACATATCCTGATCTGAGCAAACCAGTGTTGGCTCTTTCTCCTTAATGCTGTATAACATATCCTGATCTGAGCAAACCAGTATTGGCTCTTTCTCCTTAATGCTGTATGGGTTTGACATATCCTGATCTGAGCAAACCAGTGTTGGCTCTTTCTCCTTAATGCTGTATGACATATCTTGATCTTAGCAAACCAATGTTGGCTCATTCTCCTTAATGCTGTATGACATATCCTGATCTGAGCAAACCAGTATTGGCTCTTTCTCCTTAATGCTGCATGGTTATGACATATCCTGATCTGAGCAAACCAGTGTTGGCTCATTCTCCTTAATGGTGTATGACATATCCTGATCTGAGCAAACCAGTGTTGGCTCTTTCTCCTTAATGCTGTATGACATATCCTGATCTGAGCAAGCTAGTGGTGGCTATTTCTCTTTAATGCTGTATGGGTATGACATATCCTGATCAGAGCAAACCAGTGTTGGCTCTTTCTCCTTAATGCTGTATGACATATCCTGATCTGAGCAAACCAGTGTTGGCTCTTTCTCCTTAATGCTATATGACATATCCTGATCTGAGCAAACCAGTGTTGGCTCTTTCTCCTTAATGCTGTATGACGTATCCTGATCTGAGCAAGCCAGTGTTGGCTCTTTCTCCTTAATGCTGTATGACAAATCCTGATCTGAGCAAACCACTGTTGGATCTTTCTTCTTAATGCTGTATGACATATCCTGATCTGAGCAAACCAGTGTTGGCTCTTTTTCCTTAATGCTGTATGGCATATCCTGATCTGAGCAAACCAGTGTTGGCTCTTTCTCCTTAATGCTGTATGACATATCCTGATCTGAGCAAACCAGTGTTGGCTCTTTCTCCTTAATGCTGTATGACATATCCTGATCTGAGCAAACCAGTGTTGGCTCTTTCTCCTTAATGCTGTATGACATATCCTGATCTGAGCAAGCCAGTGTTGGCTCTTTCTCCTTAATGCTGTATGACATATCCTGATCTGAGCAAGCCAGTGTTGGCTCTTTCTCCTTAATGCTGTGTGACATATCCTGATCTGGGCAAGCCAGTGTTGGCTCTTTCTCCTTAATGCTGTATGACATATCCTGATCTGGGCAAGCCAGTGTTGGCTCTTTCTCCTTAATGCTGTATGAAATTATCCTGATCTAAGCAAGCCAGTGGTGACTCTTTCTCTTTAATGCTGTATGGGTATGACATATCCTGATCTGAGCAAACCAGTGTTGGCTCTTTCTCCTTAATGCTGTATGACATATCCTGATCTGAGCAAAACAGTGTTGGCTCTTTCTCCTTAATGCTGTATGACATATCCTGATCTGAGCAAACTAGTGTTGGCTCTTTCTCCTTAATGCTATATGACATATCCTGATCTGAGCAAACCAGTGTTGGCTCTTTCTCCTTAATGCTGTATAACATATCCTGATCTGAGAAAACCAGTATTGGCTCTTTCTCCTTAATGCTGTATGGGTATGACATATCCTGATCTGAGCAAACCAGTGTTGGCTCTTTCACCTTAATGCTGTATGACATAACCTGATCTTAGCAAACCAGAGTTGGCTCATTCTCCTTAATGCTGTATGACATATCCTGATCTGAGCAGACCAGTATTGGCTCTTTCTCCTTAATGCTGCATGGGTATGACATATCCTGATCTGAGCAAACCAGTGTTGGCTCTTTCTCCTTAATGCTGTATGACATATCCTGATCTTAGCAAACGAGTGTTGGCTCTTTCTCCTTAATGCTGTATGACATATCCTGATCTGAACAAGCTAGTGTTGGCTATTTCTCTTTAATGCTGTATGGGTATGACATATCCTGATCAGAGCAAACCATTGTTGGCTCTTTCTCCTTAATGCTGTATGACATATCCTGATCTGAGCAAACCAGTGTTGGCTCTTTCTCCTTAATGCTATATGACATATCCTGATCTGAGCAAACCAGTGTTGGCTCTTTCTCCTTAATGCTGTATGACATATACTGATCTGAGCAAACCAGTGTTGGCTCTTTCTCCTTAATGCTGTATGACATATCCTGATCTGAGCAAGCCAGTGTTGGCTCTTCCTCCTTAATGCTGTATGACATATCCTGATCTGACCAAGCCAGTGTTGGCTCTTTCTCCTTAATGCTGTATGACATATCCTGATCTGAGCAAGCCAGTGTTGGCTCTTTCTCCTTATTGCTGTAAGACATATCCTGATCTGGGCAAGCCAGTGTTGGCTCTTTCTCCTTAATGCTGTATGAAATTATCCTGATCTGAGCTAGCCAGTGGTGACTGTTTCTCATTAATGCTGTATGGGTATGACATATCCTGATCTGAGCAAACCAGTGTTGGCTCTTTCTCCTTAATGCTGTATGGGTATGACATATCCTGATCTGAGCAAACCAGTGTTGGCTCTTTCTCCTTAATGCTGTATGACATATCCTGATCTGAGCAAACCAGTGTTGGCTCTTTCTCCTTAATGCTGTATGACATATCCTGATCTGAGCAAACCAGTGTTGGCTCTTTCTCCTTAATGTTGTATGACATATCCTGATCTGAGCAAACCAGTGTTGGCTCTTTCTCCTTAATGCTGTATGGGTGTGACATTTCCTGATCTGAGCAAACCAGTGTTGGCTCTTTCTCCTTAATGCTATATGACATATCCTGATCTGAGCAAACCAGTGTTGGCTCTTTCTCCTTAATGCTGTATAACATATCCTGATCTGAGAAAACCAGTATTGGCTCTTTCTCCTTAATGCTGTATGGGTATGACATATCCTAATCTGAGCAAACCAGTGTTGGCTCTTTCACCTTAATGCTGTATGACATAACCTGATCTTAGTAAACCAGTGTTGGCTCATTCTCCTTAATGCTGTATGACATATCCTGATCTGAGCAGACCAGTATTGGCTCTTTCTCCTTAATGCTGCATGGGTATGACATATCCTGATCTGAGCAAACCATTGTTGGCTCTTTCTCCTTAATGCTGTATGACATATCCTGATCTGAGCAAACCAGTGTTGGCTCTTTCTCCTTAATGCTGTATGACATATCCTGATCTGAACAAGCTAGTGTTGGCTATTTCTCTTTAATGCTGTATGGGTATGACATATCCTGATCAGAGCAAACCAGTGTTGGCTCTTTCTCCTTAATGCTGTATGACATATCCTGATCTGAGCAAACCAGTGTTGGCTCTTTCTCCTTAATGCTGTATGACATATCCTGATCTGAGCAAACCAGTGTTGGCTCTTTCTCCTTAATGCTGTATGACATATCCTGATCTGAGCAAACCAGTGTTGGCTCTTTCTCCTTAATGCTGTATGACATATCCTGATCTGAGCAAACCAGTGTTGGCTCTTTCTCCTTAATGCTGTATGGGTATGACATATCCTGATCTGAGCAAACCAGTGTTGGCTCTTTCTCCTTAATGCTGTATGGGTATGACATATCCTGATCTGAGCAAACCAGTGTTGGCTCTTTCTCCTTAATGCTGTATGACATATCCTGATCTGAGCAAACCAGTGTTGGCTCTTTCTCCTTAATGCTGTATGACATATCCTGATCTGAGCAAACCAGTGTTGGCTCTTTCTCCTTAATGCTGTATGACATATCCTGATCTGAGCAAACCAGTGTTGGCTCTTTCTCCTTAATGCTGTATGACATATCCTGATCTGAGCAAACCAGTGTTGGCTCTTTCTCCTTAATGCTGTATGACATATCCTGATCTGAGCAAACCAGTGTTGGCTCTTTCTCCTTAATGATGTATGACATATCCTGATCTGAGCAAGCCAGTGTTGGCTCTTTCTCCTTAATGCTGTATGACATATCCTGATCTGAGCAAGCCAGTGTTGGCTCTTTCTCCTTGATGCTGTATGACATATCCTGATCTGAGCAAGCCAGTGTTGGCTCATTCTCCTTAATGCTGTAAGATATATCCTGATCTGGGCAAGCCAGTGTTGGCTCTTTCTCATTAATGTTGTATGACATATCCTGATCTGAGCAAACCAGTGTTGGCTCTTTCTCCTTAATGCTGTATGACATACCTTGATCTGAGCAAACCAGTGTTGGCTCTTTCTCCTTAATGCTGTATGACATATCCTGATCTGAGCAAACCAGTGTTGGCTCTTTCTCCTTAATGCTGTATGACATATCCTGATCTGAGCAAACCAGTGTTGGCTCTTTCTCCTTAATGCTGTATGACATATCCTGATCTGAGCAAACCAGTGTTTTCTCTTTCTCCTTAATGCTGTATGGGTATGACATATCCTGATCTGAGCAAACCGGTGTTGGCTCTTTCTCCTTAATGCTGTATGTGTATGACATATCCTGATCTGAGCAAACCGGTGTTGGCTCTTGCTCCTTAATGCTGTATGACATATCCTTATCTGTGCAAACCAGTGTTGGCTCTTTCTCTTTAATGCTGTATGGGTATGACATATCCTGATCTGAGCAAACCAGTGTTGGCTCTTTCTCCTTAATGCTGTATGACATATCCTGATCTGAGCAAACCAGTGTTGGCTCTTTCTCCTTAATGCTGTATGACATATCCTGATCTAAGCAAACCATTGTTGGCTCTTTATCCTTAATGCTGTATGACATATCCTGATCTGAGCAAACCAGTGTTGGCTCTTTCTCCTTAATGCTGTATGCAATATCCTGATCTGAGCAAACCAGTGTTGGCTCTTTCTCCTTAATGTAGTATGACATATCCTGATCTGAGCTAGCCAGTGTTGGCGCTTTCTCCTTAATGCTGTATGACATACCCTGATCTGAGCAAACCAGTGTTGGCTCTTTCTCCTTAATGCTGTATGACATATCCTGATCTGAGCAAGCCTGTGTTGGCTCGTTCTCCTTAATGCTGTATGACATATCCTGATCTGAGCAAACCAGTATTGACTCTTTCTCCTTAATGCTGTATGGGTATGACATATCCTGATCTGAGCAAACCAGTGTTGGCTCTTTCTCCTTAATGCTGTATGGGTATGACATATCCTGATCTGAGCAAACAAGTGTTGGCTCTTTCTCCTTAATGCTGTATGGGTATGACATATCCTGATCTGAGCAAACCAGTGTTGGCTCTTTTTCCTTAATGCTGTATGACATATCCTGATCTGAGCAAACCAGTGTTGGCTCTTTCTCCTTAATGCTGTATGATATATCCTGATCTGAGCAAATAAGTATTGGCTCTTTCTCCTTAATGCTGTATGGGTATGACATATCCTGATCTATAACCAGTGTTGGCTCTTTCTCCTTAATGCTGTATGACATATCCTGATCTGAGCAAACCAGTGTTGGCTCATTCTCCTTAATGCTGTATGACATATCCTGATCTGAGCAAACCAGTATTGGCTCTTTCTCCTTAATGCTGTATGGGTATGACATATCCTGATCTGAGTAAACCAGTGTTGGCTCTTTCTCCTTAATGGGTATGACATATCCTGATCTGAGCAAGCCAGTGTTGGCTCTTTCTCCTTAATGCTGTATGACATATCCTTATCTGAGCAAACCAGTGTTGGCTCAATCTCCTTAATGCTGTATGCCGTATCCTGATCTGAGCAAGCCAGTGGTGACTCTTTCTCTTTAATGCTGTATGGGTATGACATATCCTGATCTGAGCAAACCAGTGTTGGCTCTTTCTCCTTAATGCTGTATGACATATCCTGATCTGGGCAAGCCAGTGTTGGCTCTTTCTCCTTAATGCTGTATGAAATTATCCTGATCTAAGCAAGCCAGTGGTGACTCTTTCTCTTTAATGCTGTATGGGTATGACATATCCTGATCTGAGCAAACCAGTGTTGGCTCTTTCTCCTTAATGCTGTATGACATATCCTGATCTGAGCAAAACAGTGTTGGCTCTTTCTCCTTAATGCTGTATGACATATCCTGATCTGAGCAAACTAGTGTTGGCTCTTTCTCCTTAATGCTATATGACATATCCTGATCTGAGCAAACCAGTGTTGGCTCTTTCTCCTTAATGCTGTATAACATATCCTGATCTGAGAAAACCAGTATTGGCTCTTTCTCCTTAATGCTGTATGGGTATGACATATCCTGATCTGAGCAAACCAGTGTTGGCTCTTTCACCTTAATGCTGTATGACATAACCTGATCTTAGCAAACCAGAGTTGGTTCATTCTCCTTAATGCTGTATGACATATCCTGATCTGAGCAGACCAGTATTGGCTCTTTCTCCTTAATGCTGCATGGGTATGACATATCCTGATCTGAGCAAACCAGTGTTGGCTCTTTCTCCTTAATGCTGTATGACATATCCTGATCTTAGCAAACGAGTGTTGGCTCTTTCTCCTTAATGCTGTATGACATATCCTGATCTGAACAAGCTAGTGTTGGCTATTTCTCTTTAATGCTGTATGGGTATGACATATCCTGATCAGAGCAAACCAGTGTTGGCTCTTTCTCCTTAATGCTGTATGACATATCCTGATCTGAGCAAACCAGTGTTGGCTCTTTCTCCTTAATGCTATATGACATATCCTGATCTGAGCAAACCAGTGTTGGCTCTTTCTCCTTAATGCTGTATGACATATACTGATCTGAGCAAACCAGTGTTGGCTCTTTCTCCTTAATGCTGTATGACATATCCTGATCTGAGCAAGCCAGTGTTGGCTCTTCCTCCTTAATGCTGTATGACATATCCTGATCTGACCAAGCCAGTGTTGGCTCTTTCTCCTTAATGCTGTATGACATATCCTGATCTGAGCAAGCCAGTGTTGGCTCTTTCTCCTTATTGCTGTAAGACATATCCTGATCTGGGCAAGCCAGTGTTGGCTCTTTCTCCTTAATGCTGTATGAAATTATCCTGATCTGAGCTAGCCAGTGGTGACTGTTTCTCATTAATGCTCTATGGGTATGACATATCCTGATCTGAGCAAACCAGTGTTGGCTCTTTCTCCTTAATGCTGTATGGGTATGACATATCCTGATCTGAGCAAACCAGTGTTGGCTCTTTCTCCTTAATGCTGTATGACATATCCTGATCTGAGCAAACCAGTGTTGGCTCTTTCTCCTTAATGTTGTATGACATATCCTGATCTGAGCAAACCAGTGTTGGCTCTTTCTCCTTAATGCTGTATGGGTGTGACATTTCCTGATCTGGGCAAACCAGTGTTGGCTCTTTCTCCTTAATGCTATATGACATATCCTGATCTGAGCAAACCAGTGTTGGCTCTTTCTCCTTAATGCTGTATAACATATCCTGATCTGAGAAAACCAGTATTGGCTCTTTCTCCTTAATGCTGTATGGGTATGACATATCCTAATCTGAGCAAACCAGTGTTGGCTCTTTCACCTTAATGCTGTATGACATAACCTGATCTTAGCAAACCAGTGTTGGCTCATTCTCCTTAATGCTGTATGACATATCCTGATCTGAGCAGACCAGTATTGGCTCTTTCTCCTTAATGCTGCATGGGTATGACATATCCTGATCTGAGCAAACCATTGTTGGCTCTTTCTCCTTAATGCTGTATGACATATCCTGATCTGAGCAAACCAGTGTTGGCTCTTTCTCCTTAATGCTGTATGACATATCCTGATCTGAGCAAACCAGTGTTGGCTCTTTCTCCTTAATGCTGTATGACATATCCTGATCTGAGCAAACCAGTGTTGGCTCTTTCTCCTTAATGCTGTATGACATATCCTGATCTGAGCAAACCAGTGTTGGCTCTTTCTCCTTAATGCTGTATGACATATCCTGATCTGAGCAAACCAGTGTTGGCTCTTTCTCCTTAATGCTGTATGGGTATGACATATCCTGATCTGAGCAAACCAGTGTTGGCTCTTTCTCCTTAATGCTGTATGGGTATGACATATCCTGATCTGAGCAAACCAGTGTTGGCTCTTTCTCCTTAATGCTGTATGACATATCCTGATCTGAGCAAACCAGTGTTGGCTCTTTCTCCTTAATGCTGTATGACATATCCTGATCTGAGCAAACCAGTGTTGGCTCTTTCTCCTTAATGCTGTATGACATATCCTGATCTGAGCAAACCAGTGTTGGCTCTTTCTCCTTAATGCTGTATGACATATCCTGATCTGAGCAAACCAGTGTTGGCTCTTTCTCCTTAATGCTGTATGACATATCCTGATCTGAGCAAACCAGTGTTGGCTCTTTCTCCTTAATGATGTATGACATATCCTGATCTGAGCAAGCCAGTGTTGGCTCTTTCTCCTTAATGCTGTATGACATATCCTGATCTGAGCAAGCCAGTGTTGGCTCTTTCTCCTTGATGCTGTATGACATATCCTGATCTGAGCAAGCCAGTGTTGGCTCATTCTCCTTAATGCTGTAAGATATATCCTGATCTGGGCAAGCCAGTGTTGGCTCTTTCTCATTAATGTTGTATGACATATCCTGATCTGAGCAAACTAGTGTTGGCTCTTTCTCCTTAATGCTGTATGACATACCTTGATCTGAGCAAACCAGTGTTGGCTCTTTCTCCTTAATGCTGTATGACATATCCTGATCTGAGCAAACCAGTGTTGGCTCTTTCTCCTTAATGCTGTATGACATATCCTGATCTGAGCAAACCAGTGTTGGCTCTTTCTCCTTAATGCTGTATGACATATCCTGATCTGAGCAAACCAGTGTTTTCTCTTTCTCCTTAATGCTGTATGGGTATGACATATCCTGATCTGAGCAAACCGGTGTTGGCTCTTTCTCCTTAATGCTGTATGTGTATGACATATCCTGATCTGAGCAAACCGGTGTTGGCTCTTGCTCCTTAATGCTGTATGACATATCCTTATCTGTGCAAACCAGTGTTGGCTCTTTCTCTTTAATGCTGTATGGGTATGACATATCCTGATCTGAGCAAACCAGTGTTGGCTCTTTCTCCTTAATGCTGTATGACATATCCTGATCTGAGCAAACCAGTGTTGGCTCTTTCTCCTTAATGCTGTATGACATATCCTGATCTAAGCAAACCAGTGTTGGCTCTTTATCCTTAATGCTGTATGACATATCCTGATCTGAGCAAACCAGTGTTGGCTCTTTCTCCTTAATGCTGTATGCAATATCCTGATCTGAGCAAACCAGTGTTGGCTCTTTCTCCTTAATGTAGTATGACATATCCTGATCTGAGCTAGCCAGTGTTGGCGCTTTCTCCTTAATGCTGTATGACATACCCTGATCTGAGCAAACCAGTGTTGGCTCTTTCTCCTTAATGCTGTATGACATATCCTGATCTGAGCAAGCCTGTGTTGGCTCGTTCTCCTTAATGCTGTATGACATATCCTGATCTGAGCAAACCAGTATTGACTCTTTCTCCTTAATGCTGTATGGGTATGACATATCCTGATCTGAGCAAACCAGTGTTGGCTCTTTCTCCTTAATGCTGTATGGGTATGACATATCCTGATCTGAGCAAACCAGTGTTGGCTCTTTCTCCTTAATGCTGTATGGGTATGACATATCCTGATCTGAGCAAACCAGTGTTGGCTCTTTTTCCTTAATGCTGTATGACATATCCTGATCTGAGCAAACCAGTGTTGGCTCTTTCTCCTTAATGCTGTATGATATATCCTGATCTGAGCAAATAAGTATTGGCTCTTTCTCCTTAATGCTGTATGGGTATGACATATCCTGATCTATAACCAGTGTTGGCTCTTTCTCCTTAATGCTGTATGACATATCCTGATCTGAGCAAACCAGTGTTGGCTCATTCTCCTTAATGCTGTATGACATATCCTGATCTGAGCAAACCAGTATTGGCTCTTTCTCCTTAATGCTGTATGGGTATGACATATCCTGATATGAGTAAACCAGTGTTGGCTCTTTCTCCTTAATGGGTATGACATATCCTGATCTGAGCAAGCCAGTGTTGGCTCTTTCTCCTTAATGCTGTATGACATATCCTAATCTGAGCAAACCAGTGTTGGCTCAATCTCCTTAATGCTGTATGCCGTATCCTGATCTGAGCAAGCCAGTGGTGACTCTTTCTCTTTAATGCTGTATGGGTATGACATATCCTGATCTGAGCAAACCAGTGTTGGCTCTTTCTCCTTAATGCTGTATGACATATCCTGATCTGAGCAAACCAGTGTTGGCTCTTTCTCCTTAATGCTGTATGACATATCCTCATCTGAGCAAACCAGTGTTTGCTCTTTCTCCTTAATGCTATATGACAAATCCTGATTTGAGCAAACCAGTGTTGGCTCTTTCTCCTTAATGCTGTATGACATATCCTGATCTGAGCAAGCCAGCGTTGGCTCTTTCTCCTTAATGCTGTATGACATATCCTGATCTGAGCAAACCAGTGTTGGCTCTTTCTCCTTAATGCTGTATGACATATCCTGATCTGAGCAAACCAGTGTTGGCTCTTTCTCCTTAATGCTGTATGACATATCCTGATCTGAACAAACCAGTGTTGGCTCTTTCTCCTTGCTGGTGTATGACATATCCTGAACTGAGCAAACCAGTGTTGGCTCTTTCTCTTTAATGCTGTATGACATATCCTG
Source organism: Bathymodiolus brooksi (assembly GCA_963680875.1). NCBI lineage: Eukaryota > Metazoa > Mollusca > Bivalvia > Mytilida > Modiolidae > Bathymodiolus > Bathymodiolus brooksi. The sequence goes on from OY804585.1 coordinate 39,920,016, forward strand.
ATCTGAGCAAACCAGTGTTGGCTCTTTCTCCTTAATGCTGTATGACATATCCTGATCTTAGCAAACCAGTGTTGGCTCTTTCTCCTTAATGCTGTATGACATATCCTGATCTGAGCAAGCCAGTGTTAGCTCTTTCTCCTTAATGCTGTATGACATATCCTGATCTGTGCAAGCCAGTGTTGGGTCTTTCTCCTTGATGCTGTATGACATATCCTGATCTGAGCAAACCAGTGTTGGCTCTTTCTCCTTAATGCTGTAAGATATATCCTGATCTGGGCAAGCCAGTGTTGGCTCTTTCTCCCTAATATTGTATGACATATCCTGATCTGAGCAAACCATTGTTGGCTCTTTCTCCTTAATGCTGTATGACATATCCTGATCTGAGCAAACCAGTGTTGGCTCTTTCTCCTTAATGCTGTATGACATATCTTGATCTGAGCAAGCCAGTGTTGGTTCTTTCTCCTTAATGCTGTATGACATATCCTGATCTGAGCAAACCAGTGTTGACTCTTTCTCCTTAATGCTGTATGACATATCCTGATCTGAGCAAACCAGTGTTGGCTCTTTCTCCTTAATGCTATATGATATATCCTGATTTGAGCAAACCAGTGTTGGCTCTTTCTCCTTAATGCTGTATGACATATCCTGATCTGAGCAAGCCAGTGTTGGCTCTTTCTCATTAATGCTGTATGACATATCCTAATCTGAGCAAACCAGTGTTGGCTCTTTCTCCTTAATGCTGTATGACATATCCTGATCTGAGCAAACCAGTGTTGGATCTTTCTCCTTAATGCTGTATGACATATCCTGATCTGAGCAAACCAGTGTTGGCTCTTTCTCCTTAATGCTGTATGACATATCCTGATCTGAGCAAACCAATGTTGGCTCTTTCTCCTTAATGCTGTATGACATATCCTGATCTGAGCAAACCAGTATTGACTCTTTCTCCTTAATGCTGTATGGGTATGACATATCCTGATCTGAGCAAACCAGTGTTGGCTCTTTCTCCTTAATGCTGTATGGGTATGACATATCCTGATCTGAGCAAACCAGTGTTGGCTCTTTCTCCTTAATGCTGTATGGGTATGACATATCCTGATCTGAGCAAACCAGTGTTGGCTCTTTTTCCTTAATGCTGTATGACATATCCTGATCTGAGCAAACCAGTGTTGGCTCTTTCTCCTTAATGCTGTATGATATATCCTGATCTGAGCAAACCAGTATTGGCTCTTTCTCCTTAATGCTGTATGGGTATGACATATCCTGATCTGAGCAAACCAGTGTTGGCTCTTTCTCCTTAATGCTGTATGACATATCCTGATCTGAGCAAACCAGTGTTGGCTCATTCTCCTTAATGCTGTATGACATATCCTGATCTGAGCAAACCAGTATTGGCTCTTTCTCCTTAATGCTGTATGGGTATGACATATCCTGATCTGAGTAAACCAGTGTTGGCTCTTTCTCCTTAATGGGTATGACATATCCTGATCTGAGCAAGCCAGTGTTGGCTCTTTCTCCTTAATGCTGTATGACATATCCTGATCTGAGCAAACCAGTGTTGGCTCAATCTCCTTAATGCTGTATGCCGTATCCTGATCTGAGCAAGCCAGTGGTGACTCTTTCTCTTTAATGCTGTATGGGTATGACATATCCTGATCTGAGCAAACCAGTGTTGGCTCTTTCTCCTTAATGCTGTATGACATATCCTGATCTGAGCAAACCAGTGTTGGCTCTTTCTCCTTAATGCTGTATGACATATCCTCATCTGAGCAAACCAGTGTTTGCTCTTTCTCCTTAATGCTATATGACAAATCCTGATTTGAGCAAACCAGTGTTGGCTCTTTCTCCTTAATGCTGTATGACATATCCTGATCTGAGCAAGCCAGCGTTGGCTCTTTCTCCTTAATGCTATATGACATATCCTGATCTGAGCAAACCAGTGTTGGCTCTTTCTCCTTAATGCTGTATGACATATCCTGATCTGAGCAAACCAGTGTTGGCTCTTTCTCCTTAATGCTGTATGACATATCCTGATCTGAACAAACCAGTGTTGGCTCTTTCTCCTTGCTGGTGTATGACATATCCTGAACTGAGCAAACCAGTGTTGGCTCTTTCTCCTTAATGCTGTATGACATATCCTGATCTGAGCAAACCAGTGTTGGCTCTTTCTCCTTAATGCTGTATGACATATCCTGATCTTAGCAAACCAGTGTTGGCTCTTTCTCCTTAATGCTGTATGACATATCCTGATCTGAGCAAGCCAGTGTTAGCTCTTTCTCCTTAATGCTGTATGACATATCCTGATCTGTGCAAGCCAGTGTTGGGTCTTTCTCCTTGATGATGTATGACATATCCTGATCTGAGCAAACCAGTGTTGGCTCTTTCTCCTTAATGCTGTAAGATATATCCTGATCTGGGCAAGCCAGTGTTGGCTCTTTCTCCCTAATATTGTATGACATATCCTGATCTGAGCAAACCATTGTTGGCTCTTTCTCCTTAATGCTGTATGACATATCCTGATCTGAGCAAACCAGTGTTGGCTCTTTCTCCTTAATGCTGTATGACATATCTTGATCTGAGCAAACCAGTGTTGGTTCTTTCTCCTTAATGTTGTATGACATATCCTGATCTGAGCAAACCAGTGTTGGCTCTTTCTCCTTAATGCTGTATGACATATCCTGATCTGAGCAAACCAGTGTTTTCTCTTTCTCCTTAATGCTGTATGGGTATGACATATCCTGATCTGAGCAAACCGGTGTTGGCTCTTTCTCCTTAATGCTGTATGTGTATGACATATCCTGATCTGAGCAAACCGGTGTTGGCTCTTGCTCCTTAATGCTGTATGACATATCCTTATCTGTGCAAACCAGTGTTGGCTCTTTCTCTTTAATGCTGTATGGGTATGACATATCCTGATCTGAGCAAACCAGTGTTGGCTCTTTCTCCTTAATGCTGTATGACATATCCTGATCTGAGCAAACCAGTGTTGGCTCTTTCTCCTTAATGCTGTATGACATATCCTGATCTAAGCAAACCAGTGTTGGCTCTTTATCCTTAATGCTGTATGACATATCCTGATCTGAGCAAACCAGTGTTGGCTCTTTCTCCTTAATGTAGTATGACATATCCTGATCTGAGCTAGCCAGTGTTGGCGCTTTCTCCTTAATGCTGTATGACATACCCTGATCTGAGCAAACCAGTGTTGGCTCTTTCTCCTTAATGCTGTATGACATATCCTGATCTGAGCAAGCCTGTGTTGGCTCGTTCTCCTTAATGCTGTATGACATATCCTGATCTGAGCAAACCAGTATTGACTCTTTCTCCTTAATGCTGTATGGGTATGACATATCCTGATCTGAGCAAACCAGTGTTGGCTCTTTCTCCTTAATGCTGTATGGGTATGACATATCCTGATCTGAGCAAACCAGTGTTGGCTCTTTCTCCTTAATGCTGTATGGGTATGACATATCCTGATCTGAGCAAACCAGTGTTGGCTCTTTTTCCTTAATGCTGTATGACATATCCTGATCTGAGCAAACCAGTGTTGGCTCTTTCTCCTTAATGCTGTATGATATATCCTGATCTGAGCAAATAAGTATTGGCTCTTTCTCCTTAATGCTGTATGGGTATGACATATCCTGATCTATAACCAGTGTTGGCTCTTTCTCCTTAATGCTGTATGACATATCCTGATCTGAGCAAACCAGTGTTGGCTCATTCTCCTTAATGCTGTATGACATATCCTGATCTGAGCAAACCAGTATTGGCTCTTTCTCCTTAATGCTGTATGGGTATGACATATCCTGATATGAGTAAACCAGTGTTGGCTCTTTCTCCTTAATGGGTATGACATATCCTGATCTGAGCAAGCCAGTGTTGGCTCTTTCTCCTTAATGCTGTATGACATATCCTAATCTGAGCAAACCAGTGTTGGCTCAATCTCCTTAATGCTGTATGCCGTATCCTGATCTGAGCAAGCCAGTGGTGACTCTTTCTCTTTAATGCTGTATGGGTATGACATATCCTGATCTGAGCAAACCAGTGTTGGCTCTTTCTCCTTAATGCTGTATGACATATCCTGATCTGAGCAAACCAGTGTTGGCTCTTTCTCCTTAATGCTGTATGACATATCCTCATCTGAGCAAACCAGTGTTTGTTCTTTCTCCTTAATGCTATATGACAAATCCTGATTTGAGCAAACCAGTGTTGGCTCTTTCTCCTTAATGCTGTATGACATATCCTGATCTGAGCAAGCCAGCGTTGGCTCTTTCTCCTTAATGCTGTATGACATATCCTGATCTGAGCAAACCAGTGTTGGCTCTTTCTCCTTAATGCTGTATGACATATCCTGATCTGAACAAACCAGTGTTGGCTCTTTCTCCTTGCTGGTGTATGACATATCCTGAACTGAGCAAACCAGTGTTGGCTCTTTCTCTTTAATGCTGTATGACATATCCTGATCTGAGCAAACCAGTGTTGGCTCTTTCTCCTTAATGCTGTATGACATATCCTGATCTTAGCAAACCAGTGTTGGCTCTTTCTCCTTAATGCTGTATGACATATCCTGATCTGAGCAAGCCAGTGTTTGCTCTTTCTCCTTAATGCTGTATGACATATCCTGATCTGTGCAAGCCAGTGTTGGGTCTTTCTCCTTGATGCTGTATGACATATCCTGATCTGAGCAAACCAGTGTTGGCTCTTTCTCCTTAATGCTGTAAGATATATCCTGATCTGGGCAAGCCAGTGTTGGCTCTTTCTCCCTAATATTGTATGACATATCCTGATCTGAGCAAACCATTGTTGGCTCTTTCTCCTTAATGCTGTATGACATATCCTGATCTGAGCAAACCAGTGTTGGCTCTTTCTCCTTAATGCTGTATGACATATCTTGATCTGAGCAAACCAGTGTTGGTTCTTTCTCCTTAATGCTGTATGACATATCCTGATCTGAGCAAACCAGTGTTGACTCTTTCTCCTTAATGCTGTATGACATATCCTGATCTGAGCAAACCAGTGTTGGCTCTTTCTCCTTAATGCTATATGATATATCCTGATTTGAGCAAACCAGTGTTGGCTCTTTCTCCTTAATGCTGTATGACATATCCTGATCTGAGCAAGCCAGTGTTGGCTCTTTCTCCTTAATGCTGTATGACATATCCTAATCTGAGCAAACCAGTGTTGGCTCTTTCTCCTTAATGCTGTATGACATATCCTGATCTGAGCAAACCAGTGTTGGATCTTTCTCCTTAATGCTGTATGACATATCCTGATCTGAGCAAACCAGTGTTGGCTCTTTCTCCTTAATGCTGTATGACATATCCTGATCTGAGCAAACCAATGTTGGCTCTTTCTCCTTAATGCTGTATGACATATCCTGATCTGAGCAAACCAGTATTGACTCTTTCTCCTTAATGCTGTATGGGTATGACATATCCTGATCTGAGCAAACCAGTGTTGGCTCTTTCTCCTTAATGCTGTATGGGTATGACATATCCTGATCTGAGCAAACCAGTGTTGGCTCTTTCTCCTTAATGCTGTATGGGTATGACATATCCTGATCTGAGCAAACCAGTGTTGGCTCTTTTTCCTTAATGCTGTATGACATATCCTGATCTGAGCAAACCAGTGTTGGCTCTTTCTCCTTAATGCTGTATGATATATCCTGATCTGAGCAAACCAGTATTGGCTCTTTCTCCTTAATGCTGTATGGGTATGACATATCCTGATCTGAGCAAACCAGTGTTGGCTCTTTTTCCTTAATGCTGTATGACATATCCTGATCTGAGCAAACCAGTGTTGGCTCTTTCTCCTTAATGCTGTATGACATATCCTGATCTGAGCAAACCAGTGTTGGCTCTTTCTCCTTAATGCTGTATGACATATCCTGATCTGAACAAACCAGTGTTGGCTCTTTCTCCTTGCTGGTGTATGACATATCCTGAACTGAGCAAACCAGTGTTGGCTCTTTCTCCTTAATGCTGTATGACATATCCTGATCTGAGCAAACCAGTGTTGGCTCTTTCTCCTTAATGCTGTATGACATATCCTGATCTTAGCAAACCAGTGTTGGCTCTTTCTCCTTAATGCTGTATGACATATCCTGATCTGAGCAAGCCAGTGTTAGCTCTTTCTCCTTAATGCTGTATGACATATCCTGATCTGTGCAAGCCAGTGTTGGGTCTTTCTCCTTGATGATGTATGACATATCCTGATCTGAGCAAACCAGTGTTGGCTCTTTCTCCTTAATGCTGTAAGATATATCCTGATCTGGGCAAGCCAGTGTTGGCTCTTTCTCCCTAATATTGTATGACATATCCTGATCTGAGCAAACCATTGTTGGCTCTTTCTCCTTAATGCTGTATGACATATCCTGATCTGAGCAAACCAGTGTTGGCTCTTTCTCCTTAATGCTGTATGACATATCTTGATCTGAGCAAACCAGTGTTGGTTCTTTCTCCTTAATGCTGTATGACATATCCTGATCTGAGCAAACCAGTGTTGGCTCTTTCTCCTTAATGCTGTATGACATATCCTGATCTGAGCAAACCAGTGTTGGCTCTTTCTCCTTAATGCTATATGATATATCCTGATTTGAGCAAACCAGTGTTGGCTCTTTCTCCTTAATGCTGTATGACATATCCTGATCTGAGCAAGCCAGTGTTGGCTCTTTCTCCTTAATGCTGTATGACATATCCTGATCTGAGCAAACCAGTGTTGGCTCTTTCTCCTTAATGCTGTATGACATATCCTGATCTGAGCAAACTAGTGTTGGCTCTTTCTCCTTAATGCTGTATGACATATCCTGATCTGAGCAAACCAGTGTTGGCTCTTTCTCCTTAATGCTGTATGACATATCCTGATCTGAGCAAACCAATGTTGGCTCTTTCTCCTTAATGCTGAATGACATATCCTGATCTGAGCAAACCAGTGTTGGCTCTTTCTCCTTAATGCTGTATGACATATCCTGATCTGAGCAAACTAGTGTTGGCTCTTTCTCCTTAATTCTGTATGACATATCCTGATCTGAACAAACCAGTGTTGGCTCTTTCTCCTTAATGCTGTATGACATATCCTGATCTGAGTAAACCAGTGTTGGCTCTTTCTCCTTAATGCTGTATGACATACCTTGATCTGAGCAAACCAGTGTTGGCTCTTTCTCCTTAATGCTGTATGACATATCCTGATCTGAGCAAACCAGTGTTGGCTCTTTCTCCTTAATGCTGTATGACATATCCTGATCTGAGCAAACCAGTGTTGGCTCTTTCTCCTTAATGCTATATGACAAATCCTGATTTGAGCAAACCAGTGTTGGCTCTTTCTCCTTAATGCTGTATGACATATCCTGATCTGAGCAAGCCAGTGTTGGCTCTTTCTCCTTAATGCTGTATGACATATCCTGATCTGAGCAAACCAGTGTTGGCTCTTTCTCCTTAATGCTGTATGACATATCCTGATCTGAGCAAACTAGTGTTGGCTCTTTCTCTTTAATGCTGTATGACATATCCTGATCTGAGCAAACCAGTGTTTGCTCTTTCTCCTTAATGCTGTATGAAATATCCTGATCTGAGCAAACCAATGTTGGCTCTTTCTCCTTAATGCTGTATGACATATCATGATCTGAGCAAACCAGTGTTGGCTCTTTCTCCTTAATGCTGTATGACATATCCTGATCTGAGCAAACCAGTGTTGGCTCTTTCTCCTTAATGCTATATGACAAATCCTGATTTGAGCAAACCAGTGTTGGCTCTTTCTCCTTAATGCTGTATGACATATCCTGATCTGAGCAAACCAGTGTTGGCTCTTTCTCCTTAATGCTGTATGACATATCCTGATCTGAGCAAACTAGTGTTGGCTCTTTCTCCTTAATGCTGTATGACATATCCTGATCTGAGCAAACCAGTGTTGGCTCTTTCTCCTTAATGCTGTATGACATATCCTGATCTGAGCAAACCAATGTTGGCTCTTTCTCCTTAATGATGTATGACATATCCTGATATGAGCAAGCCAGTGTTGGCTCTTTCTCCTTAATGCTGTATGCCATATCATGATCTGAGCAAACCAGTGTTGGCTCTTTCTCCTTAATGCTGTATGACATATCCTGATCTGAGCAAACTAGTGTTGGCTCTTTTTCCTTAATGCTGTATGACATATCCTGATCTGAGCAAACTAGTGTTGGCTCTTTCTCCTTAATGCTGTATGACATATCCTGATCTGAGCAAACCAATGTTGGCTCTTTCTCCTTAATGCTGTATGACATATCCTGATCTGAGCAAACCAGTGTTGGCTCTTTCTCCTTAATGCTGTATGACATATCCTGATCTAAGCAAACCAGTGTTGGCTCTTTCTCCTTAATGCTGTATGACATATCCTGATCTGAGCAAACCAATGTTGGCTCTTTCTCCTTAATGCTGTATGACATATCCTGATCTGAGCAAGCCAGTGTTGGCTCTTTCTCCTTAATGCTGTATGACATATCCTGATCTGAGCAAACCAGTGTTGGCTCTTTCTCCTTAATGCTGTATGACATATCCTGATCTGAGCAAACTAGTGTTGGCTCTTTCTCCTTAATGCTGTATGACATATCCTGATCTGAGCAAACCAGTCTTGGCTCGTTCTCTTTAATGCTGTATGACATATCCTGATCTGAGCAAACCAGTGTTGGCTCTTTCTCCTTAATGATGTATGACATATCCTGATATGAGCAAGCCAGTATTGGCTCTTTCTCCTAAATGCTGTATGACATATCCTGATCTGAACAAGCCAGTGTTGGCTCTTTCTCCTTGATGCTGTATGACATATCCTGATTTGGGCAAGCCAGTGTTGGCTCTTTCTCCTTAATGCTGTAAGATATATCCTGATCTGGGCAAGCCAGTGTTGGCTCTTTCTCATTAATGTTGTATGACATATCCTGATCTGAGCAAACCAATGTTGGCTCTTTCTCCATAATGCTGTATGACATATCCTGATCTGAGCAAACCAGTGTTGGCTCTTTCTCCTTAATGCTGTATGACATATCCTGATCTGAGCAAACCAGTGTTGGCTCTTTCTCCTTAATGCTATATGACAAATCCTGATTTGAGCAAACCAGTGTTGGCTCTTTCTCCTTAATGCTGTATGATATATCCTGATCTGAGCAAACCAGTGTTGGCTCTTTCTCCTTAATGCTGTATGACATATCCTGATCTGAGCAAGACAGTGTTGGCTCTTTCTCCTTAATGCTGTATGACATATCCTGATCTGAGCAAACCAGTGTTGGCTCTTTCTCCTTAATGCTATATGATATATCCTGATTTGAGCAAACCAGTGTTGGCTCTTTCTCCTTAATGCTGTATGACATATCCTGATCTGAGCAAGCCAGTGTTGGCTCTTTCTCCTTAATGCTGTATGACATATCCTGATCTGAGCAAACCAGTGTTGGCTCTTTCTCCTTAATGCTGTATGACATATCCTGATCTGAGCAAACTAGTGTTGGCTCTTTCTCCTTAATGCTGTATGACATATCCTGATCTGAGCAAACCAGTGTTGGCTCTTTCTCCTTAATGCTGTATGACATATCCTGATCTGAGCAAACCAATGTTGGCTCTTTCTCCTTAATGCTGAATGACATATCCTGATCTGAGCAAACCAGTGTTGGCTCTTTCTCCTTAATGCTGTATGACATATCCTGATCTGAGCAAACTAGTGTTGGCTCTTTCTCCTTAATTCTGTATGACATATCCTGATCTGAACAAACCAGTGTTTGCTCTTTCTCCTTAATGCTGTATGAAATATCCTGATCTGAGCAAACCAGTGTTGGCTCTTTCTCCTTAATGCTGTATGACATATCCTGATCTGAGCAAACCAGTGTTGGCTCTTTCTCCTTAATGCTGTATGACATATCCTGATCTGAGCAAACCAGTGTTGGCTCTTTCTCCTTAATGCTGTATGACATATCCTGATCTGAGCAAACCAGTGTTGGCTCTTTCTCCTTAATGCTATATGACAAATCCTGATTTGAGCAAACCAGTGTTGGCTCTTTCTCCTTAATGCTGTATGACATATCCTGATCTGAGCAAGCCAGTGTTGGCTCTTTCTCCTTAATGCTGTATGACATATCCTGATCTGAGCAAACCAGTGTTGGCTCTTTCTCCTTAATGCTGTATGACATATCCTGATCTGAGCAAACTAGTGTTGGCTCTTTCTCTTTAATGCTGTATGACATATCCTGATCTGAGCAAACCAGTGTTTGCTCTTTCTCCTTAATGCTGTATGAAATATCCTGATCTGAGCAAACCAATGTTGGCTCTTTCTCCTTAATGCTGTATGACATATCATGATCTGAGCAAACCAGTGTTGGCTCTTTCTCCTTAATGCTGTATGACATATCCTGATCTGAGCAAACCAGTGTTGGCTCTTTCTCCTTAATGCTATATGACAAATCCTGATTTGAGCAAACCAGTGTTGGCTCTTTCTCCTTAATGCTGTATGACATATCCTGATCTGAGCAAACCAGTGTTGGCTCTTTCTCCTTAATGCTGTATGACATATCCTGATCTGAGCAAACTAGTGTTGGCTCTTTCTCCTTAATGCTGTATGACATATCCTGATCTGAGCAAACCAGTGTTGGCTCTTTCTCCTTAATGCTGTATGACATATCCTGATCTGAGCAAACCAATGTTGGCTCTTTCTCCTTAATGATGTATGACATATCCTGATATGAGCAAGCCAGTGTTGGCTCTTTCTCCTTAATGCTGTATGCCATATCATGATCTGAGCAAACCAGTGTTGGCTCTTTCTCCTTAATGCTGTATGACATATCCTGATCTGAGCAAACTAGTGTTGGCTCTTTTTCCTTAATGCTGTATGACATATCCTGATCTGAGCAAACTAGTGTTGGCTCTTTCTCCTTAATGCTGTATGACATATCCTGATCTGAGCAAACCAATGTTGGCTCTTTCTCCTTAATGCTGTATGACATATCCTGATCTGAGCAAACCAGTGTTGGCTCTTTCTCCTTAATGCTGTATGACATATCCTGATCTAAGCAAACCAGTGTTGGCTCTTTCTCCTTAATGCTGTATGACATATCCTGATCTGAGCAAACCAATGTTGGCTCTTTCTCCTTAATGCTGTATGACATATCCTGATCTGAGCAAGCCAGTGTTGGCTCTTTCTCCTTAATGCTGTATGACATATCCTGATCTGAGCAAACCAGTGTTGGCTCTTTCTCCTTAATGCTGTATGACATATCCTGATCTGAGCAAACTAGTGTTGGCTCTTTCTCCTTAATGCTGTATGACATATCCTGATCTGAGCAAACCAGTCTTGGCTCGTTCTCTTTAATGCTGTATGACATATCCTGATCTGAGCAAACCAGTGTTGGCTCTTTCTCCTTAATGATGTATGACATATCCTGATATGAGCAAGCCAGTGTTGGCTCTTTCTCCTAAATGCTGTATGACATATCCTGATCTGAACAAGCCAGTGTTGGCTCTTTCTCCTTGATGCTGTATGACATATCCTGATTTGGGCAAGCCAGTGTTGGCTCTTTCTCCTTAATGCTGTAAGATATATCCTGATCTGGGCAAGCCAGTGTTGGCTCTTTCTCATTAATGTTGTATGACATATCCTGATCTGAGCAAACCAATGTTGGCTCTTTCTCCATAATGCTGTATGACATATCCTGATCTGAGCAAACCAGTGTTGGCTCTTTCTCCTTAATGCTGTATGACATATCCTGATCTGAGCAAACCAGTGTTGGCTCTTTCTCCTTAATGCTATATGACAAATCCTGATTTGAGCAAACCAGTGTTGGCTCTTTCTCCTTAATGCTGTATGATATATCCTGATCTGAGCAAACCAGTGTTGGCTCTTTCTCCTTAATGCTGTATGACATATCCTGATCTGAGCAAGACAGTGTTGGCTCTTTCTCCTTAATGCTGTATGACATATCCTGATCTGAGCAAACTAGTGTTGGCTCTTTCTCCTTAATGCTGTATGACATATCCTGATCTGAGCAAACCAGTGTTGGCTCTTTCTCCTTAATGCAGTATGACATATCCTGATCTGAGCAAACCAGTGTTGGCTCTTTCTCCTTAATGATGTATGACATATCCTGATATGAGCAAGCCAGTGTTGGCTCTTTCTCCTTAATGCTGTATGACATATCATGATCTGAGCAAACCAGTGTTGGCTCTTTCTCCTTAATGCTGTATGACATATCCTGATCTGAGCAAACTAGTGTTGGCTCTTTCTCCTTAATGCTGTATGACATATCCTGATCTGAGCAAACTAGTGTTGGCTCTTTCTCCTTAATGCTGTATGAAATATCCTGATCTGAGCAAACCAATGTTGGCTCTTTCTCCTTAATGCTGTATGACATATCATGATCTGAGCAAACCAGTGTTGGCTCTTTCTCCTTAATGCTGTATGACATATCCTGATCTGAGCAAACCAGTGTTGGCTCTTTCTCCTTAATGCTATATGACAAATCCTGATTTGAGCAAACCAGTGTTGGCTCTTTCTCCTTAATGCTGTATGACATATCCTGATCTGAGCAAACCAGTGTTGGCTCTTTCTCCTTAATGCTGTATGACATATCCTGATCTGAGCAAACCAATGTTGGCTCTTTCTCCTTAATGCTGTATGACATATCCTGATCTGAGCAAACTAGTGTTGGCTCTTTCTCCTTAATGCTGTATGACATATCCTGATCTGAGCAAACCAGTGTTGGCTCTTTCTCCTTAATGCTGTATGACATATCCTGATCTGAGCAAGCCAATGTTGGCTCTTTCTCCTTAATGATGTATGACATATCCTGATATGAGCAAGCCAGTGTTGGCTCTTTCTCCTTAATGCTGTATGACATATCATGATCTGAGCAAACCAGTGTTGGCTCTTTCTCCGTAATGCTGTATGACATATCCTGATCTGAGCAAACTAGTGTTGGCTCTTTCTCCTTAATGCTGTATGACATATCCTGATCTGAGCAAACTAGTGTTGGCTCTTTCTCCTTAATGCTGTATGACATATCCTGATCTGAGCAAACCAATGTTGGCTCTTTCTCCTTAATGCTGTATGACATATCCTGATCTGAGCAAGCCAGTGTTGGCTCTTTCTCCTTAATGCTGTATGACATATCCTGATCTGAGCAAACCAGTGTTGGCTCTTTCTCCTTAATGCTGTATGACATATCCTGATCTGGGCAAGCCAGTGTTGGCTCTTTCTCATTAATGTTGTATGACATATCCTGATCTGAGCAAACCAATGTTGGCTCTTTCTCCATAATGCTGTATGACATATCCTGATCTGAGCAAACCAGTGTTGGCTCTTTCTCCTTAATGCTGTATGACATATCCTGATCTGAGCAAACCAGTGTTGGCTCTTTCTCCTTAATGCTATATGACAAATCCTGATTTGAGCAAACCAGTGTTGGCTCTTTCTCCTTAATGCTGTATGACATATCCTGATCTGAGCAAACCAGTGTTGGCTCTTTCTCCTTAATGCTGTATGACATATCCTGATCTGAGCAAGACAGTGTTGGCTCTTTCTCCTTAATGCTGTATGACATATCCTGATCTGAGCAAACTAGTGTTGGCTCTTTCTCCTTAATGCTGTATGACATATCCTGATCTGAGCAAACCAGTGTTGGCTCTTTCTCCTTAATGCTGTATGACATATCCTGATCTGAGCAAACCAGTGTTGGCTCTTTCTCCTTAATGATGTATGACATATCCTGATATGAGCAAGTCAGTGTTGGCTCTTTCTCCTTAATGCTGTATGACATATCATGATCTGAGCAAACCAGTGTTGGCTCTTTCTCCTTAATGCTGTATGACATATCCTGATCTGAGCAAACTAGTGTTGGCTCTTTCTCCTTAATGCTGTATGACATATCCTGATCTGAGCAAACCAATGTTGGCTCTTTCTCCTTAATGCTGTATGACATATCCTGATCTGAGCAAACCAGTGTTGGCTCTTTCTCCTTAATGCTGTATGACATATCCTGATCTGAGCAAACCAGTGTTGGCTCTTTCTCCTTAATGCTGTATGACATATCCTGATCTGAGCAAACCAATGTTGGCTCTTTCTCCTTAATGCTGTATGACATATCCTGATCTGAGCAAGCCAGTGTTGGCTCTTTCTCCTTAATGCTGTATGACATATCCTGATCTGAGCAAACCAGTGTTGGCTCTTTCTCCTTAATGCTGTATGACATATCCTGATCTGAGCAAACTAGTGTTGGCTCTTTCTCCTTAATGCTGTATGACATATCCTGATCTGAGCAAACTAGTGTTGGCTCTTTCTCCTTAATGCTGTATGACATATCCTGATCTGAGCAAACCAATGTTGGCTCTTTCTCCTTAATGCTGTATGACATATCCTGATCTGAGCAAACCAGTGTTGGCTCTTTCTCCTTAATGCTGTATGACATATCCTGATCTGAGCAAACCAGTGTTGGCTCTTTCTCCTTAATGCTGTATGACATATCCTGATCTGAGCAAACCAATGTTGGCTCTTTCTCCTTAATGCTGTATGACATATCCTGATCTGAGCAAGCCAGTGTTGGCTCTTTCTCCTTAATGCTGTATGACATATCCTGATCTGAGCAAACCAGTGTTGGCTCTTTCTCCTTAATGCTGTATGACATATCCTGATCTGAGCAAACTAGTGTTGGCTCTTTCTCCTTAATGCTGTATGACATATCCTGATCTGAGCAAACCAGTCTTGGCTCGTTCTCCTTAATGCTGTATGACATATCCTCATCTGAGCAAACCAGTGTTGGCTCTTTCTCCTTAATGATGTATGACATATCCTGATATGAGCAAGCCAGTGTTGGCTCTTTCTCCTTAATGCTGTATGACATATCCTGATCTGAGCAAGCCAGTGTTGGCTCTTTCTCCTTGATGCTGTATGACATATCCTGATTTGGGCAAGCCAGTGTTGGCTCTTCCTCCTTAATGCTGTAAGATATATCCTGATCTGGGCAAGCCAGTGTTGGCTCTTTCTCATTAATGTTGTATGACATATCCTGATCTGAGCAAACCAATGTTGGCTCTTTCTCCATAATGCTGTATGACATATCCTGATCTGAGCAAACCAGTGTTGGCTCTTTCTCCTTAATGCTGTATGACATATCCTGATCTGAGCAAACCAGTGTTGGCTCTTTCTCCTTAATGCTATATGACAAATCCTGATTTGAGCAAACCAGTGTTGGCTCTTTCTCCTTAATGCTGTATGACATATCCTGATCTGAGCAAACCAGTGTTGGCTCTTTCTCCTTAATGCTGTATGACATATCCTGATCTGAGCAAGACAGTGTTGGCTCTTTCTCCTTAATGCTGTATGACATATCCTGATCTGAGCAAACTAGTGTTGGCTCTTTCTCCTTAATGCTGTATGACATATCCTGATCTGAGCAAACCAGTGTTGGCTCTTTCTCCTTAATGCTGTATGACATATCCTGATCTGAGCAAACCAGTGTTGGCTCTTTCTCCTTAATGATGTATGACATATCCTGATATGAGCAAGCCAGTGTTGGCTCTTTCTCCTTAATGCTGTATGACATATCATGATCTGAGCAAACCAGTGTTGGCTCTTTCTCCTTAATGCTGTATGACATATCCTGATCTGAGCAAACTAGTGTTGGCTCTTTCTCCTTAATGCTGTATGACATATCCTGATCTGAGCAAACCAATGTTGGCTCTTTCTCCTTAATGCTGTATGACATATCCTGATCTGAGCAAACCAGTGTTGGCTCTTTCTCCTTAATGCTGTATGACATATCCTGATCTGAGCAAACCAGTGTTGGCTCTTTCTCCTTAATGCTGTATGACATATCCTGATCTGAGCAAACCAATGTTGGCTCTTTCTCCTTAATGCTGTATGACATATCCTGATCTGAGCAAGCCAGTGTTGGCTCTTTCTCCTTAATGCTGTATGACATATCCTGATCTGAGCAAACCAGTGTTGGCTCTTTCTCCTTAATGCTGTATGACATATCCTGATCTGAGCAAACTAGTGTTGGCTCTTTCTCCTTAATGCTGTATGACATATCCTGATCTGAGCAAACCAGTGTTGGCTCGTTCTCCTTAATGCTGTATGACATATCCTGATCTGAGCAAACCAGTGCTGGCTCTTTCTCCTTAATGATGTATGACATATCCTGATATGAGCAAGCCAGTGTTGGCTCTTTCTCCTTAATGCTGTATGACATATCCTGATCTGAGCAAGCCAGTGATGGCTCTTTCTCCTTGATGCTGTATGACATATCCTGATTTGGGCAAGCCAGTGTTGGCTCTTTCTCCTTAATGCTGTAAGATATATCCTGATCTGGGCAAGCCAGTGTTGGCTCTTTCTCATTAATGTTGTATGACATATCCTGATTTGAGCAAACCAGTGTTGGCTCTTTCTCCATAATGCTGTATGACATATCCTGATCTGAGCAAACTAGTGTTGGCTCTTTCTCCTTAATGCTGTATGACATATCCTGATCTGAGCAAACTAGTGTTGGCTCTTTCTCCTTAATGCTGTATGACATATCCTGATCTGTGCAAACCAATGTTGGCTCTTTCTCCTTAATGCTGTATGACATATCCTGATCTGAGCAAACCAGTGTTGGCTCTTTCTCCTTAATGCTGTATGACATATCCTGATCTGAGCAAACCAGTGTTGGCTCTTTCTCCTTAATGCTGTATGACATATCCTGATCTGAGCAAACCAATGTTGGCTCTTTCTCCTTAATGCTGTAAGATATATCCTGATCTGGGCAAGCCAGTGTTGGCTCTTTCTCATTAATGTTGTATGACATATCCTGATCTGAGCAAACCAGTGTTGGCTCTTTCTCCTTAATGCTGTATGACATATCCTGATCTGAGCAAACTAGTGTTGGCTCTTTCTCCTTAATGCTGTATGACATATCCTTATCTGAGCAAACTAGTGTTGGCTCTTTCTCCTTAATGCTGTATGACATATCCTGATCTGTGCAAACCAATGTTGGCTCTTTCTCCTTAATGCTGTATGACATATCCTGATCTGAGCAAACCAGTGTTGGCTCTTTCTCCTTAATGCTGTATGACATATCCTGATCTGAGCAAACCAGTGTTGGCTCTTTCTCCTTAATGCTGTATGACATATCCTGATCTGAGCAAACCAATGTTGGCTCTTTCTCCTTAATGCTGTATGACATATCCTGATCTGAGCAAACTAGTGTTGGCTCTTTCTCCTTAATGCTGTATGACATATCCTGATCTGAGCAAACCAGTGTTGGCTCGTTCTCCTTAATGCTGTATGACATATCCTGATCTGAGCAAACCAGTGTTGGCTCTTTCTCCTTAATGATGTATGACATATCCTGATATGAGCAAGCCAGTGTTGGCTCTTTCTCCTTAATGCTGTATGACATATCCTGATCTGAGCAAGCCAGTGTTGGCTCTTTCTCCTTGATGCTGTATGACATATCCTGATTTGGGCAAGCCAGTGTTGGCTCTTTCTCCTTAATGCTGTAAGATATATCCTGATCTGGGCAAGCCAGTGTTGGCTCTTTCTCATTAATGTTGTATGACATATCCTGATCTGAGCAAACCAATGTTGGCTCTTTCTCCATAATGCTGTATGACATATCCTGATCTGAGCAAACCAGTGTTGGCTCTTTCTCCTTAATGCTGTATGACATATCCTGATCTGAGCAAACCAGTGTTGGCTCTTTCTCATTAATGCTGTATGACATATCCTGATCTGAGCAAACTAGTGTTGGCTCTTTCTCCTTAATGCTGTATGACATATCCTGATCTGAGCAAACCAGTGTTGGCTCTTTCTCCTTAATGCTGTATGACATATCCTGATCTGAGCAAACCAGTGTTGGCTCTTTCTCCTTAATGATGTATGACATATCCTGATATGAGCAAGCCAGTGTTGGCTCTTTCTCCTTAATGCTGTATGACATATCATGATCTGAGCAAACCAGTGTTTGCTCTTTCTCCTTAATGCTGTATGACATATCCTGATCTGAGCAAACTAGTGTTGGCTCTTTCTCCTTAATGCAGTATGACATATCCTGATCTGAGCAAACTAGTGTTGGCTCTTTCTCCTTAATGCTGTATGACATATCCTGATCTGAGCAAACCAATGTTGGCTCTTTCTCCTTAATGCTGTATGACATATCCTGATCTGAGCAAACCAGTGTTGGCTCTTTCTCCTTAATGCTGTATGACATATCCTGATCTGAGCAAACCAGTGTTGGCTCTTTCTCCTTAATGCTGTATGACATATCCTGATCTGAGCAAAACAATGTTGGCTCTTTCTCCTTAATGCTGTATGACATATCCTGATCTGAGCAAGCCAGTGTTGGCTCTTTCTCCTTAATGCTGTATGACATATCCTGATCTGAGCAAACCAGTGTTGGCTCTTTCTCCTTAATGCTGTATGACATATCCTGATCTGAGCAAACTAGTGTTGGCTCTTTCTCCTTAATGCTGTATGACATATCCTGATCTGAGCAAACCAGTGTTGGCTCGTTCTCCTTAATGCTGTATGACATATCCTGATCTGAGCAAACCAGTGCTGGCTCTTTCTCCTTAATGATGTATGACATATCCTGATATGAGCAAGCCAGTGTTGGCTCTTTCTCCTTAATGCTGTATGACATATCCTGATCTGAGCAAGCCAGTGTTGGCTCTTTCTCCTTGATGCTGTATGACATATCTTGATTTGGGCAAGCCAGTGTTGGCTCTTTCTCCTTAATGCTGTAAGATATATCCTGATCTGGGCAAGCCAGTGTTGGCTCTTTCTCATTAATGTTGTATGACATATCCTGATCTGAGCAAACCAGTGTTGGCTCTTTCTCCTTAATGCTGTATGACATACCTTGATCTGAGCAAACCAGTGTTGGCTCTTTCTCTTTAATGCTGTATGACATATCCTGGTCTGAGCAAACCAGTGTTGGCTCTTTCTCCTTAATGCTGTATGACATATCCTGATCTGAGCAAACCAGTGTTTTCTCTTTCTCCTTAATGCTGTATGGGTATGACATATCCTGATCTGAGCAAACCGGTGTTGGCTCTTTCTCCTTAATGCTGTATTGGTATGACATATCCTGATCTGAGCAAACCAGTGTTGGCTCTTTCTCCTTAATGCTGTATGACATATCCTTATCTGTGCAAACCAGTGTTGGCTCTTTCTCCTTAATGCTGTATGGGTATGACATATCCTGATCTGAGCAAACCAGTGTTGGCTCTTTCTCCTTAATGCTGTATGACATATCCTGATCTGAGCAAACCAGTGTTGGCTATTTCTCCTTAATGCTATATGACATATCCTGATCTAAGTAAACCAGTGTTGGCTCTTTCTCCTTAATGCTGTATGACATATCCTGATCTGAGCAAACCAGTGTTGGCTCTTTCTCCTTGATGCTGTATGACATATCCTGATCTGAGCAAGCCAGTGTTGGCTCTTTCTCCTTAATGCTGTAAGATATATCCTGATCTGGGCAAGCCAGTGTTAGCTCTTTCTCCTTAATGCTGTATGACATATCCTGATCTGAGCAAACCAGTGTTGGCTCTTTCTCCTTGATGCTGTATGACATATCCTGATCTGAGCAAGCCAGTGTTAGCTCTTTCTCCTTAATGCTGTATGACATATCCTGATCTGAGCAAACTAGTGTTGGCTCTTTCTCCTTAATGCAGTATGACATATCCTGATCTGAGCAAACTAGTGTTGGCTCTTTCTCCTTAATGCTGTATGACATATCCTGATCTGAGCAAACCAATGTTGGCTCTTTCTCCTTAATGCTGTATGACATATCCTGATCTGAGCAAACCAGTGTTGGCTCTTTCTCCTTAATGCTGTATGACATATCCTGATCTGAGCAAACCAGTGTTGGCTCTTTCTCCTTAATGCTGTATGACATATCCTTATCTGAGCAAACCAGTGTTGGCTCTTTCTCCTTAATGCTGTATGACATATCCTGATCTGAGCAAACTAGTGTTGGCTCTTTCTCCTTAATGCTGTATGACATATCCTGATCTGAGCAAACCAGTCTTGGCTCGTTCTCCTTAATGCTGTATGACATATCCTGATCTGAGCAAACCAGTGTTGGCTCTTTCTCCTTAATGATGTATGACATATCCTGATATGAGCAAGCCAGTGTTGGCTCTTTCTCCTTAATGCTGTATGACATATCCTGATCTGAGCAAGCCAGTGTTGGCTCTTTCTCCTTGATGCTGTATGACATATCCTGATTTGGGCAAGCCAGTGTTGGCTCTTTCTCCTTAATGCTGTAAGATATATCCTGATCTGGGCAAGCCAGTGTTGGCTCTTTCTCATTAATGTTGTATGACATATCCTGATCTGAGCAAACCAATGTTGGCTCTTTCTCCATAATGCTGTATGACATATCCTGATCTGAGCAAACCAGTGTTGGCTCTTTCTCCTTAATGCTGTATGACATATCCTGATCTGAGCAAGACAGTGTTGGCTCTTTCTCCTTAATGCTGTATGACATATCCTGATCTGAGCAAACTAGTGTTGGCTCTTTCTCCTTAATGCTGTGTGACATATCCTGATCTGAGCAAACCAGTGTTGGCTCTTTCTCCTTAATGCTGTATGACATATCCTGATCTGAGCAAACCAGTGTTGGCTCTTTCTCCTTAATGATGTATGACATATCATGATCTGAGCAAACCAGTGTTGGCTCTTTCTCCTTAATGCTGTATGACATATCCTGATCTGAGCAAACTAGTGTTGGCTCTTTCTCCTTAATGCTGTATGACATATCCTGATCTGAGCAAACTAGTGTTGGCTCTTTCTCCTTAATGCTGTATGACATATCCTGATATGAGCAAACCAATGTTGGCTCTTTCTCCTTAATGCTGTATGACATATCCTGATCTGAGCAAACCAGTGTTGGCTCTTTCTCCTTAATGCTGTATGACATATCCTTATCTGAGCAAACCAGTGTTGGCTCTTTCTCCTTAATGCTGTATGACATATCCTGATCTGAGCAAACCAATGTTGGCTCTTTCTCCTTAATGCTGTATGACATATCCTGATCTGAGCAAACTAGTATTGGCTCTTTCTCCTTAATGCTGTATGACATATCCTGATCTGAGCAAACCAGTGTTGGCTCGTTCTCCTTAATGCTGTATGACATATCCTGATCTGAGCAAACCAGTGCTGGCTCTTTCTCCTTAATGATGTATGACATATCCTGATATGAGCAAGCCAGTGTTGGCTCTTTCTCCTTAATTCTGTATGACATATCCTGATCTGAGCAAGCCAGTGATGGCTCTTTCTCCTTGATGCTGTATGACATATCCTGATTTGGGCAAGCCAGTGTTGGCTCTTTCTCCTTAATGCTGTAAGATATATCCTGATCTGGGCAAGCCAGTGTTGGCTCTTTCTCATTAATGTTGTATGACATATCCTGATCTGAGCAAACCAGTGTTGGCTCTTTCTCCTTAATGCTGTATGACATATCCTGATCTGAGCAAACTAGTGTTGGCTCTTTCTCCTTAATGCTGTATGACATATCCTGATCTGAGCAAACTAGTGTTGGCTCTTTCTCCTTAATGCTGTATGACATATCCTGATCTGTGCAAACCAATGTTGGCTCTTTCTCCTTAATGCTGTATGACATATCCTGATCTGAGCAAACCAGTGTTGGCTCTTTCTCCTTAATGCTGTATGACATATCCTGATCTGAGCAAACCAGTGTTGGCTCTTTCTCCTTAATGCTGTATGACATATCCTGATCTGAGCAAACCAATGTTGGCTCTTTCTCCTTAATGCTGTAAGATATATCCTGATCTGGGCAAGCCAGTGTTGGCTCTTTCTCATTAATGTTGTATGACATATCCTGATCTGAGCAAACTAGTGTTGGCTCTTTCTCCTTAATGCTGTATGACATATCCTGATCTGAGCAAACCAATGTTGGCTCTTTCTCCTTAATGCTGTATGACATATCCTGATCTGAGCAAACCAGTGTTGGCTCTTTCTCCTTAATGCTGTATGACATATCCTGATCTGAGCAAACTAGTGTTGGCTCTTTCTCCTTAATGCAGTATGACATATCCTGATCTGAGCAAACTAGTGTTGGCTCTTTCTCCTTAATGCTGTATGACATATCCTGATCTGAGCAAACCAATGTTGGCTCTTTCTCCTTAATGCTGTATGACATATCCTGATCTGAGCAAACCAGTGTTGGCTCTTTCTCCTTAATGCTGTATGACATATCCTGATCTGAGCAAACCAGTGTTGGCTCTTTCTCCTTAATGCTGTATGACATATCCTGATCTGAGCAAACCAGTGTTGGCTCTTTCTCCTTAATGCTGTATGACATATCCTGATCTGAGCAAACTAGTGTTGGCTCTTTCTCCTTAATGCTGTATGACATATCCTGATCAGAGCAAACCAGTCTTGGCTCGTTCTCCTTAATGCTGTATGACATATCCTGATCTGAGCAAACCAGTGTTGGCTCTTTCTCCTTAATGATGTATGACATATCCTGATATGAGCAAGCCAGTGTTGGCTCTTTCTCCTTAATGCTGTATGACATATCCTGATCTGAGCAAGCCAGTGTTGGCTCTTTCTCCTTGATGCTGTATGACATATCCTGATTTGGGCAAGCCAGTGTTGGCTCTTTCTCCTTAATGCTGTAAGATATATCCTGATCTGGGCAAGCCAGTGTTGGCTCTTTCTCATTAATGTTGTATGACATATCCTGATCTGAGCAAACCAATGTTGGCTCTTTCTCCTTAATGCTGTATGACATATCCTGATCTGAGCAAACCAGTGTTGGCTCTTTCTCCTTAATGCTATATGACAAATCCTGATTTGAGCAAACCAGTGTTGGCTCTTTCTCCTTAATGCTGTATGACATATCCTGATCTGAGCAAACCAGTGTTGGCTCTTTCTCCTTAATGCTGTATGACATATCTTGATCTGAGCAAGACAGTGTTGGCTCTTTCTCCTTAATGCTGTATGACATATCCTGATCTGAGCAAACTAGTGTTGGCTCTTTCTCCTTAATGCTGTATGACATATCCTGATCTGAGCAAACCAGTGTTGGCTCTTTCTCCTTAATGCTGTATGACATATCCTGATCTGAGCAAACCAGTGTTGGCTCTTTCTACTTAATGATGTATGACATATCCTGATATGAGCAAGCCAGTGTTGGCTCTTTCTCCTTAATGCTGTATGACATATCATGATCTGAGCAAACCAGTGTTGGTTCTTTCTCCTTAATGCTGTATGACATATCCTGATCTGAGCAAACTAGTGTTGGCTCTTTCTCCTTAATGCTGTATGACATATCCTGATCTGAGCAAACTAGTGTTGGCTCTTTCTCCTTAATGCTGTATGACATATCCTGATCTGAGCAAACCAATGTTGGCTCTTTCTCCTTAATGCTGTATGACATATCCTGATCTGAGCAAACCAGTGTTGGCTCTTTCTCCTTAATGCTGTATGACATATCCTGATCTGAGCAAACCAGTGTTGGCTCTTTCTCCTTAATGCTGTATGACATATCCTGATCTGAGCAAACCAATGTTGGCTCTTTCTCCTTAATGCTGTATGACATATCCTGATCTGAGCAAGCCAGTGTTGGCTCTTTCTCCTTAATGCTGTATGACATATCCTGATCTGAGCAAACCAGTGTTGGCTCTTTCTCCTTAATGCTGTATGACATATCCTGATCTGAGCAAACTAGTGTTGGCTCTTTCTCCTTAATGCTGTATGACATATCCTGATCTGAGCAAACCAGTGTTGGCTCGTTCTCCTTAATGCTGTATGACATATCCTGATCTGAGCAAACCAGTGCTGGCTCTTTCTCCTTAATGATGTATGACATATCCTGATATGAGCAAGCCAGTGTTGGCTCTTTCTCCTTAATGCTGTATGACATATCCTGATCTGAGCAAGCCAGTGATGGCTCTTTCTCCTTGATGCTGTATGACATATCCTGATTTGGGCAAGCCAGTGTTGGCTCTTTCTCCTTAATGCTGTAAGATATATCCTGATCTGGGCAAGCCAGTGTTGGCTCTTTCTCATTAATGTTGTATGACATATCCTGATCTGAGCAAACCAGTGTTGGCTCTTTCTCCTTAATGCTGTATGACATATCCTGATCTGAGCAAACTAGTGTTGGCTCTTTCTCCTTAATGCTGTATGACATATCCTGATCTGAGCAAACTAGTGTTGGCTCTTTCTCCTTAATGCTGTATGACATATCCTGATCTGTGCAAACCAATGTTGACTCTTTCTCCTTAATGCTGTATGACATATCCTGATCTGAGCAAACCAGTGTTGGCTCTTTCTCCTTAATGCTGTATGACATATCCTGATCTGAGCAAACCAGTGTTGGCTCTTTCTCCTTAATGCTGTATGACATATCCTGATCTGAGCAAACCAATGTTGGCTCTTTCTCCTTAATGCTGTAAGATATATCCTGATCTGGGCAAGCCAGTGTTGGCTCTTTCTCATTAATGTTGTATGACATATCCTGATCTGAGCAAACCAGTGTTGGCTCTTTCTCCTTAATGCTGTATGACATATCCTGATCTGAGCAAACTAGTGTTGGCTCTTTCTCCTTAATGCTGTATGACATATCCTGATCTGAGCAAACTAGTGTTGGCTCTTTCTCCTTAATGCTGTATGACATATCCTGATCTGTGCAAACCAATGTTGGCTCTTTCTCCTTAATGCTGTATGACATATCCTGATCTGAGCAAACCAGTGTTGGCTCTTTCTCCTTAATGCTGTATGACATATCCTGATCTGAGCAAACCAGTGTTGGCTCTTTCTCCTTAATGCTGTATGACATATCCTGATCTGAGCAAACCAATGTTGGCTCTTTCTCCTTAATGCTGTATGACATATACTGATCTGAGCAAACTAGTGTTGGCTCTTTCTCCTTAATGCTGTATGACATATCCTGATCTGAGCAAACCAGTGTTGGCTCGTTCTCCTTAATGCTGTATGACATATCCTGATCTGAGCAAACCAGTGTTGGCTCTTTCTCCTTAATGATGTATGACATATCCTGATATGAGCAAGCCAGTGTTGGCTCTTTCTCCTTAATGCTGTATGACATATCCTGATCTGAGCAAGCCAGTGTTGGCTCTTTCTCCTTGATGCTGTATGACATATCCTGATTTGGGCAAGCCAGTGTTGGCTCTTTCTCCTTAATGCTGTAAGATATATCCTGATCTGGGCAAGCCAGTGTTGGCTCTTTCTCATTAATGTTGTATGACATATCCTGATCTGAGCAAACCAATGTTGGCTCTTTCTCCATAATGCTGTATGACATATCCTGATCTGAGCAAACCAGTGTTGGCTCTTTCTCCTTAATGCTGTATGACATATCCTGATCTGAGCAAACCAGTGTTGGCTCTTTCTCCTTAATGCTATATGACAAATCCTGATTTGAGCAAACCAGTGTTGGCTCTTTCTCCTTAATGCTGTATGACATATCCTGATCTGAGCAAACCAGTGTTGGCTCTTTCTCCTTAATGCTGTATGACATATCCTGATCTGAGCAAACCAGTGTTGGCTCTTTCTCATTAATGCTGTATGACATATCCTGATCTGAGCAAACTAGTGTTGGCTCTTTCTCCTTAATGCTGTATGACATATCCTGATCTGAGCAAACCAGTGTTGGCTCTTTCTCCTTAATGCTGTATGACATATCCTGATCTGAGCAAACCAGTGTTGGCTCTTTCTCCTTAATGATGTATGACATATCCTGATATGAGCAAGCCAGTGTTGGCTCTTTCTCCTTAATGCCGTATGACATATCATGATCTGAGCAAACCAGTGTTGGCTCTTTCTCCTTAATGCTGTATGACATATCCTGATCTGAGCAAACTAGTGTTGGCTCTTTCTCCTTAATGCAGTATGACATATCCTGATCTGAGCAAACTAGTGTTGGCTCTTTCTCCTTAATGCTGTATGACATATCCTGATCTGAGCAAACCAATGTTGGCTCTTTCTCCTTAATGCTGTATGACATATCCTGATCTGAGCAAACCAGTGTTGGCTCTTTCTCCTTAATGCTGTATGACATATCCTGATCTGAGCAAACCAGTGTTGGCTCTTTCTCCTTAATGCTGTATGACATATCCTGATCTGAGCAAACCAATGTTGGCTCTTTCTCCTTAATGCTGTATGACATATCATGATCTGAGCAAGCCAGTGTTGGCTCTTTCTCCTTAATGCTGTATGACATATCCTGATCTGAGCAAACCAGTGTTGGTTCTTTCTCCTTAATGCTGTATGACATATCCTGATCTGAGCAAACTAGTGTTGGCTCTTTCTCCTTAATGCTGTATGACATATCCTGATCTGAGCAAACCAGTGTTGGCTCGTTCTCCTTAATGCTGTATGACATATCCTGATCTGAGCAAACCAGTGCTGGCTCTTTCTCCTTAATGATGTATGACATATCCTGATATGAGCAAGTCAGTGTTGGCTCTTTCTCCTTAATGCTGTATGACATATCCTGATCTGAGCAAGCCAGTGTTAGCTCTTTCTCCTTGATGCTGTATGACATATCTTGATTTGGGCAAGCCAGTGTTGGCTCTTTCTCCTTAATGCTGTAAGATATATCCTGATCTGGGCAAGCCAGTGTTGGCTCTTTCTCATTAATGTTGTATGACATATCCTGATCTGAGCAAACCAGTGTTGGCTCTTTCTCCTTAATGCTGTATGACATACCTTGATCTGAGCAAACCAGTGTTGGCTCTTTCTCTTTAATGCTGTATGACATATCCTGGTCTGAGCAAACCAGTGTTGGCTCTTTCTCCTTAATGCTGTATGACATATCCTGATCTGAGCAAACCAGTGTTTTCTCTTTCTCCTTAATGCTGTATGGGTATGACATATCCTGATCTGAGCAAACCGGTGTTGGCTCTTTCTCCTTAATGCTGTATTGGTATGACATATCCTGATCTGAGCAAACCAGTGTTGGCTCTTTCTCCTTAATGCTGTATGACATATCCTTATCTGTGCAAACCAGTGTTGGCTCTTTCTCCTTAATGCTGTATGGGTATGACATATCCTGATCTGAGCAAACCAGTGTTGGCTCTTTCTCCTTAATGCTGTATGACATATCCTGATCTGAGCAAACCAGTGTTGGCTATTTCTCATTAATGCTATATGACATATCCTGATCTAAGTAAACCAGTGTTGGCTCTTTCTCCTTAATGCTGTATGACATATCCTGATCTGAGCAAACCAGTGTTGGCTCTTTCTCCTTGATGCTGTATGACATATCCTGATCTGAGCAAGCCAGTGTTGGCTCTTTCTCCTTAATGCTGTAAGATATATCCTGATCTGGGCAAGCCAGTGTTGGATCTTTCTCCTTAATGCTGTATGACATATCCTGATCTGAGCAAACCAGTGTTGGCTCTTTCTCCTTGATGCTGTATGACATATCCTGATCTGAGCAAGCCAGTGTTGGCTCTTTCTCCTTAATGCTGTATGACATATCCTGATCTGAGCAAACTAGTGTTGGCTCTTTCTCCTTAATGCAGTATGACATATCCTGATCTGAGCAAACTAGTGTTGGCTCTTTCTCCTTAATGCTGTATGACATATCCTGATCTGAGCAAACCAATGTTGGCTCTTTCTCCTTAATGCTGTATGACATATCCTGATCTGAGCAAACCAGTGTTGGCTCTTTCTCCTTAATGCTGTATGACATATCCTGATCTGAGCAAACCAGTGTTGGCTCTTTCTCCTTAATGCTGTATGACATATCCTGATCTGAGCAAACCAATGTTGGCTCTTTCTCATTAATGTTGTATGACATATCCTGATCTGAGCAAACCAGTGTTGGCTCTTTCTCCTTAATGCTGTATGACATACCTTGATCTGAGCAAACCAGTGTTGGCTCTTTCTCTTTAATGCTGTATGACATATCCTGGTCTGAGCAAACCAGTGTTGGCTCTTTCTCCTTAATGCTGTATGACATATCCTGATCTGAGCAAACCAGTGTTTTCTCTTTCTCCTTAATGCTGTATGGGTATGACATATCCTGATCTGAGCAAACCGGTGTTGGCTCTTTCTCCTTAATGCTGTATTGGTATGACATATCCTGATCTGAGCAAACCAGTGTTGGCTCTTTCTCCTTAATGCTGTATGACATATCCTTATCTGTGCAAACCAGTGTTGGCTCTTTCTCCTTAATGCTGTATGGGTATGACATATCCTGATCTGAGCAAACCAGTGTTGGCTCTTTCTCCTTAATGCTGTATGACATATCCTGATCTGAGCAAACCAGTGTTGGCTATTTCTCCTTAATGCTATATGACATATCCTGATCTAAGTAAACCAGTGTTGGCTCTTTCTCCTTAATGCTGTATGACATATCCTGATCTGAGCAAACCAGTGTTGGCTCTTTCTCCTTGATGCTGTATGACATATCCTGATCTGAGCAAGCCAGTGTTGGCTCTTTCTCCTTAATGCTGTAAGATATATCCTGATCTGGGCAAGCCAGTGTTGGCTCTTTCTCCTTAATGCTGTATGACATATCCTGATCTGAGCAAACCAGTGTTGGCTCTTTCTCCTTGATGCTGTATGACATATCCTGATCTGAGCAAGCCAGTGTTGGCTCTTTCTCCTTAATGCTGTTTGACATATCCTGATCTGAGCAAACTAGTGTTGGCTCTTTCTCCTTAATGCAGTATGACATATCCTGATCTGAGCAAACTAGTGTTGGCTCTTTCTCCTTAATGCTGTATGACATATCCTGATCTGAGCAAACCAATGTTGGCTCTTTCTCCTTAATGCTGTATGACATATCCTGATCTGAGCAAGCCAGTGTTGGCTCTTTCTCCTTAATGCTGTATGACATATCCTGATCTGAGCAAACTAGTGTTGGCTCTTTCTCCTTAATGCTGTATGACATATCCTGATCTGAGCAAACTAGTGTTGGCTCTTTCTCCTTAATGCTGTATGACATATCCTGATCTGAGCAAACCAGTGTTGGCTCGTTCTCCTTAATGCTGTATGACATATCCTGATCTGAGCAAACCAGTGCTGGCTCTTTCTCCTTAATGATGTATGACATATCCTGATATGAGCAAGCCAGTGTTGGCTCTTTCTCCTTAATGCTGTATGACATATCCTGATCTGAGCAAGCCAGTGTTGGCTCTTTCTCCTTGATGCTGTATGAAATATCCTGATTTGGGCAAGCCAGTGTTGGCTCTTTCTCCTTAATGCTGTAAGATATATCCTGATCTGGGCAAGCCAGTGTTGGCTCTTTCTCATTAATGTTGTATGACATATCCTGATCTGAGCAAACCAGTGTTGGCTCTTTCTCCTTAATGCTGTATGACATACCTTGATCTGAGCAAACCAGTGTTGGCTCTTTCTCCTTAATGCTGTATGACATATCCTGATCTGAGCAAACCAGTGTTTTCTCTTTCTCCTTAATGCTGTATGGGTATGACATATCCTGATCTGAGCAAACCGGTGTTGGCTCTTTCTCCTTAATGCTGTATTGGTATGACATATCCTGATCTGAGCAAACCAGTGTTGGCTCTTTCTCCTTAATGCTGTATGACATATCCTTATCTGTGCAAACCAGTGTTGGCTCTTTCTCCTTAATGCTGTATGGGTATGACATATCCTGATCTGAGCAAACCAGTGTTGGCTCTTTCTCCTTAATGCTGTATGACATATCCTGATCTGAGCAAACCAGTGTTGGCTATTTCTCCTTAATGCTGTATGACATATCCTGATCTAAGTAAACCAGTGTTGGCTCTTTCTCCTTAATGCTGTATGACATATCCTGATCTGAGCAAACCAGTGTTGGCTCTTTCTCCTTGATGCTGTATGACATATCCTGATCTGAGCAAGCCAGTGTTGGCTCTTTCTCCTTAATGCTGTAAGATATATCCTGATCTGGGCAAGCCAGTGTTGGTTCTTTCTCCTTAATGCTGTATGACATATCCTGATCTGAGCAAACCAGTGTTGGCTCTTTCTCCTTGATGCTGTATGACATATCCTGATCTGAGCAAGCCAGTGTTGGCTCTTTCTCCTTAATGCTGTATGACATATCCTGATCTGAACAAACCAGTGTTGGCTCTTTCTCCTTAATGCTGTATGACATATCCTGATCTGAGCAAACCAGTGTTGGCTCTTTCTCCTTAATGCTGTATGACATATCCTGATCTGAGCAAACCAGTGTTGGGTCTTTCTCCTTAAAGCTGTATGACATATCCTGATCTGAGCAAGCCGGTGTTGGCTCTTTCTCCTTGATGCTGTATGACATATCCTGATCTGAGCAAGCCAGTGTTGGCTCTTTCTCCTTAATGCTGTAAGATATATCCTGATCTGGGCAAGCCAGTGTTGGCTCTTTCTCATTAATGTTGTATGACATATCCTGATCTGAGCAAACCAGTGTTGGCTCTTTCTCCTTAATGCTGTATGACATACCTTGATCTGAGCAAACCAGTGTTGGCTCTTTCTCCTTAATGCTGTATGACATATCCTGATCTGAGCAAACCAGTGTTGGCTCTTTCTCCTTAATGCTGTATGACATATCCTGATCTGAGCAAACCAGTGTTTTCTCTTTCTCCTTAATGCTGTATGGGTATGACATATCCTGATCTGAGCAAACCGGTGTTGGCTCTTTCTCCTTAATGCTGTATGGGTATGACATATCCTGATCTGAGCAAACCGGTGTTGGCTCTTTCTCCTTAATGCTGTATGACATATCCTTATCTGTGCAAACCAGTGTTGGCTCTTTCTCCTTAATGCTGTATGGGTATGACATATCCTGATCTGAGCAAGCCAGTGTTGGCTCTTTCTCCTTAATGCTGTATGACATATCCTGATCTTAGCAAACCAGTGTTGGCTCATTCTCCTTAATGCTGTATGACATATCCTGATCTGAGCAAACCAGTGTTGGCTCTTTCTCCTTAATGCTGTATGACATATCCTGATCTGAGCAAACCAGTGTTGGCTCTTTCTCCTTAATGCTGTATGGGTATGACATATCCTGATCTGAGCAAACCAGTGTTGGCTCTTTCTCCTTAATGCTCTATGGGTATGACATATCCTGATCTGAGCAAACCAGTGTTGGCTCTTTCTCCTTAATGCTGTATGACATATCCTGATCTGAGCAAAGCAGTGTTGGCTCTTTCTCCTTAATGCTGTATAACATATCCTGATCTGAGCAAACCAGTATTGGCTCTTTCTCCTTAATGCTGTATGGGTATGACATATCCTGATATGAGCAAACCAGTCTTGGCTCTTTCTCCTTAATGCTGTATGGGTATGACATATCCTGATCTGAGCAAACCAGTGTTGGCTCTTTCTCCTTAATGCTGTATGGGTATGACATATCCTGATATGAGCAAACCAGTGTTGGCTCTTTCTCCTTAATGCTGTATGACATATCATGATCTGAGCAAACCAGTGTTGGCTCTTTCTCCTTAATGCTGTATGACATATCCTGATCTGAGCAAATTAGTGTTGGCTCTTTCTCCTTAATGCTGTATGACATATCCTGATCTGAGCAAACTAGTGTTGGCTCTTTCTCCTTAATGCTGTATGACATATCCTGATCTGTGCAAACCAATGTTGGCTCTTTCTCCCTAATGCTGTATGACATATCCTTATCTGAACAAACCAGTATTGGCTCTTTCTCCTTAATGCTGTATGGGTATGACATATCCTCATCTGAGCAAACCAGTGTTGGCTCTTTCTCCTTAATGCTGTATGAAATATTCTCATCTGAGCAAACCAGTGTTGGCTCATTCTCCTTAATGCTGTATGACATATCCTGATCTGAGCAAACCAGTATTGGCTCTTTCTCCTTAATGCTGTATGAGTATGACATATCCTGATCTGAGTAAGCCAGTGTTGGCTCTTTCTCCTTAATGCTATATGACAAATCCTGATTTGAGCAAACCAGTGTTGGCTCTTTCTCCTTAATGCTGTATGACATATCCTGATCTGAGCAATCCAGTGTTGGCTCTTTCTCCTTAATGCTGTATGACACATCCTGATCTGAGCAAACCAGTGTTGGCTCTTTCTCCTTAATGCTGTATGACATATCCTGATCGGAGCAAACTAGTGTTGGCTCATTCTCCTTAATGCTGTATGACATATCCTGATCTGAGCAAACCAGTGTTGGCTCTTTCTCCTTAATGCTGTATGACATATCCTGATCTGAGCAAACCAGTGTTGGCTCTTTCTCCTTAATGCTTTATGACATATCCTAATCTGAGCAAACCAGTGTTGGCTCTTTCTCCTTAATGCTGTATGACATATCCTGATCTGAGCAAACCAGTGTTGGCTCTTTCTCCTTAATGATGTATGACATATCCTGATCTGAGCAAGCTAGTGTTGGCTCTTTCTCCTTAATGCTGTATGACATATCCTGATCTGAGCAAGCCGGTGTTGGCTCTTTCTCCTTGATGCTGTATGACATATCCTGATCTGAGCAAGCCAGTGTTGGCTCTTTCTCCTTAATGCTGTAAGATATATCCTGATCTGGGCAAGCCAGTGTTGGCTCTTTCTCATTAATGTTGTATGACATCTCCTGATCTGAGCAAACCAGTGTTGGCTCTTTCTCCTTAATGCTGTATGACATACCTTGATCTGAGCAAACCAGTGTTGGCTCATTCTCCTTAATGCTGTATGACATATCCTGATCTGAGCAAACCAGTGTTGGCTCTTTCTCCTTAATGCTGTATGACATATCCTGATCTGAGCAAACCAGTGTTTTCTCTTTCTCCTTAATGCTGTATGGGTATGACATATCCTGATCTGAGCAAACCGGTGTTGGCTCTTTCTCCTTAATGCTGTATGGGTATGACATATCCTGATCTGAGCAAACCGGTGTTGGCTCTTTCTCCTTAATGCTGTATGACATATCCTTATCTGTGCAAACCAGTGTTGGCTCTTTCTCCTTAATGCTATATGGGTATGACATATCCTGATCGGAGGAAACCAGTGTTGGCTCTTTCTCCTTAATGCTGTATGACATATCCTCATCTGAGCAAAGCAGTGTTGGCTCTTTCTCCTTAATGCTGTATGAAATATCCTGATCTGAGCAAACCAGTGTTGGCTCTTTCTCCTTAATGTAGTATGACATATCCTGATCTGAGCTAGCCAGTGTTGGCGCTTTCTCCTTAATGCTATATGACATATCCTGATCTATGCAAACCAGTGTTGGCTCTTTCTCCTTAATGCTGTATGACATATCCTGATCTGAGCAAACCAGTGTTGGCTCTTTCTCCTTAATGCTGTATGAAATATCCTGATCTGAGCAAACCAGTGTTGGCTCTTTCTCCTTAATGTAGTATGACATATCCTGATCTGAGCTAGCCAGTGTTGGCGCTTTCTCCTTAATGCTGTATGACATATCCTGATCTGAGCAAACCAGTGTTGGCTCTTTCTCCTTAATGCTGTATGACATATCCTGATCTGACCAAGCCTGTGTTGGCTCGTTCTCCTTAATGCTGTATGACATATCCTGATCTGAGCAAACCAGTATTGGCTCTTTTTCCTTAATGCTGTATGGGTATGACATATCCTGATCTGAGCAAACCAGTGTTGGCTCTTTCTCCTTAATGCTGTATGGGTATGACATATCCTGATCTGAGCAAACCAGTGTTGGCTCTTTCTCCTTAATGCTGTATGGGTATGACATATCCTGATCTGAGCAAACCAGTGTTGGCTCTTTTTCCTTAATGCTGTATGACATATCCTGATCTGAGCAAACCATTGTTGGCTCTTTCTCCTTAATGCTGTATGATATATCCTGATCTGAGGAAACCAGTATTGGCTCTTTCTCCTTAATGCTGTATGGGTATGACATATCCTGATCTGAGCAAACCAGTGTTGGCTCTTTCTCCTTAATGCTGTATGACATATCCTGATCTGAGCAAACCAGTGTTGGCTCATTCTCCTTAATGCTGTAAGATATATCCTTATCTGAGCAAACCAGTATTGGCTCTTTCTCCTTAATGCTGTATGGGTATGACATATCCTCATCTGAGCAAACCAGTGTTGGCTCTTTCTCCTTAATGCTGTATGACATATCCCGATCTGAGCAAACCAGTGATGGCTCATTCTCCTTAATGCTGTATGACATATCCTCATCTGAGCAACCCAGTATTGGCTCTTTCTCCTTAATGCTGTATGGGTATGACATATCCTGATCTGAGTAAACCAGTGTTGGCTCTTTCTCCTTAATGCTGTATGACATATCCTGATCTGAGCAAGCCAGTGTTGGCTCTTTCTCCTTGATGCTGTATGACATATCCTGATCTTAGCAAACCAGTGTTGGCTCATTCTCCTTAATACTGTATGACGTATCCTGATCTGAGCAAGCCAGTGGTGACTCTTTCTCTTTAATGCTGTATGGGTATGACATATCCTGATCTGAGCAAACCGGTGTTGGCTCTTTCTCCTTAATGCTGTATGGGTATGACATATCCTGATCTGAGCAAACCGGTGTTGGCTCTTTCTCCTTAATGCTGTATGACATATCCTTATCTGTGCAAACCAGTGTTGGCTCTTTCTCCTTAATGCTGTATGGGTATGACATATCCTGATCTGAGCAAACCAGTGTTGGCTCTTTCTCCTTAATGCTGTATGACATATCCTCATCTGAGCAAACCAGTGTTGGCTCTTTCTCCTTAATACTATATGACATATCCTGATCGGAGCAAACCAGTGTTGGCTCTTTCTCCTTAATGCTGTATGAAATATCCTGATCTGAGCAAACCAGTGTTGGCTCTTTCTCCTTAATGCTGTATGAAATATCCTGATCTGAGCAAACCAGTGTTGGCTCTTTCTCATTAATGTAGTATGACATATCCTGATCTGAGCTAGCCAGTATTGGCTCTTTTTCCTTAATGCTGTATGGGTATGACATATCCTGATCTGAGCAAACCAGTGTTGGCTCTTTCTCCTTAATGCTGTATGGGTATGACATATCCTGATCTGAGCAAACCAGTGTTGGCTCTTTCTCCTTAATGCTGTATGGGTATGACATATCCTGATCTGAGCAAACCAGTGTTGGCTCTTTTTCCTTAATGCTGTATGACATATCCTAATCTGAGCAAACCATTGTTGGCTCTTTCTCCTTAATGCTGTATGATATATCCTGATCTGAGGAAACCAGTATTGGCTCTTTCTCCTTAATGCTGTATGGGTATGACATATCCTGATCTGAGCAAACCAGTGTTGGCTCTTTCTCCTTAATGCTGTATGACATATCCTGATCTGAGCAAACCAGTGTTGGCTCATTCTCCTTAATGCTGTAAGATATATCCTTATCTGAGCAAACCAGTATTGGCTCTTTCTCCTTAATGCTGTATGGGTATGACATATCCTCATCTGAGCAAACCAGTGTTGGCTCTTTCTCCTTAATGCTGTATGACATATCCCGATCTGAGCAAACCAGTGTTGGCTCATTCTCCTTAATGCTGTATGACATATCCTCATCTGAGCAACCCAGTATTGGCTCTTTCTCCTTAATGCTGTATGGGTATGACATATCCTGATCTGAGTAAACCAGTGTTGGCTCTTTCTCCTTAATGCTGTATGACATATCCTGATCTGAGCAAGCCAGTGTTGGCTCTTTCTCCTTGATGCTGTATGACATATCCTGATCTTAGCAAACCAGTGTTGGCTCATTCTCCTTAATGCTGTATGACGTATCCTGATCTGAGCAAGCCAGTGGTGACTCTTTCTCTTTAATGCTGTATGGGTATGACATATCCTGATCTGAGCAAACCGGTGTTGGCTCTTTCTCCTTAATGCTGTATGGGTATGACATATCCTGATCTGAGCAAACCGGTGTTGGCTCTTTCTCCTTAATGCTGTATGACATATCCTTATCTGTGCAAACCAGTGTTGGCTCTTTCTCCTTAATGCTGTATGGGTATGACATATCCTGATCTGAGCAAACCAGTGTTGGCTCTTTCTCCTTAATGCTGTATGACATATCCTCATCTGAGCAAACCAGTGTTGGCTCTTTCTCCTTAATGCTATATGACATATCCTGATCGGAGCAAACCAGTGTTGGCTCTTTCTCCTTAATGCTGTATGAAATATCCTGATCTGAGCAAACCAGTGTTGGCTCTTTCTCCTTAATGCTGTATGAAATATCCTGATCTGAGCAAACCAGTGTTGGCTCTTTCTCATTAATGTAGTATGACATATCCTGATCTGAGCTAGCCAGTGTTGGCGCTTTCTCCTTAATGCTGTATGACATATCCTGATCTGAGCAAACCAGTGTTGGCTCTTTCTCTTTAATGCTGTATGACATATCCTGATCTGAGCAAGCCTGTGTTGGCTCGTTCTCCTTAATGCTGTATGACATATCCTGATCTGAGCAAACCAGTATTGGCTCTTTCTCCTTAATGCTGTATGGGTATGACATATCCTGATCTGAGCAAACCAGTGTTGGCTCTTTCTCCTTAATGCTGTATGGGTATGACATATCCTGATCTGAGCAAACCAGTGTTGGCTCTTTTTCCTTAATGCTGTATGACATATCCTGATCTGAGCAAACCATTGTTGGCTCTTTCTCCTTAATGCTGTATGATATATCCTGATCTGAGCAAACCAGTATTGGCTCTTTCTCCTTAATGCTGTATGGGTATGACATATCCTGATCTGAGCAAACCAGTGTTGGCTCTTTCTCCTTAATGCTGTATGACATATCCTGATCTGAGCAAACCAGTGTTGGCTCATTCTCCTTAATGCTGTAAGATATATCCTTATCTGAGCAAACCAGTATTGGCTCTTTCTCCTTAATGCTGTATGGGTATGACATATCCTCATCTGAGCAAACCAGTGTTGGCTCTTTCTCCTTAATGCTGTATGACATATCCTGATCTGAGCAAACCAGTGTTGGCTCATTCTCCTTAATGCTGTATGACATATCCTCATCTGAGCAACCCAGTATTGGCTCTTTCTCCTTAATGCTGTATGGGTATGACATATCCTGATCTGAGCAAACCGGTGTTGGCTCTTTCTCCTTAATGCTGTATGACATATCCTTATCTGTGCAAACCAGTGTTGGCTCTTTCTCCTTAATGCTGTATGGGTATGACATATCCTGATCTGAGCAAACCAGTGTTGGCTCTTTCTCCTTAATGCTGTATGACATATCCTCATCTGAGCAAACCAGTGTTGGCTCTTTCTCCTTAATGCTATATGACATATCCTGATCTGAGCAAACCAGTGTTGGCTCTTTCTCCTTAATGCTGTATGAAATATCCTGATCTGAGCAAACCAGTGTTGGCTCTTTCTCCTTAATGCTGTATGAAATATCCTGATCTGAGCAAACCAGTGTTGGCTCTTTCTCATTAATGTAGTATGACATATCCTGATCTGAGCTAGCCAGTGTTGGCGCTTTCTCCTTAATGCTGTATGACATATCCTGATCTGAGCAAACCAGTGTTGGCTCTTTCTCCTTAATGCTGTATAACATATCCTGATCTGAGCAAGCCTGTGTTGGCTCGTTCTCCTTAATGCTGTATGACATATCCTGATCTGAGCAAACCAGTATTGGCTCTTTCTCCTTAATGCTGTATGGGTATGACATATCCTGATCTGAGCAAACCAGTGTTGGCTCTTTCTCCTTAATGCTGTATGGGTATGACATATCCTGATCTGAGCAAACCAGTGTTGGCTCTTTTTCCTTAATGCTGTATGACATATCCTGATCTGAGCAAACCATTGTTGGCTCTTTCTCCTTAATGCTGTATGATATATCCTGATCTGAGCAAACCAGTATTGGCTCTTTCTCCTTAATGCTGTATGGGTATGACATATCCTGATCTGAGCAAACCAGTGTTGGCTCTTTCTCCTTAATGCTGTATGACATATCCTGATCTGAGCAAACCAGTGTTGGCTCTTTCTCCTTAATGCTATATGACATATCCTGATCGGAGCAAACCAGTGTTGGCTCTTTCTCCTTAATGCTGTATGAAATATCCTGATCTGAGCAAACCAGTGTTGGCTCTTTCTCCTTAATGCTGTATGAAATATCCTGATCTGAGCAAACCAGTGTTGGCTCTTTCTCAGTAATGTAGTATGACATATCCTGACCTGAGCTAGCCAGTGTTGGCGCTTTCTCCTTAATGCTGTATGACATATCCTGATCTGAGCAAACCAGTGTTGGCTCTTTCTCCTTAATGCTGTATGACATATCCTGATCTGAGCAAACCAGTATTGGCTCTTTCTCCTTAATGCTGTATGGGTATGACATATCCTGATCTGAGCAAACCAGTGTTGGCTCTTTCTCCTTAATGCTGTATGGGTATGACATATCCTGATCTGAGCAAACCAGTGTTGGCTCTTTTTCCTTAATGCTGTATGACATATCCTGATCTGAGCAAACCATTGTTGGCTCTTTCTCCTTAATGCTGTATGATATATCCTGATCTGAGCAAACCAGTATTGGCTCTTTCTCCTTAATGCTGTATGGGTATGACATATCCTGATCTGAATAAACCAGTGTTGGCTCTTTCTCCTTAATGCTTCATGACATATCCTGATCTGAGCAAGCCAGTGTTGGCTCTTTCTCCTTAATGCTGTATGAAATATCCTGATCTGAGCAAACCAGTATTGGCTCTTTCTCCTTAATGCTGTATGGGTATGACATATCCTGATCTGAGCAAACCAGTGTTGGCTCTTTCTCCTTAATGCTGTATGACATATCCTGATCTGAGCAAACCAGTGTTGGCTCATTCTCCTTAATGCTGTAAGATATATCCTTATCTGAGCAAACCAGTATTGGCTCTTTCTCCTTAATGCTGTATGGGTATGATATATCCTCATCTGAGGAAACCAGTGTTGGCTCGTTCTCCTTAATGCTGTATGACATATCCTGATCTGAGCAAACCAGTATTGGCTCTTTCTCCTTAATGCTGTATGGGTATGACATATCCTGATCTGAGCAAACCAGTGTTGGCTCTTTCTCCTTAATGCTGTATGGGTATGACATATCCTGATCTGAGCAAACAAGTGTTGGCTCTTTTTCCTTAATGCTGTATGACATATCCTGATCTGAGCAAACCATTGTTGGCTCTTTCTCCTTAATGCTGTATGATATATCCTGATCTGAGCAAACCAGTATTGGCTCTTTCTCCTTAATGCTGTATGGGTATGACATATCCTGATCTGAGCAAACCAGTGTTGGCTCTTTCTCCTTAATGCTGTATGACATATCCTGATCTGAGCAAACCAGTGTTGGCTCATTCTCCTTAATGCTGTAAGATATATCCTTATCTGAGCAAACCAGTATTGGCTCTTTCTCCTTAATGCTGTATGGGTATGACATATCCTCATCTGAGCAAACCAGTGTTGGCTCTTTCTCCTTAATGCTGTATGACATATCCTGATCTGAGCAAACCAGTGTTGGCTCATTCTCCTTAATGCTGTATGACATATCCTCATCTGAGCAACCCAGTATTGGCTCTTTCTACTTAATGCTGTATGGGTATGACATATCCTGATCTGAGCAAACCGGTGTTGGCTCTTTCTCCTTAATGCTGTATGACATATCCTTATCTGTGCAAACCAGTGTTGGCTCTTTCTCCTTAATGCTGTATGGGTATGACATATCCTGATCTGAGCAAACCAGTGTTGGCTCTTTCTCCTTAATGCTGTATGACATATCCTCATCTGAGCAAACCAGTGTTGGCTCTTTCTCCTTAATGCTATATGACATATCCTGATCTGAGCAAACCAGTGTTGGCTCTTTCTCCTTAATGCTGTATGAAATATCCTGATCTGAGCAAACCAGTGTTGGCTCTTTCTCCTTAATGCTGTATGAAATATCCTGATCTGAGCAAACCAGTGTTGGCTCTTTCTCATTAATGTAGTATGACATATCCTGATCTGAGCTAGCCAGTGTTGGCGCTTTCTCCTTAATGCTGTATGACATATCCTGATCTGAGCAAACCAGTGTTGGCTCTTTCTCCTTAATGCTGTATAACATATCCTGATCTGAGCAAGCCTGTGTTGGCTCGTTCTCCTTAATGCTGTATGACATATCCTGATCTGAGCAAACCAGTATTGGCTCTTTCTCCTTAATGCTGTATGGGTATGCCATATCCTGATCTGAGCAAACCAGTGTTGGCTCTTTCTCCTTAATGCTGTATGGGTATGACATATCCTGATCTGAGCAAACCAGTGTTGGCTCTTTTTCCTTAATGCTGTATGACATATCCTGATCTGAGCAAACCATTGTTGGCTCTTTCTCCTTAATGCTGTATGATATATCCTGATCTGAGCAAACCAGTATTGGCTCTTTCTCCTTAATGCTGTATGGGTATGACATATCCTGATCTGAGCAAACCAGTGTTGGCTCTTTCTCCTTAATGCTGTATGACATATCCTGTTCTGAGCAAACCAGTGTTGGCTCTTTCTCCTTAATGCTATATGACATATCCTGATCGGAGCAAACCAGTGTTGGCTCTTTCTCCTTAATGCTGTATGAAATATCCTGATCTGAGCAAACCAGTGTTGGCTCTTTCTCCTTAATGCTGTATGAAATATCCTGATCTGAGCAAACCAGTGTTGGCTCTTTCTCAGTAATGTAGTATGACATATCCTGATCTGAGCTAGCCAGTGTTGGCGCTTTCTCCTTAATGCTGTATGACATATCCTGATCTGAGCAAACCAGTGTTGGCTCTTTCTCCTTAATGCTGTATGACATATCCTGATCTGAGCAAACCAGTATTGGCTCTTTCTCCTTAATGCTGTATGGGTATGACATATCCTGATCTGAGCAAACCAGTGTTGGCTCTTTCTCCTTAATGCTGTATGGGTATGACATATCCTGATCTGAGCAAACCAGTGTTGGCTCTTTTTCCTTAATGCTGTATGACATATCCTGATCTGAGCAAACCATTGTTGGCTCTTTCTCCTTAATGCTGTATGATATATCCTGATCTGAGCAAACCAGTATTGGATCTTTCTCCTTAATGCTGTATGGGTATGACATATCCTGATCTGAATAAACCAGTGTTGGCTCTTTCTCCTTAATGCTTCATGACATATCCTGATCTGAGCAAGCCAGTGTTGGCTCTTTCTCCTTAATGCTGTATGAAATATCCTGATCTGAGCAAACCAGTATTGGCTCTTTCTCCTTAATGCTGTATGGGTATGACATATCCTGATCTGAGCAAACCAGTGTTGGCTCTTTCTCCTTAATGCTGTATGACATATCCTGATCTGAGCAAACCAGTGTTGGCTCATTCTCCTTAATGCTGTAAGATATATCCTGATCTGAGCAAACCAGTGTTGGCTCTTTCTCCTTAATGCTATATGACATATCCTGATCGGAGCAAACCAGTGTTGGCTCTTTCTCCTTAATGCTGTATGAAATATCCTGATCTGAGCAAACCAGTGTTGGCTCTTTCTCCTTAATGCTGTATGAAATATCCTGATCTGAGCAAACCAGTGTTGGCTCTTTCTCAGTAATGTAGTATGACATATCCTGACCTGAGCTAGCCAGTGTTGGCGCTTTCTCCTTAATGCTGTATGACATATCCTGATCTGAGCAAACCAGTGTTGGCTCTTTCTCCTTAATGCTGTATGACATATCCTGATCTGAGCAAACCAGTATTGGCTCTTTCTCCTTAATGCTGTATGGGTATGACATATCCTGATCTGAGCAAACCAGTGTTGGCTCTTTCTCCTTAATGCTGTATGGGTATGACATATCCTGATCTGAGCAAACCAGTGTTGGCTCTTTTTCCTTAATGCTGTATGACATATCCTGATCTGAGCAAACCATTGTTGGCTCTTTCTCCTTAATGCTGTATGATATATCCTGATCTGAGCAAACCAGTATTGGCTCTTTCTCCTTAATGCTGTATGGGTATGACATATCCTGATCTGAATAAACCAGTGTTGGCTCTTTCTCCTTAATGCTTCATGACATATCCTGATCTGAGCAAGCCAGTGTTGGCTCTTTCTCCTTAATGCTGTATGAAATATCCTGATCTGAGCAAACCAGTATTGGCTCTTTCTCCTTAATGCTGTATGGGTATGACATATCCTGATCTGAGCAAACCAGTGTTGGCTCTTTCTCCTTAATGCTGTATGACATATCCTGATCTGAGCAAACCAGTGTTGGCTCATTCTCCTTAATGCTGTAAGATATATCCTTATCTGAGCAAACCAGTATTGGCTCTTTCTCCTTAATGCTGTATGGGTATGATATATCCTCATCTGAGGAAACCAGTGTTGGCTCGTTCTCCTTAATGCTGTATGACATATCCTGATCTGAGCAAACCAGTATTGGCTCTTTCTCCTTAATGCTGTATGGGTATGACATATCCTGATCTGAGCAAACCAGTGTTGGCTCTTTCTCCTTAATGCTGTATGGGTATGACATATCCTGATCTGAGCAAACAAGTGTTGGCTCTTTTTCCTTAATGCTGTATGACATATCCTGATCTGAGCAAACCATTGTTGGCTCTTTCTCCTTAATGCTGTATGATATATCCTGATCTGAGCAAACCAGTATTGGCTCTTTCTCCTTAATGCTGTATGGGTATGACATATCCTGATCTGAGCAAACCAGTGTTGGCTCTTTCTCCTTAATGCTGTATGACATATCCTGATCTGAGCAAACCAGTGTTGGCTCATTCTCCTTAATGCTGTAAGATATATCCTTATCTGAGCAAACCAGTATTGGCTCTTTCTCCTTAATGCTGTATGGGTATGACATATCCTCATCTGAGCAAACCAGTGTTGGCTCTTTCTCCTTAATGCTGTATGACATATCCTGATCTGAGCAAACCAGTGTTGGCTCATTCTCCTTAATGCTGTATGACATATCCTCATCTGAGCAACCCAGTATTGGCTCTTTCTACTTAATGCTGTATGGGTATGACATATCCTGATCTGAGCAAACCGGTGTTGGCTCTTTCTCCTTAATGCTGTATGACATATCCTTATCTGTGCAAACCAGTGTTGGCTCTTTCTCCTTAATGCTGTATGGGTATGACATATCCTGATCTGAGCAAACCAGTGTTGGCTCTTTCTCCTTAATGCTGTATGACATATCCTCATCTGAGCAAACCAGTGTTGGCTCTTTCTCCTTAATGCTATATGACATATCCTGATCTGAGCAAACCAGTGTTGGCTCTTTCTCCTTAATGCTGTATGAAATATCCTGATCTGAGCAAACCAGTGTTGGCTCTTTCTCCTTAATGCTGTATGAAATATCCTGATCTGAGCAAACCAGTGTTGGCTCTTTCTCATTAATGTAGTATGACATATCCTGATCTGAGCTAGCCAGTGTTGGCGCTTTCTCCTTAATGCTGTATGACATATCCTGATCTGAGCAAACCAGTGTTGGCTCTTTCTCCTTAATGCTGTATAACATATCCTGATCTGAGCAAGCCTGTGTTGGCTCGTTCTCCTTAATGCTGTATGACATATCCTGATCTGAGCAAACCAGTATTGGCTCTTTCTCCTTAATGCTGTATGGGTATGCCATATCCTGATCTGAGCAAACCAGTGTTGGCTCTTTCTCCTTAATGCTGTATGGGTATGACATATCCTGATCTGAGCAAACCAGTGTTGGCTCTTTTTCCTTAATGCTGTATGACATATCCTGATCTGAGCAAACCATTGTTGGCTCTTTCTCCTTAATGCTGTATGATATATCCTGATCTGAGCAAACCAGTA
Organism: Bathymodiolus brooksi; assembly: GCA_963680875.1. Lineage (NCBI taxonomy): Eukaryota > Metazoa > Mollusca > Bivalvia > Mytilida > Modiolidae > Bathymodiolus > Bathymodiolus brooksi. The sequence continues at coordinate 39,963,678 of OY804585.1, forward strand.
TTGGCTCTTTCTCCTTAATGCTGTATGGGTATGACATATCCTGATCTGAGCAAACCAGTGTTGGCTCTTTCTCCTTAATGCTGTATGACATATCCTGTTCTGAGCAAACCAGTGTTGGCTCTTTCTCCTTAATGCTATATGACATATCCTGATCGGAGCAAACCAGTGTTGGCTCTTTCTCCTTAATGCTGTATGAAATATCCTGATCTGAGCAAACCAGTGTTGGCTCTTTCTCCTTAATGCTGTATGAAATATCCTGATCTGAGCAAACCAGTGTTGGCTCTTTCTCAGTAATGTAGTATGACATATCCTGATCTGAGCTAGCCAGTGTTGGCGCTTTCTCCTTAATGCTGTATGACATATCCTGATCTGAGCAAACCAGTGTTGGCTCTTTCTCCTTAATGCTGTATGACATATCCTGATCTGAGCAAACCAGTATTGGCTCTTTCTCCTTAATGCTGTATGGGTATGACATATCCTGATCTGAGCAAACCAGTGTTGGCTCTTTCTCCTTAATGCTGTATGGGTATGACATATCCTGATCTGAGCAAACCAGTGTTGGCTCTTTTTCCTTAATGCTGTATGACATATCCTGATCTGAGCAAACCATTGTTGGCTCTTTCTCCTTAATGCTGTATGATATATCCTGATCTGAGCAAACCAGTATTGGATCTTTCTCCTTAATGCTGTATGGGTATGACATATCCTGATCTGAATAAACCAGTGTTGGCTCTTTCTCCTTAATGCTTCATGACATATCCTGATCTGAGCAAGCCAGTGTTGGCTCTTTCTCCTTAATGCTGTATGAAATATCCTGATCTGAGCAAACCAGTATTGGCTCTTTCTCCTTAATGCTGTATGGGTATGACATATCCTGATCTGAGCAAACCAGTGTTGGCTCTTTCTCCTTAATGCTGTATGACATATCCTGATCTGAGCAAACCAGTGTTGGCTCATTCTCCTTAATGCTGTAAGATATATCCTGATCTGAGCAAACCAGTGTTGGCTCTTTCTCCTTGATGGTGTATGACATATCCTGATCTTAGCAAACCAGTGTTGGCTCATTCTCCTTAATGCTGTATGACGTATCCTGATCTGAGCAAGCCTGTGGTGACTCTTTCTCTTTAATGCTGTATGGGTATGACATATCCTGATCTGAGCAAACCGGTGTTGGCTCTTTCTCCTTAATGCTGTATGGGTATGACATATCTTGATCTGAGCAAACCGGTGTTGGCTCTTTCTCCTTAATGCTGTATGACATATCCTTATCTGTGCAAACCAGTGTTGGCTCTTTCTCCTTAATGCTGTATGGGTATGACATATCCTGATCTGAGCAAACCAGTGTTGGCTCTTTCTCCTTAATGCTGTATGACATATCCTCATCTGAGCAAACCAGTGTTGGCTCTTTCTCCTTAATGCTATATGACATATCCTAATCGGAGCAAACCAGTGTTGGCTCTTTCTCCTTAATGCTGTATGAAATATCCTGATCTGAGCAAACCAGTGTTGGCTCTTTCTCCTTAATGCTGTATGAAATATCCTGATCTGAGCAAACCAGTGTTGGCTCTTTTTCCTTAATGCTGTATGACATATCCTGATCTGAGCAAACCATTGTTGGCTCTTTCTCCTTAATGCTGTATGATATATCCTGATCTGAGCAAACCAGTATTGGCTCTTTCTCCTTAATGCTGTATGGGTATGACATATCCTGATCTGAGCAAACCAGTGTTGGCTCATTCTCCTTAATGCTGTAAGATATATCCTTATCTGAGCAAACCAGTATTGGCTCTTTCTCCTTAATGCTGTATGGGTATGATATATCCTCATCTGAGCAAACCAGTGTTGGCTCTTTCTCCTTAATGCTGTATGACATATCCTGATCTGAGCAAACCAGTGTTGGCTCATTCTCCTTAATGCTGTATGACATATCCTCATCTGAGCAACCCAGTATTGGCTCTTTCTCCTTAATGCTGTATGGGTATGACATATCCTGATCTGAGTAAACCAGTGTTGGCTCTTTCTCCTTAATGCTGTATGACATATCCTGATCTGAGCAAGCCAGTGTTGGCTCTTTCTCCTTGATGCTGTATGACATATCCTGATCTGAGCAAACCTGTGTTGGCTCGTTCTCCTTAATGCTGTATGACATATCCTGATCTGAGCAAACCAGTATTGGCTCTTTCTCCTTAATGCTGTGTGGGTATGACATATCCTGATCTGAGCAAACCAGTGTTGGCTCTTTCTCCTTAATGCTGTATGGGTATGACATATCCTGATCTGAGCAAACCAGTGTTGGCTCTTTTTCCTTAATGCTGTATGACATATCCTGATCTGAGCAAACCATTGTTGGCTCTTTCTCCTTAATGCTGTATGATATATCCTGATCTGAGCAAACCAGTATTGGCTCTTTCTCCTTAATGCTGTATGGGTATGACATATCCTGATCTGAATAAACCAGTGTTGGCTCTTTCTCCTTAATGCTTCATGACATATCCTGATCTGAGCAAGCCAGTGTTGGCTCTTTCTCCTTAATGCTGTATGACATATCCTGATCTTAGCAAACCAGTGTTGGCTCATTCTCCTTAATGCTGTATGACATATCCTGATCTGAGGAAGCCAGTGGTGACTCTTTCTCTTAAATGCTCTATGGGTATGACATATCCTGATCTGAGCAAACCAGTGTTGGCTCTTTCTCCTTAATGCTGTATGACATATCCCGATCTGAGCAAACCAGTATTGGCTCTTTCTCCTTAATGCTGTATGGGTATGACATATCCTGATCTGAATAAACCAGTGTTGGCTCTTTCTCCTTAATGCTTCATGACATATCCTGATCTGAGCAAGCCAGTGTTGGCTCCTTCTCCTTAATGCTGTATGAAATATCCTGATCTTAGCAAACCAGTGTTGGCTCATTCTCCTTAATGCTGTATGACATATCCTGATCTGAGGAAGCCAGTGGTGACTCTTTCTCTTAAATGCTGTATGGGTATGACATATCCTGATCTGAGCAAACCAGTGTTGGCTCTTTCTCCTTAATGCTGTATGACATATCCTGATCTGAGCAAACCTGTGTTGGCTCTTTCTCCTTAATGCTGTATGACATATCCTGATCTGAGCAAGCCTGTGTTGGCTCGTTCTCCTTAATGCTGTATGACATATCCTGATCTGAGCAAACCAGTATTGACTCTTTCTCCTTAATGCTGTATGGGTATGACATATCCTGATCTGAGCAAACCAATGTTGGCTCTTTCTCCTTAATGCTGTATGGTTATGACATATTCTGATCTGAGCAAACCAGTGTTGGCTCTTTCTCCTTAATGCTGTATGGGTATGACATATCCTGATCTGAGCAAACCAGTGTTGGCTCTTTTTCCTTAATGCTGTATGACATATCCTGATCTGAGCAAACCAGTGTTGGCTCTTTCTCCTTAATGCTGTATGATATATCCTGATCTGAGCAAACCAATATTGGCTCTTTCTCCTTAATGCTGTATGGGTATGACATATCCTGATCTGAGCAAACCAGTGTTGGCTCTTTCTCCTTAATGCTGTATGACATATCCTGATCGGAGCAAACCAGTGTTGGCTCATTCTCCTTAATGCTGTATGACATATCCTTATCTGAGCAAACCAGTATTGGCTCTTTCTCCTTAATGCTGTATGGGTATGACATATCCTCATCTGAGCAAACCAGTGTTGGCTCTTTCTCCTTAATGCTGTTTGACATATCCTGATCTGAGCAAACCAGTGTTGGCTCTCTCTCCTTAATGCTGTATGACATATCCTGATCTGAGCAAACCAGTGTTGGCTCTTTCTCCTTAATGCTGTATGGGTATGACATATCCTGATCTGAATAAACCAGTGTTGGCTCTTTCTCCTTAATGCTTCATGACATATCCTGATCTGAGCAAGCCAGTGTTGGCTCTTTCTCCTTAATGCTGTATGATATATCCTGATCTTAGCAAACCAGTGTTGGCTCATTCTCCTTAAGGCTGAATGACATATCCTGATCTGAGGAAGCCAGTGGTGACTCTTTCTCGTAAATGCTGTATGGGTATGACATATCCTGATCTGAGCAAACCAGTGTTGGCTCTTTCTCCTTAATGCTGTATGACATATCCTGATCTGAGCAAACCAGTATTGGCTCTTTCTCTTTAATGCTGTATGGGTATGACATATCCTGATCTGAATAAACCAGTGTTGGCTCTTTCTCCTTAATGCTTCATGACATATCCTGATCTGAGCAAGCCAGTGTTGGCTCTTTCTCCTTAATGCTGTATGACATATCCTGATCTTAGCAAACCAGTGTTGGCTCATTCTCCTTAATGCTGTATGACATATCCTGATCTGAGGAAGCCAGTGGTGACTCTTTCTCTTAAATGCTGTATGGGTATGACATATCCTGATCTGAGCAAACCAGTGTTGGCTCTTTCTCCTTAATGCTGTATGACATATCCTGATCTGAGCAAACCTGTGTTGGCTCTTTCTCCTTAATGCTGTATGACATATCCTGATCTGAGCAAGCCTGTGTTGGCTCGTTCTCCTTAATGCTGTATGACATATCCTGATCTGAGCAAACCAGTGTTGGCTCTTTCTCCTTAATGCTGTATGATATATCCTGATCTGAGCAAACCAATATTGGCTCTTTCTCCTTAATGCTGTATGGGTATGACATATCCTGATCTGAGCAAACCAGTGTTGGCTCTTTCTCCTTAATGCTGTATGACATATCCTGATCGGAGCAAACCAGTGTTGGCTCATTCTCCTTAATGCTGTATGACATATCCTTATCTGAGCAAACCAGTATTGGCTCTTTCTCCTTAATGCTGTATGGGTATGACATATCCTCATCTGAGCAAACCAGTGTTGGCTCTTTCTCCTTAATGCTGTATGACATATCCTGATCTTAGCAAACCAGTGTTGGCTCATTCTCCTTAATGCTGTATGACGTATCCTGATCTGAGCAAGCCAGTGGTGACTCTTTCTCTTTAATGCTGTATGGGTATGTCATATCCTCATCTGAGCAAACCAGTGTTGGCTCTTTCTCCTTAATGCTGTTTGACATATCCTGATCTGAGCAAACCAGTGTTGGCTCATTCTCCTTAATGCTGTATGACATATCCTGATCTGAGCAAACCAGTATTGGCTCTTTCTCCTTAATGCTGTATGGGTATGACATATCCTGATCAGAGTAAACCAGTGTTGGCTCTTTCTCCTTAATGCTGTATCACATATCCTGATCTTAGCAAACCAGTGTTGGCTCATTCTCCTTAATGCTGTATGACGTATCCTGATCTGAGCAAGCCAGTGGTGACTCTTTCTCTTTAATGCTGTATGGGTATGACATATCCTGATCTGAGCAAACCAGTATTGGCTCTTTCTCTTTAATGCTGTATGGGTATGACATATCCTGATCTGAATAAACCAGTGTTGGCTCTTTCTCCTTAATGCTTCATGACATATCCTGATCTGAGCAAGCCAGTGTTGGCTCTTTCTCCTTAATGCTGTATGACATATCCTGATCTTAGCAAACCAGTGTTGGTTCATTCTCCTTAATGCTGTATGACATATCCTGATCTGAGGAAGCCAGTGGTGACTCTTTCTCTTAAATGCTGTATGGGTATGACATATCCTGATCTGAGCAAACCAGTGTTGGCTCTTTCTCCTTAATGCTGTATGACATATCCTGATCTGAGCAAACCTGTGTTGGCTCTTTCTCCTTAATGCTGTATGACATATGCTGATCTGAGCAAGCCTGTGTTGGCTCGTTCTCCTTAATGCTGTATGACATATCCTGATCTGAGCAAACCAGTGTTGGCTCTTTCTCCTTAATGCTGTATGATATATCCTGATCTGAGCAAACCAATATTGGCTCTTTCTCTTAATGCTGTATGGGTATGACATATCCTGATCTGAGCAAACCAGTGTTGGTTCATTCTCCTTAATGCTGTATGACATATCCTGATCTGAGGAAGCCAGTGTGACTCTTTCTCTTAAATGCTGTATGGGTATGACATATCCTGATCTGAGCAAGCCAGTGTTGGCTCTTTCTCCCTAATATTGTATGACATATCCTGATCTGAGCAAACCAGTGTTGGCTCTTTCTCCTTAATGCTGTATGACATATCCTGATCTGAGCAAACCAGTGTTGGCTCATTCTCCTTAATGCTGTATGACATATCCTTATCTGAGCAAACCAGTATTGGCTCTTTCTCCTTAATGCTGTATGGGTATGACATATCCTCATCTGAGCAAACCAGTGTTGGCTCTTTCTCCGTAATGCTGTATGACATATCCTGATCTGCGCAAACCAGTGTTGGCTCATTCTCCTTAATGCTGTATGACATATCCTGATCTGAGCAAACCAGTGTTGGCTCTTTCTCCTTAATGCTATATGACAAATCCTGATTTGAGCAAACCAGTGTTGGCTCTTTCTCCTTAATGCTGTATGACATATCCTGATCTGAGCAAGTCAGTGTTGGCTCTTTCTCCTTAATGCTGTATGACATATCCTGATCTGAGCAAACCAGTGTTGGCGCTTTCTCCTTAATGCTGTATGACATATCCTGATCTGAGCAAACTAGTGTTGGCTCTTTCTCCTTAATGATGTATGACATATCCTGATCTGAGCAAACCAGTGTTGGCTCTTTCTCCTTAATGCTGTATGACATATCCTGATCTGAGCAAACCAGTGTTGGCTCTTTCTCCTTAATGCTGTATGACATATCCTGATCTGAGCAAACCAGTGTTGGCTCTTTCTCCTTAATGCTGTTTGACATATCCTGATCTGAGCAAACCAGTGTTGGCTCTTTCTCCTTAATGCTGTATGACATATCATGATCTGAGCAAGCCAGTGTTGGCTCTTTCTCCTTGATGCTGTATGACATATCCTGATCTGAGCAAGCCAGTGGTGGCTCTTTCTCCTTAATGCTGTAAGATATATCCTGATCTGGGCAAGCCAGTGTTGGCTCTTTCTCATTAATGTTGTATGACATATCCTGATCTGAGCAAACCAGTGTTTTCTCTTTCTCCTTAATGCTGTATGGGTATGACATATCCTGATCTGAGCAAACCAGTGTTGGCTCTTTCTCCTTAATGCTGTATGGGTATGACATATCCTGATCTGAGCAAACCGGTGTTGGCTCTTTCTCCTTAATGCTGTATGACATATCCTGATCTTAGCAAACCAGTGTTGGCTCATTCTCCTTAATGCTGTATGACGTATCCTGATCTGAGCAAGCCAGTGGTGACTCTTTCTCTTTAATGCTGTATGGGTATGACATATCCTCATCTGAGCAAACCAGTGTTGGCTCTTTCTCCTTAATGCTGTTTGACATATCCTGATCTGAGCAAACCAGTGTTGGCTCATTCTCCTTAATTCTGTATGACATATCCTGATCTGAGCAAACCAGTATTGGCTCTTTCTCCTTAATGCTGTATGGGTATGACATATCCTGATCAGAGTAAACCAGTGTTGGCTCTTTCTCCTTAATGCTGTATCACATATCCTGATCTTAGCAAACCAGTGTTGGCTCATTCTCCTTAATGCTGTATGACGTATCCTGATCTGAGCAAGCCAGTGGTGACTCTTTCTCTTTAATGCTGTATGGGTATGACATATCCTGATCTGAGCAAACCAGTGTTTGCTCTTTCTCCTTAATGCTGTATGACATATCCTGATCTGAGCAAACCAGTGTTGGCTCTTTCTCCTTAAAGCTATATGACAAATCCTGATTTGAGCAAACCAGTGTTGGCTCTTTCTCCTTAATGCTGTATGACATATCCTGATCTGAGCAAGCCAGTGTTGGCTCTTTCTCCTTAATGCTATATGACATATCCTGATCTGAGCAAACCAGTGTTGGCTCTTTCTCCTTAATGCTGTATGACATATCCTGATCTGAGCAAACTAGTGTTGGCTCTTTCTCCTTAATGCTGTATGACATATCCTGATCTGAACAAACCAGTGTTGGCTCTTTCTCCTTAATGGTGTATGACATATCCTGATCTGCGCAAACCAGTGTTGGCTCTTTCTCCTTAATGCTGTATGATATATCCTGATCTGAGCAAACCAGTGTTGGCTTTTTCTCCTTAATGTAGTATGACATATCCTGATCTTAGCAAACCAGTGTTGGCTCTTTCTCCTTAATGCTGTATGACATATCCTGATCTGAGCAAGCCAGTGTTGGCTCTTTCTCCTTAATGCTGTATGACATATCCTGATCTGTGCAAGCCAGTGTTGGCTCTTTCTCCTTGATGCCGTATGACATATCCTGATCTGAGCAAGCCAGTGTTGGCTCTTTCTCCTTAATGCTGTAAGATATATCCTGATCTGGGCAAGCCAGTGTTGGCTCTTTCTCCCTAATATTGTATGACATATCCTGATCTGAGCAAACCAGTGTTGGCTCTTTCTCCTTAATGCTGTATGACATATCCTGATCTGAGAAAACCAGTGTTGGCTCATTCTCCTTAATGCTGTATGACATATCCTTATCTGAGCAAACCAGTATTGGCTCTTTCTCCTTAATGCTGTATGGGTATGACATATCCTCATCTGAGCAAACCAGTGTTGGCTCTTTCTCCGTAATGCTGTATGACATATCCTGATCTGAGCAAACCAGTGTTGGCTCATTCTCCTTAATGCTGTATGACATATCCTGATCTGAGCAAACCAGTGTTGGCTCTTTCTCCTTAATGCTATATGACAAATCCTGATTTGAGCAAACCAGTGTTGGCTCTTTCTCCTTAATGCTGTATGACATATCCTGATCTGAGCAAGTCAGTGTTGGCTCTTTCTCCTTAATGCTGTATGACATATCCTGATCTGAGCAAACCAGTGTTGGCGCTTTCTCCTTAATGCTGTATGACATATCCTGATCTGAGCAAACTAGTGTTGGCTCTTTCTCCTTAATGATGTATGACATATCCTGATCTGAGCAAACCAGTGTTGGCTCTTTCTCCTTAATGCTGTATGACATATCCTGATCTGAGCAAACCAGTGTTGGCTCTTTCTCCTTAATGCTGTATGACATATCCTGATCTGAGCAAACCAGTGTTGGCTCTTTCTCCTTAATGCAGTATGACATATCCTGATCTGAGCAAACCAGTGTTGGCTCTTTCTCCTTAATGATGTATGACATATCCTGATCTGAGCAAGCCAGTGTTGGCTCTTTCTCCTTAATGCTGTATGACATATCATGATCTGAGCAAGCCAGTGTTGGCTCTTTCTCCTTGATGCTGTATGACATATCCTGATCTGAGCAAGCCAGTGTTGGCTCTTTCTCCTTAATGCTGTAAGATATATCCTGATCTGGGCAAGCCAGTGTTGGCTCTTTCTCATTAATGTTGTATGACATATCCTGATCTGAGCAAACCAGTGTTGGCTCTTTCTCCTTAATGCTGTATGACATACCTTGATCTGAGCAAACCAGTGTTGGCTCTTTCTCCTTAATGCTGTATGACATATCCTGATCTGAGCAAACCAGTGTTTTCTCTTTCTCCTTAATGCTGTATGGGTATGACATATCCTGATCTGAGCAAACCAGTGTTGGCTCTTTCTCCTTAATGCTGTATGGGTATGACATATCCTGATCTGAGCAAACCGGTGTTGGCTCTTTCTCCTTAATGCTGTATGACATATCCTTATCTGTGCAAACCAGTGTTGGCTCTTTCTCCTTAATGCTGTATGGGTATGACATATCCTGATCTGAGCAAACCAGTGTTGGCTCTTTCTCCTTAATGCTGTATGACATATCCTCATCTGAGCAAACCAGTGTTGGCTCTTTCTCCTTAATGCTATATGACATATCCTGATCTAAGCAAACCAGTGTTGGCTCTTTCTCCTTAATGCTGTATGACATATCCTGATCTGAGCAAACCAGTGTTGGCTCTTTCTCCTTAATGCTGTATGAAATATCCTGATCTGAGCAAACCAGTGTTGGCTCTTTCTCCTTAATGTAGTATGACATATCCTGATCTGAGCTAGCCAGTGTTGGCGCTTTCTCCTTAATGCTGTATGACATATCCTGATCTGAGCAAACCAGTGTTGGCTCTTTCTCCTTAATGCTGTATGGCATATCCTGATCTGAGCAAGCCTGTGTTGGCTCGTTCTCCTTAATGCTGTATGACATATCCAGATCTGAGCAAACCAGTATTGGCTCTTTCTCCTTAATGCTGTATGGGTATGACATATCCTGATCTGAGCAAACCAGTGTTGGCTCTTTCTCCTTAATGCTGTATGGGTATGACATATCCTGATCTGAGCAAACCAGTGTTGGCTCTTTCTCCTTAATGCTGTATGGGTATGACATATCCTGATCTGAGCAAACCAGTGTTGGCTCTTTTTCCTTAATGCTGTATGATATATCCTGATCTGAGCAAACCAGTATTGGCTCTTTCTCCTTAATGCTGTATGGATATGACATATCCTGATCTGAGCAAACCAGTGTTGGCTCTTTCTCCTTAATGCTGTATGACATATCCTGATCTGAGCAAACCAGTGTTGGCTCATTCTCCTTAATGCTGTATGACATATCCTTATCTGAGCAAACCAGTATTGGCTCTTTCTCCTTAATGCTGTATGGGTATGACATATCCTCATCTGAGCAAACCAGTGTTGGCTCTTTCTCCGTAATGCTGTATGACATATCCTGATCTGAGCAAACCAGTGTTGGCTCATTCTCCTTAATGCTGTATGACATATCCTGATCTGAGCAAACCAGTATTGGCTCTTTCTCCTTAATGCTGTATGGGTATGACATATCCTGATCTGAGTAAACCAGTGTTGGCTCTTTCTCCTTAATGCTGTATGACATATCCTGATCTGAGCAAGCCAGTGTTGGCTCTTTCTCCTTAATGCTGTATGACATATCCTGATCTTAGCAAACCAGTGTTGGCTCATTCTCCTTAATGCTGTATGACGTATCCTGATCTGAGCAAGCCAGTGGTGACTCTTTCTCTTTAATGCTGTATGGGTATGACATATCCTGATCTGAGCAAACCAGTGTTGGCTCTTTCTCCTTAATGCTGTATGACATATCCTCTTCTGAGCAAACCAGTGTTTGCTCTTTCTCCTTAATGCTATATGACATATCCTGATCTGAGCAAACCAGTGTTGGCTCTTTCTCCTTAATGCTATATGACAAATCCTGATTTGAGCAAACCAGTGTTGGCTCTTTCTCCTTAATGCTGTATGACATATCCTGATCTGAGCAAGCCAGTGTTGACTCTTTCTCCTTAATGCTATATGACATATCCTGATCTGAGCAAACCAGTGTTGGCTCTTTCTCCTTAATGCTGTATGACATATCCTGATCTGAGCAAACTAGTGTTGGCTCATTCTCCTTAATGCTGTATGACATATCCTGATCTGAACAAACCAGTGTTGGCTCTTTCTCCTTAATGGTGTATGACATATCCTGATCTGAGCAAACCAGTGTTGGCTCTTTCTCCTCAATGCTGTATGACATATCCTGATCTGAACAAACCAGTGTTGGCTCTTTCTCCTTAATGCTGTATGACATATCCTGATCTTAGCAAACCAGTGTTGGCTCTTTCTCCTTAATGCTGTATGACATATCCTGATCTGAGCAAGCCAGTGTTGGCTCTTTCTCCTTAATGCTGTATGACATATCTTGATCTGTGCAAGCCAGTGTTGGCTCTTTCTCCTTGATGCTGTATGACATATCCTGATCTGAGCAAGCCAGTGTTGGCTCTTTCTCCTTAATGCTGTAAGATATATCCTGATCTGGGCAAGCCAGTGTTGGCTCTTTCTCCCTAATATTGTATGACATATCCTGATCTGAGTAAACCAGTGTTGGCTCTTTTTCCTTAATGCTGTATGACATATCCTGATCTGAGCAAACCAGTGTTGGCTCTTTCTCCTTAATGCTGTATGACATACCTTGATCTGAGCAAACCAGTGTTGGCTCTTTCTCCTTAATGCTGTATGACATATCCTGATCTGAGCAAACCAGTGTTGGCTCTTTCTCCTTAATGCTATATGACAAATCCTGATCTGAGCAAACCGGTGTTGGCTCTTTCTCCTTAATGCTGTATGACATATCCTGATCTGAACAAGCCAGTGTTGGCTCTTTCTCCTTAATGCTATATGACATATCCTGATCTGAGCAAACCAGTGTTGGCTCTTTCTCCTTAATGCTGTATGACATATCCTGATCTTAGCAAACCAGTGTTGGCTCTTTCTCCTTAATGCTGTATGACATATCCTGATCTTAGCAAGCCAGTGTTGGTTCTTTCTCCTTAATGCTGTATGACATATCCTGATCTGAGCAAGCCAGTGTTGGCTCTTTCTCCTTAATGCTGTGTGACATATCCTGATCTGAACAAGCCAGTGTTGGCTCTTTCTCCTTGATGTTGTATGACATATCCTGATCTGAGCAAGCCAGTGTTGGCTCTTTCTCCTTAATGCTGTAAGATATATCCTGATCTGGGCAAGCCAGTGTTGGCTCTTTCTCCCTAATGTTGTATGACATATCCTGATCTGAGCAAACAAGTTTTGGCTCTTTCTCCTTAATGCTGTATGACATATCCTGATCTGAGCAAACCAGTGTTGGCTCTTTCTCCTTAATGCTGTATGACATACCTTGATCTGAGCAAACCAGTGTTGGCTCTTTCTCCTTAATGCTCTATGACATATCCTGATCTGAGCAAACCAGTGTTGGCTCTTTCTCCTTAATGCTATATGACAAATCCTGACCTGAGCAAACCAGTGTTGGCTCTTTCTCCTTAATGCTGTATGACATATCCTGATCTGAGCAAGCCAGTGTTGGCTCTTTCTCCTTAATGCTGTATGACATATTCTGACCTGAGCAAACCAGTATTGGCTCTTTCTCCTTAATGCTGTATGGGTATGACATATCCTGATCTGAGCAAACCAGTGTTGGCTCTTTCTCCTTAATGCTATATGACAAATCCTGATTTGAGCAAGCCAGTGTTGGCTCTTTCTCCTTCATGCTGTATGACATATCCTGATCTGTGCAAACCAGTGTTGGCTCTTTCTCCTTAATGCTATATGACATATCCTGATCTGAGCAAACCAGTGTTGGCTCTTTCTCCTTAATGCTGTATGACATATCCTGATCTGAGCAAACTAGTGTTGGCTCTTTCTACTTAATGCTCTATGACATATCCTGATCTGAGCAAACCAGTGTTGGCTCTTTCTCCTTAATGCTGTATGACATATCCTGATCGGAGCAAACCAGTGTTGGCTCTTTCTCCTTAATGCTGTATGACATATCCTGATCTGAGCAAACCAGTGTTGGCTCTTTCTCCTTAATGCTGTATGACATATCCCGATCTGAGCAAACCAGTGTTGGTTCTTTCTCCTTAATGTTGTATGACATATCCTGATCTGAGCAAACCAGTGTTGGCTCATTCTCCTTAATGGTGTATGACATATCCTGATCTGAGCAAGCCAGTGTTGGCTCTTTCTCCTTGATGCTGTATGACATATCCTGATCTGAGCAAGCCAGTGTTGGCTCTTTCTCCTTAATGCTGTAAGATATATCCTGATTTGGGCAAGCCAGTGTTGGCTCTTTCTCACTAATGTTGTATGACATATCCTGATCTGAGCAAACCAGTGTTGGCTCTTTCTCCTTAATGCTGTATGACATATCCTGATCTGAGCAAGCCAGTGTTGGCTCTTTCTCCTTAATGCTGTATGACATATCCTGATCTTAGCAAACCAGTGTTGGCTCATTCTCCTTAATGCTGTATGACGTATCCTGATCTGAGCAAGCCAGTGGTGACTCTTTCTCTTTAATGCTGTATGGGTATGACATATCCTGATCTGAGCAAACCAGTGTTGGCTCTTTCTCCTTAATGCTGTATGACATATCCTCTTCTGAGCAAACCAGTGTTTGCTCTTTCTCCTTAATGCTATATGACATATCCTGATCTGAGCAAACCAGTGTTGGCTCTTTCTCCTTAATGCTATATGACAAATCCTGATTTGAGCAAACCAGTGTTGGCTCTTTCTCCTTAATGCTGTATGACATATCCTGATCTGAGCAAGCCAGTGTTGACTCTTTCTCCTTAATGCTATATGACATATCCTGATCTGAGCAAGCCAGTGTTGGCTCTTTCTCCTTAATGCTGTAAGATATATCCTGATCTGGGCAAGCCAGTGTTGGCTCTTTCTCCCTAATATTGTATGACATATCCTGATCTGAGTAAACCAGTGTTGGCTCTTTTTCCTTAATGCTGTATGACATATCCTGATCTGAGCAAACCAGTGTTGGCTCTTTCTCCTTAATGCTGTATGACATACCTTGATCTGAGCAAACCAGTGTTGGCTCTTTCTCCTTAATGCTGTATGACATATCCTGATCTGAGCAAACCAGTGTTGGCTCTTTCTCCTTAATGCTATATGACAAATCCTGATCTGAGCAAACCGGTGTTGGCTCTTTCTCCTTAATGCTGTATGACATATCCTGATCTGAACAAGCCAGTGTTGGCTCTTTCTCCTTAATGCTATATGACATATCCTGATCTGAGCAAACCAGTGTTGGCTCTTTCTCCTTAATGCTGTATGACATATCCTGATCTTAGCAAACCAGTGTTGGCTCTTTCTCCTTAATGCTGTATGACATATCCTGATCTTAGCAAGCCAGTGTTGGTTCTTTCTCCTTAATGCTGTATGACATATCCTGATCTGAGCAAGCCAGTGTTGGCTCTTTCTCCTTAATGCTGTGTGACATATCCTGATCTGAACAAGCCAGTGTTGGCTCTTTCTCCTTGATGTTGTATGACATATCCTGATCTGAGCAAGCCAGTGTTGGCTCTTTCTCCTTAATGCTGTAAGATATATCCTGATCTGGGCAAGCCAGTGTTGGCTCTTTCTCCCTAATGTTGTATGACATATCCTGATCTGAGCAAACAAGTTTTGGCTCTTTCTCCTTAATGCTGTATGACATATCCTGATCTGAGCAAACCAGTGTTGGCTCTTTCTCCTTAATGCTGTATGACATACCTTGATCTGAGCAAACCAGTGTTGGCTCTTTCTCCTTAATGCTCTATGACATATCCTGATCTGAGCAAACCAGTGTTGGCTCTTTCTCCTTAATGCTATATGACAAATCCTGACCTGAGCAAACCAGTGTTGGCTCTTTCTCCTTAATGCTGTATGACATATCCTGATCTGAGCAAGCCAGTGTTGGCTCTTTCTCCTTAATGCTGTATGACATATTCTGACCTGAGCAAACCAGTATTGGCTCTTTCTCCTTAATGCTGTATGGGTATGACATATCCTGATCTGAGCAAACCAGTGTTGGCTCTTTCTCCTTAATGCTATATGACAAATCCTGATTTGAGCAAGCCAGTGTTGGCTCTTTCTCCTTCATGCTGTATGACATATCCTGATCTGTGCAAACCAGTGTTGGCTCTTTCTCCTTAATGCTATATGACATATCCTGATCTGAGCAAACCAGTGTTGGCTCTTTCTCCTTAATGCTGTATGACATATCCTGATCTGAGCAAACTAGTGTTGGCTCTTTCTACTTAATGCTCTATGACATATCCTGATCTGAGCAAACCAGTGTTGGCTCTTTCTCCTTAATGCTGTATGACATATCCTGATCTGAGCAAACCAGTGTTGGCTCTTTCTCCTTAATGCTGTATGACATATCCCGATCTGAGCAAACCAGTGTTGGTTCTTTCTCCTTAATGTTGTATGACATATCCTGATCTGAGCAAACCAGTGTTGGCTCATTCTCCTTAATGGTGTATGACATATCCTGATCTGAGCAAGCCAGTGTTGGCTCTTTCTC
This sequence comes from Bathymodiolus brooksi, assembly GCA_963680875.1. Lineage (NCBI taxonomy): Eukaryota > Metazoa > Mollusca > Bivalvia > Mytilida > Modiolidae > Bathymodiolus > Bathymodiolus brooksi. Next base: position 39,979,463 of record OY804585.1, read on the forward strand.
CTTGATGCTGTATGACATATCCTGATCTGAGCAAGCCAGTGTTGGCTCTTTCTCCTTAATGCTGTAAGATATATCCTGATTTGGGCAAGCCAGTGTTGGCTCTTTCTCACTAATGTTGTATGACATATCCTGATCTGAGCAAACCAGTGTTGGCTCTTTCTCCTTAATGCTGTATGACATATCCTGATCTGAGCAAGCCAGTGTTGGCTCTTTCTCCTTAATGTTGTATGACATATCCTGATCTGAGCAAACCAGTGTTGGCTCATTCTCCTTAATGGTGTATGACATATCCTGATCTGAGCAAGCCAGTGTTGGCTCTTTCTCCTTGATGCTGTATGACATATCCTGATCTGAGCAAGCCAGTGTTGGCTCTTTCTCCTTAATGCTGTAAGATATATCCTGATTTGGGCAAGCCAGTGGTGACTCTTTCTCTTTAATGCTGTATGGGTATGACATATCCTGATCTGAGCAAACCAGTGTTGGCTCTTTCTCCTTAATGCTGTATGACATATCCTCTTCTGAGCAAACCAGTGTTTGCTCATTCTCCTTAATGCTGTATGACGTATCCTGATCTGAGCAAGCCAGTGGTGACTCTTTCTCTTTAATGCTGTATGGGTATGACATATCCTGATCTGAGCAAACCAGTGTTGGCTCTTTCTCCTTAATGCTGTATGACATATCCTCTTCTGAGCAAACCAGTGTTTGCTCTTTCTCCTTAATGCTATATGACATATCCTGATCTGAGCAAACCAGTGTTGGCTCTTTCTCCTTAATGCTATATGACAAATCCTGATTTGAGCAAACCAGTGTTGGCTCTTTCTCCTTAATGCTGTATGACATATCCTGATCTGAGCAAGCCAGTGTTGACTCTTTCTCCTTAATGCTATATGACATATCCTGATCTGAGCAAGCCAGTGTTGGCTCTTTCTCCTTAATGCTGTAAGATATATCCTGATCTGGGCAAGCCAGTGTTGGCTCTTTCTCCCTAATATTGTATGACATATCCTGATCTGAGTAAACCAGTGTTGGCTCTTTCTCCTTAATGCTGTATGACATATCCTGATCTGAGCAAACCAGTGTTGGCTCTTTCTCCTCAATGCTGTATGACATATCCTGATCTGAGCAAACCAGTGTTGGCTCTTTCTCCTTAATGCTGTATGACATATCCTGATCTGAGCAAACCAGTGTTGGCTCTTTCTCCTTAATGCTGTATGACATATCCTGATCTGAGCAAGCCAGTGTTGGCTCTTTCTCCTTAATGCTGTATGACATATCCTGATCTGTGCAAGCCAGTGTTGGCTCTTTCTCCTTGATGCTGTATGACATATCCTGATCTGAGCAAGCCAGTGTTGGCTCTTTCTCCTTAATGCTGTAAGATATATCCTGATCTGGGCAAGCCAGTGTTGGCTCTTTCTCCCTAATATTGTATGACATATCCTGATCTGAGTAAACCAGTGTTGGCTCTTTTTCCTTAATGCTGTATGACATATCCTGATCTGAGCAAACCAGTGTTGGCTCTTTCTCCTTAATGCTGTATGACATACCTTGATCTGAGCAAACCAGTGTTGGCTCTTTCTCCTTAATGCTGTATGACATATCCTGATCTGAGCAAACCAGTGTTGGCTCTTTCTCCTTAATGCTATATGACAAATCCTGATCTGAGCAAACCGGTGTTGGCTCTTTCTCCTTAATGCTGTATGACATATCCTGATCTGAACAAGCCAGTGTTGGCTCTTTCTCCTTAATGCTATATGACATATCCTGATCTGAGCAAACCAGTGTTGGCTCTTTCTCCTTAATGCTGTATGACATATCCTGATCTTAGCAAACCAGTGTTGGCTCTTTCTCCTTAATGCTGTATGACATATCCTGATCTTAGCAAGCCAGTGTTGGTTCTTTCTCCTTAATGCTGTATGACATATCCTGATCTGAGCAAGCCAGTGTTGGCTCTTTCTCCTTAATGCTGTGTGACATATCCTGATCTGAGCAAGCCAGTGTTGGCTCTTTCTCCTTGATGCTGTATGACATATCCTGATCTGAGCAAGCCAGTGTTGGTTCTTTCTCCTTAATGCTGTAAGATATATCCTGATCTGGGCAAGCCAGTGTTGGCTCTTTCTCCCTAATGTTGTATGACATATCCTGATCTGAGCAAACAAGTTTTGGCTCTTTCTCCTTAATGCTGTATGACATATCCTGATCTGAGCAAACCAGTGTTGGCTCTTTCTCCTTAATGCTGTATGACATACCTTGATCTGAGCAAACCAGTGTTGGCTCTTTCTCCTTAATGCTGTATGACATATCCTGATCTGAGCAAACCAGTGTTGGCTCTTTCTCCTTAATGCTATATGACAAATCCTGACCTGAGCAAACCAGTGTTGGCTCTTTCTCCTTAATGCTGTATGACATATCCTGATCTGAGCAAGCCAGTGTTGGCTCTTTCTCCTTAATGCTGTATGACATATTCTGACCTGAGCAAACCAGTATTGGCTCTTTCTCCTTAATGCTGTATGGGTATGACATATCCTGATCTGAGCAAACCAGTGTTGGCTCTTTCTCCTTAATGCTATATGACAAATCCTGATTTGAGCAAGCCAGTGTTGGCTCTTTCTCCTTCATGCTGTATGACATATCCTGATCTGTGCAAACCAGTGTTGGCTCTTTCTCCTTAATGCTATATGACATATCCTGATCTGAGCAAACCAGTGTTGGCTCTTTCTCCTTAATGCTGTATGACATATCCTGATCTGAGCAAACTAGTGTTGGCTCTTTCTACTTAATGCTCTATGACATATCCTGATCTGAGCAAACAAGTGTTGGCTCTTTCTCCTTAATGCTGTATGACATATCCTGATCGGAGCAAACCAGTGTTGGCTCTTTCTCCTTAATGCTGTATGACATATCCTGATCTGAGCAAACCAGTGTTGGCTCTTTCTCCTTAATGCTGTATGACATATCCTGATCTGAGCAAACCAGTGTTGGTTCTTTCTCCTTAATGTTGTATGACATATCCTGATCTGAGCAAACCAGTGTTGGCTCATTCTCCTTAATGGTGTATGACATATCCTGATCTGAGCAAGCCAGTGTTGGCTCTTTCTCCTTGATGCTGTATGACATATCCTGATCTGAGCAAGCCAGTGTTGGCTCTTTCTCCTTAATGCTGTAAGATATATCCTGATTTGGGCAAGCCAGTGTTGGCTCTTTCTCACTAATGTTGTATGACATATCCTGATCTGAGCAAACCAGTGTTGGCACTTTCTCCTTAATGCTGTATGACGTATCCTGATCTGAGCAAGCCAGTGTTGGCTCTTTCTCCTTAATGCTATATGATATATCCTGATCTGAGCAAACCAGTGTTGGCTCTTTCTCCTTATTGCTGTATGACATATCCTGATCTTAGCAAACCAGTGTTGGCTCTTTCTCCTTAATGCTGTATGACATATCCTGATCTTAGCATGCCAGTGTTGGCTCTTTCTCCTTAATGCTGTATGACATATCCTGATCTGAGCAAGCCAGTGTTGGCTCTTTCTCCTTAATGCTGTGTGACATATCCTGATCTGAGCAAGCCAGTGTTGGCTCTTTCTCCTTAATGCTGTAAGATATATCCTGATCTGGGCAAGCCAGTGTTGGCTCTTTCTCCCTAATGTTGTATGACATAACCTGATCTGAGCAAACCAGTATTGGCTCTTTCTCCTTAATGCTGTATGACATATCCTGATCTGAGCAAACCAGTGTTGGCTCTTTCTCCTTAATGCTGTATGACATATCCTGATCTGAGCAAACCAGTCTTGGCTCTTTCTCCTTAATGCTGTATGACGTATCCTGATCTGAGCAAGCCAGTGTTGGCTCTTTCTCCTTAATGCTGTATGACATATCCTGATCTGAGCAAACCAGTGTTGGCTCATTCTCCTTAATACTGTATGACGTATCCTGATCTGAGCAAGCCAGTGGTGACTCTTTCTCTTTAATTCTGTATGGGTATGACATATCATGATCTGGGCAAACCAGTGTTGGCTCTTTCTCCTTAATGCTGTATGACATATCCTGATCTGAGCAAACCAGTGTTGGCTCTTTCTCCTTAATGCTGTATGACATACCTTGATCTGAGCAAACCAGTGTTGGCTCTTTCTCCTTAATGCTGTATGACATATCCTTATCTGAGCAAACCAGTGTTGGCTCTTTCTCCTTAATGCTATATGACAAATCCTGATCTGAGCAAACCGGTGTTGGCTCTTTCTCCTTAATGCTGTATGACATATCCTGATCTGAACAAGCCAGTGTTGGCTCTTTCTCCTTAATACTATATGACATATCCTGATCTGAGCAAACCAGTGTTGGCTCTTTCTCCTTAATGCTGTTTGACATATCCTGATCTTAGCAAACCAGTGTTGGCTCTTTCTCCTTAATGCTGTATGACATATCCTGATCTTAGCAAGCCAGTGTTGGCTCTTTCTCCTTAATGCTGTATGACATATCCTGATCTGAGCAAGCCAGTGTTGGCTTTTTCTCCTTAATGCTGTGTGACATATCCTGATCTGAGCAAGCCAGTGTTGGCTCTTTCTCCTTGATGCTGTATGACATATCCTGATCTGAGCAAGCCAGTGTTGGCTCTTTCTCCTTAATGCTGTAAGATATATCCTGATCTGGGCAAGCCATTGTTGGCTCTTTCTCCCTAATGTTGTATGACATATCCTGATCTGAGCAAGCAAATTTTGGCTCTTTCTCCTTAATGCTGTATGACATATCGTGATCTGAGCAAACTAGTGTTGGCTCTTTCTCCTTAATGCTGTATGACATACCTTGATCTGAGCAAACCAGTGTTGGCTCTTTCTCCTTAATGCTGTATGACATATCCTGATCTGAGCAAACCAGTGTTGGCTCTTTCTCCTTAATGCTATATGACAAATCCTGACCTGAGCAAACCAGTGTTGGCTCTTTCTCCTTAATGCTGTATGACATATCCTGATCTGGGCAAGCCAGTGTTGGCTCTTTCTCCTTAATGCTGTATGACATATTCTGACCTGAGCAAACCAGTATTGGCTCTTTCTCCTTAATGCTGTATGGGTATGACATATCCTGATCTGAGCAAACCAGTGTTGGCTCTTTCTCCTTAATGCTATATGATAAATCCTGATTTGAGCAAGCCAGTGTTGGCTCTTTCTCCTTCATGCTGTATGACATATCCTGATCTGTGCAAACCAGTGTTGGCTCTTTCTCCTTAATGCTATATGACATATCCTGATCTGAGCAAACCAGTGTTGGCTCTTTCTCCTTAATGCTGTATGACATATCCTGATCTGAGCAAACTAGTGTTGGCTCTTTCTACTTAATGCTCTATGACATATCCTGATCTGAGCAAACCAGTGTTGGCTCTTTCTCCTTAATGCTGTATGACATATCCTGATCGGAGCAAACCAGTGTTGGCTCTTTCTCCTTAATGCTGTATGACATATCCTGATCTGAGCAAACCAGTGTTGGCTCTTTCTCCTTAATGCTGTATGACATATCCTGATCTGAGCAAACCAGTGTTGGTTCTTTCTCCTTAATGTTGTATGACATATCCTGATCTGAGCAAACCAGTGTTGGCTCATTCTCCTTAATGCTGTATGACATATCCTGATCTGAGCAAGCCAGTGTTGGCTCTTTCTCCTTGATGCTGTATGACATATCCTGATCTGAGCAAGCCAGTGTTGGCTCTTTCTCCTTAATGCTGTAAGATATATCCTGATTTGGGCAAGCCAGTGTTGGCTCTTTCTCCTTAATGTTGTATGACATATCCTGATCTGAGCAAACCAGTGTTGGCTCTTTCTCCTTAATGCTGTATGACGTATCCTGATCTGAGAAAGCCAGTGTTGGCTCTTTCTCCTTAATGCTATATGATATATCCTGATCTGAGCAAACCAGTGTTGGCTCTTTCTCCTTATTGCTGTATGACATATCCTGATCTTAGCAAACCAGTGTTGGCTCTTTCTCCTTAATGCTGTATGACATATCCTGATCTTAGCAAGCCAGTGTTGGCTCTTTCTCCTTAATGCTGTATGACATATCCTGATCTGAGCAAGCCAGTGTTGGCTCTTTCTCCTTAATGCTGTGTGACATATCCTGATCTGAGCAAGCCAGTGTTGGCTCTTTCTCCTTGATGCTGTATGACATATCCTGATCTGAGCAAGCCAGTGTTGGCTCTTTCTCCTTAATGCTGTAAGATATATCCTGATCTGGGCAAGCCAGTGTTGGCTCTTTCTCCCTAATGTTGTATTACATATCCTGATCTGAGCAAACCAGTGTTGGCTCTTTCTCCTTAATGCTGTATGACATATCCTGATCTGAGCAAACCAGTGTTGGCTCTTTCTCCTTAATGCTGTATGACATACCTTGATCTGAGCAAACCAGTGTTGGCTCTTTCTCCTTAATGCTGTATGACATATCCTGATCTGAGCAAACCAGTGTTGGCTCTTTCTCCTTAATGCTATATGACAAATCCTGACCTGAGCAAACCAGTGTTGGCTCTTTCTCCTTAATGCTGTATGACGTATCCTGATCTGAGCAAGCCAGTGTTGGCTCTTTCTCCTTAATGCTGTATGACATATCCTGATCTGAGCAAACCAGTGTTGGCTCATTCTCCTTAATGCTGTATGACGTATCCTGATCTGAGCAAGCCAGTGGTGACTCTTTCTCTTTAATGCTGTATGGGTATGACATATCATGATCTGGGCAAACCAGTGTTGGCTCTTTCTCCTTAATGCTGTATGACATATCCTGATCTGAGCAAACCAGTGTTGGCTCTTTCTCCTTAATGCTGTATGACATACCTTGATCTGAGCAAACCAGTGTTGGCTCTTTCTCCTTAATGCTGTATGACATATCCTGATCTGAGCAAACCAGTGTTGGCTCTTTCTCCTTAATGCTATATGACAAATCCTGACCTGAGCAAACCAGTGTTGGCTCTTTCTCCTTAATGCTGTATGACGTATCCTGATCTGAGCAAGCCAGTGTTGGCTCTTTCTCCTTAATGCTGTATGACATATCCTGATCTGAGCAAACCAGTGTTGGCTCATTCTCCTTAATGCTGTATGACGTATCCTGATCTGAGCAAGCCAGTGGTGACTCTTTCTCTTTAATGCTGTATGGGTATGACATATCATGATCTGGGCAAACCAGTGTTGGCTCTTTCTCCTTAATGCTGTATGACATACCTTGATCTGAGCAAACCAGTGTTGGCTCTTTCTCCTTAATGCTGTATGACATATCCTGATCTGAGCAAACCAGTGTTGGCTCTTTCTCCTTAATGCTATATGACAAATCCTGACCTGAGCAAACCAGTGTTGGCTCTTTCTCCTTAATGCTGTATGACATATCCTGATCTGGGCAAGCCAGTGTTGGCTCTTTCTCCTTAATGCTGTATGACATATTCTGACCTGAGCAAACCAGTATTGGCTCTTTCTCCTTAATGCTGTATGGGTATGACATATCCTGATCTGAGCAAACCAGTGTTGGCTCTTTCTCCTTAATGCTATATGATAAATCCTGATTTGAGCAAGCCAGTGTTGGCTCTTTCTCCTTCATGCTGTATGACATATCCTGATCTGTGCAAACCAGTGTTGGCTCTTTCTCCTTAATGCTATATGACATATCCTGATCTGAGCAAACCAGTGTTGGCTCTTTCTCCTTAATGCTGTATGACATATCCTGATCTGAGCAAACCAGTGTTGGCTCTTTCTACTTAATGCTCTATGACATATCCTGATCTGAGCAAACCAGTGTTGGCTCTTTCTCCTTAATGCTGTATGACATATCCTGATCGGAGCAAACCAGTGTTGGCTCTTTCTCCTTAATGCTGTATGACATATCCTGATCTGAGCAAACCAGTGTTGGCTCTTTCTCCTTAATGCTGTATGACATATCCTGATCTGAGCAAACCAGTGTTGGTTCTTTCTCCTTAATGTTGTATGACATATCCTGATCTGAGCAAACCAGTGTTGGCTCATTCTCCTTAATGCTGTATGACATATCCTGATCTGAGCAAGCCAGTGTTGGCTCTTTCTCCTTGATGCTGTATGACATATCCTGATCTGAGCAAGCCAGTGTTGGCTCTTTCTCCTTAATGCTGTAAGATATATCCTGATTTGGGCAAGCCAGTGTTGGCTCTTTCTCCTTAATGTTGTATGACATATCCTGATCTGAGCAAACCAGTGTTGGCTCTTTCTCCTTAATGCTGTATGACGTATCCTGATCTGAGAAAGCCAGTGTTGGCTCTTTCTCCTTAATGCTATATGATATATCCTGATCTGAGCAAACCAGTGTTGGCTCTTTCTCCTTATTGCTGTATGACATATCCTGATCTTAGCAAACCAGTGTTTGCTCTTTCTCCTTAATGCTGTATGACATATCCTGATCTTAGCAAGCCAGTGTTGGCTCTTTCTCCTTAATGCTGTATGACATATCCTGATCTGAGCAAGCCAGTGTTGGCTCTTTCTCCTTAATGCTGTGTGACATATCCTGATCTGAGCAAGCCAGTGTTGGCTCTTTCTCCTTGATGCTGTATGACATATCCTGATCTGAGCAAGCCAGTGTTGGCTCTTTCTCCTTAATGCTGTAAGATATATCCTGATCTGGGCAAGCCAGTGTTGGCTCTTTCTCCCTAATGTTGTATTACATATCCTGATCTGAGCAAACCAGTGTTGGCTCTTTCTCCTTAATGCTGTATGACATATCCTGATCTGAGCAAACCAGTGTTGGCTCTTTCTCCTTAATGCTGTATGACATACCTTGATCTGAGCAAACCAGTGTTGGCTCTTTCTCCTTAATGCTGTATGACATATCCTGATCTGAGCAAACCAGTGTTGGCTCTTTCTCCTTAATGCTATATGACAAATCCTGACCTGAGCAAACCAGTGTTGGCTCTTTCTCCTTAATGCTGTATGACGTATCCTGATCTGAGCAAGCCAGTGTTGGCTCTTTCTCCTTAATGCTGTATGACATATCCTGATCTGAGCAAACCAGTGTTGGCTCATTCTCCTTAATGCTGTATGACGTATCCTGATCTTAGCAAGCCAGTGGTGACTCTTTCTCTTTAATGCTGTATGGGTATGACATATCATGATCTGGGCAAACCAGTGTTGGCTCTTTCTCCTTAATGCTGTATGACATATCCTGATCTGAGCAAACCAGTGTTGGCTCTTTCTCCTTAATGCTATATGACAAATCCTGATTTGAGCAAGCCAGTGTTGGCTCTTTCTCCTTCATGCTGTATGACATATCCTGATCTGTGCAAACCAGTGTTGGCTCTTTCTCCTTAATGCTGTATGACATATCCTGATCTGAGCAAACCAGTGTTGGCTCTTTCTCCTTAATGCTGTATGACATATCCTGATCGGAGCAAACCAGTGTTGGCTCTTTCTCCTTAATGCTGTATGACATATCCTGATCTGAGCAAACCAGTGTTGGCTCTTTCTCCTTAATGCTGTATGACATATCCTGATCTGAGCAAACCAGTGTTGGTTCTTTCTCCTTAATGTTGTTTGACATATCCTGATCTGAGCAAGCCAGTGTTGGCTCATTCTCCTTAATGCTGTATGACATATCCTGATCTGAGCAAGCCAGTGTTGGCTCTTTCTCCTTGATGCTGTATGACATATCCTGATCTGAGCAAGCCAGTGTTGGCTCTTTCTCCTTAATGCTGTAAGATATATCCTGATTTGGGCAAGGCAGTGTTGGCTCTTTCTCCTTAATGTTGTATGACATATCCTGATCTGAGCAAACTAGTGTTGGCTCTTTCTCCTTAATGCTGTATGACGTATCCTGATCTGAGCAAGCCAGTGTTGGATCCTTCTCCTTAATGCTATATGATATATCCTGATCTGAGCAAACCAGTGTTGGCTCTTTCTCCTTATTGCTGTATGACATATCCTGATCTGAGCAAACCAGTGTTGGCTCTTTCTCCTTAATGCTGTATGACATATCCTGATCTGAGCAAACCAGTGTTGGCTCTTTCTCCTTAATGCTGTATGACATATCCTGATCTGAACAAGCCAGTGTTGGCTCTTTCTCCTTAATGCTGTATGACATATCCTGATCTGAGCAAGCCAGTGTTGGCTCTTTCTCCTTAATGCTGTAAGACATATCCTGATCTGGGCAAGCCAGTGTTGGCTCTTTCTCCTTTATGCTGTATGACATATCCTGATCTGAGCAAACCAGTGTTGGCTCTTTCTCCTTAATGCTGTATGATATACCCTGATGTGAGCAAACCAGTGTAGCTGCTGTAAAATGCCTATGTATTATATTTTATAGTGGTAATATACCAAATTATGATAATTGTAACTGCTGTAAAATGCCTATGTATTATATTTTATAGTGGTAATATACCAAATTATGATAATTGTTACTGCTGTAAAATGCCTATGTATTATATTTTATAGTGGTAATATACCAAATTATGATAATTGTAGCTGCTGTAAAATGCCTATGTATTATATTTTATAGTGGTAATATACCAGATTATGATAATTGTAACTGCTGTAAAATGCCTATGTATTATATTTTATAGTGGTAATATACCAAATTATGATAATTGTAGCTGCTGTAAAAAGCCTATGTATTATATTTTATAGTGGTAATATACCAAATTGTGATAATTGTAGCTGCTGTAAAATGCCTATGTATTATATTTTATAGTGGTAATATACCAAATTATGATAATTGTAGCTTCTGTAAAAAGCCTATGTATTATATTTTATAGTGGTAATATACCAAATTATGATAATTTAACTGCTGTAAAATGCCTATGTATTATATTTTATAGTGGTAATATACCAAATTATGATAATTGTAGCTGCTGTAAAATGCCTATGTATTATATTTTATAGTGGTAATATACCAAATTATGATAATTGTAACTTCTGTAAAATGCCTATGTATTATATCTTATAGTGGTAATATACCAAATTATGATAATTGTAGCTGCTGTAAAATGCCTATGTATTATATTTTATAGTGGTAATATACCAAATTATGATAATTGTAGCTGCTGTAAAATACCTATGTATTATATTTTATAGTGGTAATATACCAAATTATGATAATTGTAGCTGCTGTAAAATGCCTATGTATTATATTTTGTAGTGGTAATATTCCAAATTATGATAATTGTAGCTGCTGTAAAATGCCTATGTATTATATTTTATAGTGGTAATATACCAAATTATGATAATTGTAGCTGCTGTAAAATGCCTATGTATTATATTTTATAGTGGTAATATTCCAAATTATGATAATTGTAGCTGCTGTAAAATGCCTAGGTATTATATTTTATAGTGGTAATATTCCAAATTATGATAATTGTAGCTGCTGTAAAAAGCCTATGTATTATATTTTATAGTGGTAATATTCCAAATTATGATATTTGTAGCTGCTGTAAAATGCCTATGTATTATATTTTATAGTGGTAATATACCAAATTATGATAATTGTAACTGCTCTAAAATGCCTATGTATTATATTTTATAGTGGTAATATACCAAATTATGATAATTGTAGCTGCTGTAAAATGCCTATGTATTATATTTTATAGTGGTAATATACCAAATTATGATAATTGTAGCTGCTGTAAAATGCCTATGTATTATATTTTATAGTGGTAATATACAAAATTATGATAATTGTAGCTGCTGTAAAATGCCTATGTATTATATTTTATAGTGGTAATATACCAAATTATGATAATTGTAACTACTGTAAAATGCCTATGTATTATATTTTATAGTGGTAATATACCAAATTATGATAATTGTAACTGCTGTAAAATGCCTATGTATTATATTTTATAGTGGTAATATACCAAATTATGATAATTGTAGCTGCTGTAAAAAGCCTATGTATTAAATATTATAGTGGTAATATACCAAATTATGAGAACTGTAGCTGCTGTAAAAAGCCTATGTATTATATTTTATAGTGTTAATATACCAAATTATGATAATTGTAGTTGCTGTAAAATGCCTAGGTATTATATTTTATAGTGGTAATATACCAAATTATGATAATTGTAGCTGCTGTAAAATGCCTATGTATTATATTTTATAGTGGTAATATACCAAATTATGATAATTGTAGCTGCTGTAAAATGCCTATGTATTATATTTTATAGTGGTAATATTCCAAATTATGATAATTGTAGCTGCTGTAAAATGCCTAGGTATTATATTTTATAGTGGTAATATACCAAATAATGATAATTGTAGCTGCTGTAAAATGCCTATGTATTATATTTTATAGTGGTAATATACCAAATTATGATAATTGTAACTACTGTAAAATGCCTATGTATTATATTTTATAGTGGTAATATACCAAATTATGATAATTGTAACTGCTGTAAAATGCCCATGTATTATATTTTATAGTGGTAATATACCAAATTATGATAATTGTAGCTGCTGTAAAAAGCCTATGTATTAAATATTATAGTGGTAATATACCAAATTATGATAATTGTAACTACTGTAAAATGCCTATGTATTATATTTTATAGTGGTAATATTCCAAATTATGATAATTGTAGCTGCTGTAAAATGCCTAGGTATTATATTTTATAGTGGTAATATACCAAATAATGATAATTGTAGCTGCTGTAAAATGCCTATATATTATATTTTATAGTGGTAATATACCAAATTATGATAATTGTAGCTGCTGTAAAAAGCCTATGTATTATATTTTATTGTGGTAATATTCCAAATTATGATAATTGTAGCTGCTGTAAAAAGCCTATGTATTATATTTTATAGTGGTAATATACCAAAGTATGATAATTGTAGCTGCTGTAAAATGCCTATGTATTATATTTTATAGTGGTAATATACCAAATTATGATAATTGTAGCTGCTGTAAAATGCCTGTGTATTATATTTTATAGTGGTAATATACCAAATTATGATAATTGTAACTGCTGTAAAATGCCTATGTATTATATTTTATATTGGTAATATACCAAATTATGATAATTGTAACTGCTGTAAAATGCCTATGTATTATATTTTATAGTGGTAATATACCAAATTATGATAATTGTAACTGCTGTAAATGTCTATGTATTATATTTTATAGTGGTAATATACCAAATTATGATAATTGTAGCTGCTGTAAAAAGCCTATGTATTATATTTTATAGTGGTAATATACCAAATTATGATAATTATAACTGCTGTAAAAAGCCTATGTATTATATTTTATAGTGGTAATATACCAAATTATGATAATTGTAGCTGCTGTAAAAAGCCTATGTATTATATTTTATAGTGGTAATATACCAAATTATGATAATTGTAGCTGCTGTAAAATGCCTATGTATTATATTTTATAGTGGTAATATACCAAATTATGATAATTGTAGCTGCTGTAAAAAGCCTATGTATTATATTTTATAGTGGTAATATACCAAATTATGATAATTTTAGCTGCTGTAAAAAGCCTATGTATTATATTTTATAGTGGTAATATACCAAATTATGATAATTGTAGCTGCTGTAAAAAGCCTATGTATTATATTTTATAGTGGTAATATACCAAATTATGATAATTGTAGCTGCTGTAAAATGCCTATGTATTATATTTTATAGTGGTAATATACCAAATTATGATAATTGTAGCTGCTGTAAAAAGCTTATGTATTATATTTTATAGTGGTAATATACCAAATTATGATAATTGTAGCTGCTGTAAAATGCCTATGTATTATATTTTATGGTGGTAATATTCCAAATTATGATAATTGTAGCTGCTGTAAAATGCCTATGTAATATATTTTATGGTGGTAATATTCCAAATTATGATAATTGTAGCTGCTGTAAAATGCCTATGTAATATATTTTATAGTGGTAATATACCAAAGTATGATAATTGTAGCTGCTGTAAAATGCCTATGTATTATATTTTATTGTGGTAATATTCCAAATTATGATAATTAAAGTTGCTGTAAAAAGCCTATGTATTATATTTTATAGTGGTAATATTCCAAATTATGATAATTGTAGCTGCTGTAAAATGCCTATGTATTATATTTTATAGTGGTAATATACCAAATTATGATAATTGTAACTGCTGTAAAATGCCTATGTATTATATTTTATAGTGGTAATATACCAAATTATGATAATTGTAGCTGCTGTAAAATGCCTATGTATTATATTTTATAGTGGTAATATACCAAATTATGATAATTGTAGCTGCTGTAAAATGCCTAGGTATTATATTTTATAGTGGTAATATACCAAATTATGATAAATGTAACTGCTGTAAAATGCCTATGTATTATATTTTATAGTGGTAATATACCAAATTATGATAATTGTAACTGCTGTAAAATGCCTATGTATTATATTTTATAGTGGTAATATACCAAATTATGATAATTGTAGCTGCTGTAAAATGCCTATGTATTATATTTTATAGTGGTAATATACCAAATTATGATAATTGTAGCTGCTGTAAAATGCCTATGTATTATATTTTATAGTGGTAATATACCACATTATGATAATTGTAGCTGCTGTAAAATGCCTATGTATTATATTTTATAGTGGTAATATACCAAATTATGATAATTGTAGCTGCTGTAAAAAGCCTATGTATTATATTTTATAGTGGTAATATTCCAAATTATGATAATTGTAGCTGCTGTAAAATGCCTAGGTATTATATTTTATAGTGGTAATATTCCAAATTATGATAATTGTAGCTGCTGTAAAAAGCCTATGTATTATATTTTATAGTGGTAATATTCCAAATTATGATAATTGTAGCTGCTGTAAAATGCCTATGTATTATATTTTATAGTGGTAATATACCAAATTATGATAATTGTAACTGCTCTAACATGCCTATGTATTATATTTTATAGTGGTAATATACCAAATTATGATAATTGTAGCTGCTGTAAAATGCCTATGTATTATATTTTATAGTGGTAATATACCAAATTATGATAATTGTAGCTGCTGTAAAATGCCTATGTATTATATTTTATAGTGGTAATATACAAAATTATGATAATTGTAACTGCTGTAAAATGCCCATGTATTATATTTTATAGTGGTAATATACCAAATTATGATAATTGTAACTACTGTAAAATGCCTATGTATTATATTTTATAGTGGTAATATACCAAATTATGATAATTGTAACTGCTGTAAAATGCCTATGTATTATATTTTATAGTGGTAATATACCAAATTATGATAATTGTAGCTGCTGTAAAAAGCCTATGTATTATATTTTATAGTGGTAATATTCCAAATTATGATATTTGTAGCTGCTGTAAAATGCCTATGTATTATATTTTATAGTGGTAATATACCAAATTATGATAATTGTAACTGCTCTAAAATGCCTATGTATTATATTTTATAGTGGTAATATACCAAATTATGATAATTGTAGCTGCTGTAAAATGTCTATGTATTATATTTTATAGTGGTAATATACCAAATTATGATAATTGTAGCTGCTGTAAAATGCCTATGTATTATATTTTATAGTGGTAATATACAAAATTATGATAATTGTAGCTGCTGTAAAATGCCTATGTATTATATTTTATAGTGGTAATATACCAAATTATGATAATTGTAACTACTGTAAAATGCCTATGTATTATATTTTATAGTGGTAATATACCAAATTATGATAATTGTAACTGCTGTAAAATGCCTATGTATTATATTTTATAGTGGTAATATACCAAATTATGATAATTGTAGCTGCTGTAAAAAGCCTATGTATTAAATATTATAGTGGTAATATACCAAATTATGAGAACTGTAGCTGCTGTAAAAAGCCTATGTATTATATTTTATAGTGGTAATATACCAAATTATGATAATTGTAGCTGCTGTAAAATGCCTAGGTATTATATTTTATAGTGGTAATATACCAAATTATGATAATTGTAGCTGCTGTAAAATGCCTATGTATTATATTTTATAGTGGTAATATACCAAATTATGATAATTGTAGCTGCTGTAAAATGCCTATGTATTATATTTTATAGTGGTAATATTCCAAATTATGATAATTGTAGCTGCTGTAAAATGCCTAGGTATTATATTTTATAGTGGTAATATACCAAATAATGATAATTGTAGCTGCTGTAAAATGCCTATGTATTATATTTTATAGTGGTAATATACCAAATTATGATAATTGTAACTACTGTAAAATGCCTATGTATTATATTTTATAGTGGTAATATACCAAATTATGATAATTGTAACTGCTGTAAAATGCCCATGTATTATATTTTATAGTGGTAATATACCAAATTATGATAATTGTAGCTGCTGTAAAAAGCCTATGTATTAAATATTATAGTGGTAATATACCAAATTATGATAATTGTAACTACTGTAAAATGCCTATGTATTATATTTTATAGTGGTAATATTCCAAATTATGATAATTGTAGCTGCTGTAAAATGCCTAGGTATTATATTTTATAGTGGTAATATACCAAATAATGATAATTGTAGCTGCTGTAAAATGCCTATATATTATATTTTATAGTGGTAATATACCAAATTATGATAATTGTAGCTGCTGTAAAAAGCCTATGTATTATATTTTATTGTGGTAATATTCCAAATTATGATAATTGTAGCTGCTGTAAAAAGCCTATGTATTATATTTTATAGTGGTAATATACCAAAGTATGATAATTGTAGCTGCTGTAAAATGCCTATGTATTATATTTTATAGTGGTAATATACCAAATTATGATAATTGTAGCTGCTGTAAAATGCCTGTGTATTATATTTTATAGTGGTAATATACCAAATTATGATAATTGTAACTGCTGTAAAATGCCTATGTATTATATTTTATATTGGTAATATACCAAATTATGATAATTGTAACTGCTGTAAAATGCCTATGTATTATATTTTATAGTGGTAATATACCAAATTATGATAATTGTAACTGCTGTAAATGTCTATGTATTATATTTTATAGTGGTAATATACCAAATTATGATAATTGTAGCTGCTGTAAAAAGCCTATGTATTATATTTTATAGTGGTAATATACCAAATTATGATAATTATAACTGCTGTAAAAAGCCTATGTATTATATTTTATAGTGGTAATATACCAAATTATGATAATTGTAGCTGCTGTAAAAAGCCTATGTATTATATTTTATAGTGGTAATATACCAAATTATGATAATTGTAGCTGCTGTAAAATGCCTATGTATTATATTTTATAGTGGTAATATACCAAATTATGATAATTGTAGCTGCTGTAAAAAGCCTATGTATTATATTTTATAGTGGTAATATACCAAATTATGATAATTTTAGCTGCTGTAAAAAGCCTATGTATTATATTTTATAGTGGTAATATACCAAATTATGATAATTGTAGCTGCTGTAAAAAGCCTATGTATTATATTTTATAGTGGTAATATACCAAATTATGATAATTGTAGCTGCTGTAAAATGCCTATGTATTATATTTTATAGTGGTAATATACCAAATTATGATAATTGTAGCTGCTGTAAAAAGCTTATGTATTATATTTTATAGTGGTAATATACCAAATTATGATAATTGTAGCTGCTGTAAAATGCCTATGTATTATATTTTATAGTGGTAATATTCCAAATTATGATAATTGTAGCTGCTGTAAAATGCCTATGTAATATATTTTATGGTGGTAATATTCCAAATTATGATAATTGTAGCTGCTGTAAAATGCCTATGTATTATATTTTATAGTGGTAATATACCAAAGTATGATAATTGTAGCTGCTGTAAAATGCCTATGTATTATATTTTATTGTGGTAATATTCCAAATTATGATAATTAAAGTTGCTGTAAAAAGCCTATGTATTATATTTTATAGTGGTAATATTCCAAATTATGATAATTGTAGCTGCTGTAAAATGCCTATGTATTATATTTTATAGTGGTAATATACCAAATTATGATAATTGTAACTGCTGTAAAATGCCTATGTATTATATTTTATAGTGGTAATATACCAAATTATGATAATTGTAGCTGCTGTAAAATGCCTATGTATTATATTTTATAGTGGTAATATACCAAATTATGATAATTGTAGCTGCTGTAAAATGCCTAGGTATTATATTTTATAGTGGTAATATACCAAATTATGATAAATGTAACTGCTGTAAAATGCCTATGTATTATATTTTATAGTGGTAATATACCAAATTATGATAATTGTAACTGCTGTAAAATGCCTATGTATTATATTTTATAGTGGTAATATACCAAATTATGATAATTGTAGCTGCTGTAAAATGCCTATGTATTATATTTTATAGTTGTAATATACCAAATTATGATAATTGTAGCTGCTGTAAAATGCCTATGTATTATATTTTATAGTGGTAATATACCACATTATGATAATTGTAGCTGCTGTAAAATGCCTATGTATTATATTTTATAGTGGTAATATACCAAATTATGATAATTGTAGCTGCTGTAAAAAGCCTATGTATTATATTTTATAGTGGTAATATTCCAAATTATGATAATTGTAGCTGCTGTAAAATGCCTAGGTATTATATTTTATAGTGGTAATATTCCAAATTATGATAATTGTAGCTGCTGTAAAAAGCCTATGTATTATATTTTATAGTGGTAATATTCCAAATTATGATAATTGTAGCTGCTGTAAAATGCCTATGTATTATATTTTATAGTGGTAATATACCAAATTATGATAATTGTAACTGCTCTAACATGCCTATGTATTATATTTTATAGTGGTAATATACCAAATTATGATAATTGTAGCTGCTGTAAAATGCCTATGTATTATATTTTATAGTGGTAATATACCAAATTATGATAATTGTAGCTGCTGTAAAATGCCTATGTATTATATTTTATAGTGGTAATATACAAAATTATGATAATTGTAACTGCTGTAAAATGCCCATGTATTATATTTTATAGTGGTAATATACCAAATTATGATAATTGTAACTACTGTAAAATGCCTATGTATTATATTTTATAGTGGTAATATACCAAATTATGATAATTGTAACTGCTGTAAAATGCCTATGTATTATATTTTATAGTGGTAATATACCAAATTATGATAATTGTAGCTGCTGTAAAAAGCCTATGTATTAAATATTATAGTGGTAATATACCAAATTATGAGAACTGTAGCTGCTGTAAAAAGCCTATGTATTATATTTTATAGTGGTAATATACCAAATTATGATAATTGTAGCTGCTGTAAAATGCCTATGTATTATATTTTATAGTGGTAATATACCAAATTATGATAATTGTAGCTGCTGTAAAATGCCTATGTATTATATTTTATAGTGGTAATATTCCAAATTATGATAATTGTAGCTGCTGTAAAATGCCTAGGTATTATATTTTATAGTGGTAATATACCAAATAATGATAATTGTAGCTGCTGTAAAATGCCTATATATTATATTTTATAGTGGTAATATACCACATTATGATAATTGTAGCTGCTGTAAAAAGCCTATGTATTATATTTTATTGTGGTAATATTCCAAATTATGATAATTGTAGCTGCTGTAAAAAGCCTATGTATTATATTTTATAGTGGTAATATACCAAAGTATGATAATTGTAGCTGCTGTAAAATGCCTATGTATTATATTTTATAGTGGTAATATACCAAATTATGATAATTGTAGCTGCTGTAAAATGCCTGTGTATTATATTTTATAGTGGTAATATACCAAATTATGATAATTGTATCTGCTGTAAAATGCCTATGTATTATATTTTATATTGGTAATATACCAAATTATGATAATTGTAACTGCTGTAAAATGCCTATGTATTATATTTTATAGTGGTAATATACCAAATTATGATAATTGTAACTGCTGTAAATGTCTATGTATTATATTTTATAGTGGTAATATACCAAATTATGATAATTGTAGCTGCTGTAAAAAGCCTATGTATTATATTTTATAGTGGTAATATACCAAATTATGATAATTATAACTGCTGTAAAAAGCCTATGTATTATATTTTATAGTGGTAATATACCAAATTATGATAATTGTAGCTGCTGTAAAAAGCCTATGTATTATATTTTATAGTGGTAATATACCAAATTATGATAATTGTAGCTGCTGTAAAATGCCTATGTATTATATTTTATAGTGGTAATATACCAAATTATGATAATTGTAGCTGCTGTAAAAAGCCTATGTATTATATTTTATAGTGGTAATATACCAAATTATGATAATTTTAGCTGCTGTAAAAAGCCTATGTATTATATTTTATAGTGGTAATATACCAAATTATGATAATTGTAGCTGCTGTAAAAAGCCTATGTATTATATTTTATAGTGGTAATATACCAAATTATGATAATTGTAGCTGCTGTAAAATGCCTATGTATTATATTTTATAGTGGTAATATACCAAATTATGATAATTGTAGCTGCTGTAAAAAGCCTATGTATTATATTTTATAGTGGTAATATACCAAATTATGATAATTGTAGCTGCTGTAAAATGCCTATGTATTATATTTTATTGTGGTAATATTCCAAATTATGATAATTGTAGCTGCTGTAAAATGGCTATGTAATATATTTTATGGTGGTAATATTCCAAATTATGATAATTGTAGCTGCTGTAAAATGCCTATGTATTATATTTTATAGTGGTAATATACCAAATTATGATAATTGTAGCTGCTGTAAAAAGCCTATGTATTATATTTTATAGTGGTAATATACCAAATTATGATAATTTTAGCTGCTGTAAAAAGCCTATGTATTATATTTTATAGTGGTAATATAGCAAATTATGATAATTGTAGCTGCTGTAAAAAGCCTATGTATTATATTTTATAGTGGTAATATACCAAATTATGATAATTGTAGCTGCTGTAAAATGCCTATGTATTATATTTTATAGTGGTAATATACCAAATTATGATAATTGTAGCTGCTGTAAAAAGACTATGTATTATATTTTATAGTGGTAATATACCAAATTATGATAATTGTAGCTGCTGTAAAATGCCTATGTATTATATTTTATAGTGGTAATATTCCAAATTATGATAATTGTAGCTGCTGTAAAATGGCTATGTAATATATTTTATGGTGGTAATATTCCAAATTATGATAATTGTAGCTGCTGTAAAATGCCTATGTATTATATTTTATAGTGGTAATATACCAAATTATGATAATTGTAGCTGCTGTAAAAAGCCTATGTATTATATTTTATAGTGGTAATATTCCAAATTATGATAATTGTAGCTGCTGTAAAATGCCTAGGTATTATATTTTATAGTGGTAATATTCCAAATTATGATAATTGTAGCTGCTGTAAAAAGCCTATGTATTATATTTTATAGTGGTAATATTCCAAATTATGATAATTGTAGCTGCTGTAAAATGCCTATGTATTATATTTTATAGTGGTAATATACCAAATTATGATAATTGTAACTGCTCTAACATGCCTATGTATTATATTTTATAGTGGTAATATACCAAATTATGATAATTGTAGCTGCTGTAAAATGCCTATGTATTATATTTTATAGTGGTAATATACCAAATTATGATAATTGTAGCTGCTGTAAAATGCCTATGTATTATATTTTATAGTGGTAATATACAAAATTATGATAATTGTAACTGCTGTAAAATGCCCATGTATTATATTTTATAGTGGTAATATACCAAATTATGATAATTGTAACTACTGTAAAATGCCTATGTATTATATTTTATAGTGGTAATATACCAAATTATGATAATTGTAACTGCTGTAAAATGCCTATGTATTATATTTTATAGTGGTAATATACCAAATTATGATAATTGTAGCTGCTGTAAAAAGCCTATGTATTAAATATTATAGTGGTAATATACCAAATTATGAGAACTGTAGCTGCTGTAAAAAGCCTATGTATTATATTTTATAGTGGTAATATACTAAATTATGATAATTGTAGCTGCTGTAAAATGCCTATGTATTATATTTTATAGTGGTAATATACCAAATTATGATAATTGTAGCTGCTGTAAAATGCCTATGTATTATATTTTATAGTGGTAATATTCCAAATTATGATAATTGTAGCTGCTGTAAAATGCCTAGGTATTATATTTTATAGTGGTAATATACCAAATAATGATAATTGTAGCTGCTGTAAAATGCCTATATATTATATTTTATAGTGGTAATATACCACATTATGATAATTGTAGCTGCTGTAAAAAGCCTATGTATTATATTTTATTGTGGTAATATTCCAAATTATGATAATTGTAGCTGCTGTAAAAAGCCTATGTATTATATTTTATAGTGGTAATATACCAAAGTATGATAATTGTAGCTGCTGTAAAATGCCTATGTATTATATTTTATAGTGGTAATATACCAAATTATGATAATTGTAGCTGCTGTAAAATGCCTGTGTATTATATTTTATAGTGGTAATATACCAAATTATGATAATTGTATCTGCTGTAAAATGCCTATGTATTATATTTTATATTGGTAATATACCAAATTATGATAATTGTAACTGCTGTATAATGCCTATGTATTATATTTTATAGTGGTAATATACCAAATTATGATAATTGTAACTGCTGTAAATGTCTAAGTATTATATTTTATAGTGGTAATATACCAAATTATGATAATTGTAGCTGCTGTAAAAAGCCTATGTATTATATTTTATAGTGGTAATATACCAAATTATGATAATTATAACTGCTGTAAAAAGCCTATGTATTATATTTTATAGTGGTAATATACCAAATTATGATAATTGTAGCTGCTGTAAAAAGCCTATGTATTATATTTTATAGTGGTAATATACCAAATTATGATAATTGTAGCTGCTGTAAAATGCCTATGTATTATATTTTATAGTGGTAATATACCAAATTATGATAATTGTAGCTGCTGTAAAAAGCCTATGTATTATATTTTATAGTGGTAATATACCAAATTATGATAATTTTAGCTGCTGTAAAAAGCCTATGTATTATATTTTATAGTGGTAATATACCAAATTATGATAATTGTAGCTGCTGTAAAAAGCCTATGTATTATATTTTATAGTGGTAATATACCAAATTATGATAATTGTAGCTGCTGTAAAATGCCTATGTATTATATTTTATAGTGGTAATATACCAAATTATGATAATTGTAGCTGCTGTAAAAAGCCTATGTATTATATTTTATAGTGGTAATATACCAAATTATGATAATTGTAGCTGCTGTAAAATGCCTATGTATTATATTTTATTGTGGTAATATTCCAAATTATGATAATTGTAGCTGCTGTAAAAAGCCTATGTATTATATTTTATTGTGGTAATATACCAAAGTATGATAATTGTAGCTGCTGTAAAATGCCTATGTATTATATTTTATAGTGGTAATATACCAAATTATGATAATTGTAGCTGCTGTAAAATGCCTGTGTATTATATTTTATAGTGGTAATATACCAAATTATGATAATTGTATCTGCTGTAAAATGCCTATGTATTATATTTTATATTGGTAATATACCAAATTATGATAATTGTAACTGCTGTAAAATGCCTATGTATTATATTTTATAGTGGTAATATACCAAATTATGATAATTGTAGCTGCTGTAAAAAGCCTATGTATTAAATATTATAGTGGTAATATACCAAATTATGAGAACTGTAGCTGCTGTAAAAAGCCTATGTATTATATTTTATAGTGGTAATATACCAAATTATGATAATTGTAGCTGCTGTAAAATGCCTATGTATTATATTTTATAGTGGTAATATACCAAATTATGATAATTGTAGCTGCTGTAAAATGCCTATGTATTATATTTTATAGTGGTAATATTCCAAATTATGATAATTGTAGCTGCTGTAAAATGCCTAGGTATTATATTTTATAGTGGTAATATACCAAATAATGATAATTGTAGCTGCTGTAAAATGCCTATATATTATATTGTATAGTGGTAATATACCACATTATGATAATTGTAGCTGCTGTAAAAAGCCTATGTATTATATTTTATTGTGGTAATATTCCAAATTATGATAATTGTAGCTGCTGTAAAAAGCCTATGTATTATATTTTATAGTGGTAATATACCAAAGTATGATAATTGTAGCTGCTGTAAAATGCCTATGTATTATATTTTATAGTGGTAATATACCAAATTATGATAATTGTAGCTGCTGTAAAATGCCTGTGTATTATATTTTATAGTGGTAATATACCAAATTATGATAATTGTATCTGCTGTAAAATGCCTATGTATTATATTTTATATTGGTAATATACCAAATTATGATAATTGTAACTGCTGTAAAATGCCTATGTATTATATTTTATAGTGGTAATATACCAAATTATGATAATTGTAGCTGCTGTAAAATGCCTATGTATTATATTTTATAGTGGTAATATTCCAAATTATGATAATTGTAGCTGCTGTAAAATGGCTATGTAATATATTTTATGGTGGTAATATTCCAAATTATGATAATTGTAGCTGCTGTAAAATGCCTATGTATTATATTTTATAGTGGTAATATACCAAATTATGATAATTGTAGCTGCTGTAAAAAGCCTATGTATTATATTTTATAGTGGTAATATACCAAATTATGATAATTGTAGCTTCTGTAAAATGCCTATGTATTATATTTTATAGTGGTAATATTCCAAATTATAATAATTGTAGCTGCTGTAAAATGCCTATGTAATATATTTTATAGTGGTAATATACCAAATTATGATAATTGTAGCTGCTGTAAAATGCCTATGTATTATATTTTATAGTGGTAATATACCAAATTATGATAATTGTAACTGCTGTAAAATGCCTATGTATTATATTTTATAGTGGTAATATTCCAAATTATGATAATTGTAGCTGCTGTAAAAAGCCTATGTATTATATTTTATAGTGGTAATATACCAAATTATGATAATTGTAGCTGCTGTAAAATGCCTGTTTATTATATTTTATAGTGGTAATATACCAAATTATGATAATTGTAACTGCTGTAAAATGCCTATGTATTATATTTTATATTGGTAATATACCAAATTATGATAATTGTAACTGCTGTAAAATGCCTATGAATTATATTTTATATTGGTAATATACCAAATTATGATAATTGTAACTGCTGTAAAATGCCTATGTATTATATTTTATAGTGGTAATATACCAAATTATGATAATTGTAGCTGCTGTAAAATGCCTATGTATTATATTTTATAGTGGTAATATTCCAAATTATGATAATTGTAGCTGCTGTAAAATGCCTAGGTATTATATTTTATTGTGGTAATATACCAAATAATGATAATTGTAGCTGCTGTAAAATGCCTATATATTATATTTTATAGTGGTAATATACCAAATTATGATAATTGTAGCTGCTGTAAAAAGCCTATGTATTATATTTTATTGTGGTAATATTCCAAATTATGATAATTGTAGCTGCTGTAAAAAGCCTATGTATTATATTTTATAGTGGTAATATACCAAAGTATGATAATTGTAGTTGCTGTAAAATGCCTATGTATTATATTTTATAGTGGTAATATACCAAATTATGATAATTGTAGCTGCTGTAAAATGCCTGTGTATTATATTTTATAGTGGTAATATACCAAATTATGATAATTGTAACTGCTGTAAAATGCCTATGTATTATATTTTATATTGGTAATATACCAAATTATGATAATTGTAACTGCTGTAAAATGCCTATGTATTATATTTTATAGTGGTAATATACCAAATTATGATAATTGTAACTGCTGTAAATGTCTATGTATTATATTTTATAGTGGTAATATACCAAATTATGATAATTGTAGCTGCTGTAAAATGCCTATGTATTATATTTTATAGTGGTAATATACCAATTTATGATAATTGTAACTGCTGTAAAAAGCCTATGTATTATATTTTATAGTGGTAATATACCAAATTATGATAGTTGTAACTGCTGTTAAATGCCTATGTATTATATTTTATAGTGGTAATATACCAAATTATGATAATTGTAGCTGCTGTAAAATGCCTATGTATTATATTTTATAGTGGTAATATAGCAAATTATGATAATTGTAGCTGCTGTAAAATGCCTATGTATTATATTTATAGTGGTATTATTCCAAATTATGATAATTGTAGCTGCTGTAAAATGCCTAGGTATTATATTTTATAGTGGTAATATACCAAATAATGATAATTGTAGCTGCTGTAAAATGCCTATATATTATATTTTATAGTGGTAATATACCAAATTATGATAATTGTAGCTGCTGTAAAAAGCCTATGTATTATATTTTATTGTGGTAATATTCCAAATTATGATAATTGTAGCTGCTGTAAAAAGCCTATGTATTATATTTTATAGTGGTAATATACCAAAGTATGATAATTGTAGTTGCTGTAAAATGCCTATGTATTATATTTTATAGTGGTAATATACCAAATTATGATAATTGTAGCTGCTGTAAAATGCCTGTGTATTATATTTTATAGTGGTAATATACCAAATTATGATAATTGTAACTGCTGTAAAATGCCTATGTATTATATTTTATATTGGTAATATACCAAATTATGATAATTGTAACTGCTGTAAATGTCTATGTATTATATTTTATAGTGGTAATATACCAAATTATGATAATTGTAGCTGCTGTAAAAAGCCTATGTATTATATTTTATTGTGGTAATATACCAAATTATGATAATTATAACTGCTGTAAAAAGCCTATGTATTATATTTTATAGTGGTAATATACCAAATTATGATAATTGTAGCTGCTGTAAAAAGCCTATGTATTATATTTTATAGTGGTAATATACCAAATTATGATAATTGTAGCTGCTGTAAAATGCCTATGTATTATATTTTATAGTGGTAATATACCAAATTATGATAATTGTAGCTGCTGTAAAAAGCCTGTGTATTATATTTTATAGTGGTAATATACCAAATTATGATAATTTTAGCTGCTGTAAAAAGCCTATGTATTATATTTTATAGTGGTAATATACCAAATAATGATAATTGTAGCTGCTGTAAAAGCCTATGTATTATATTTTATAGTGGTAATATACCAAATTATGATAATTGTAGCTGCTGTAAAATGCCTATGTATTATATTTTATAGTGGTAATATACCAAATTATGATAATTGTAGCTGCTGTAAAAAGCCTATGTATTATATTTTATAGTGGTAATATACCAAATTATGATAATTGTTGCTGCTGTAAAATGCCTATGTATTATATTTTATAGTGGTAATATTCCAAATTATGATAATTGTAGCTGCTGTAAAATGCCTATGTAATATATTTTTATGGTGGTAATATTCCAAATTATGATAATTGTAGCTGCTGTAAAATGCCTATGTATTATATTTTATAGTGGTAATATACCAAATTATGATAATTGTAGCTGCTGTAAAATGCCTATGTATTATATTTTATAGTGGTAATATTCCAAATTATGATAATTGTAGCTGCTGTAAAATGCCTAGGTATTATATTTTATAGTGGTAATATACCAAATAATGATAATTGTAGCTGCTGTAAAATGCCTATATATTATATTTTATAGTGGTAATATACCAAATTATGATAATTGTAGCTGCTGTAAAAGCCTATGTATTATATTTTATTGTGGTAATATTCCAAATTATGATAATTGTAGCTGCTGTAAAAAGCCTATGTATTATATTTTATAGTGGTAATATACCAAAGTATGATAATTGTAGTTGCTGTAAAATGCCTATGTATTATATTTTATAGTGGTAATATACCACATTATGATAATTGTAGCTGCTGTAAAATGCCTGTGTATTATATTTTATAGTGGTAATATACCAAATTATGATAATTGTAACTGCTGTAAAATGCCTATGTATTATATTTTATATTGGTAATATACCAAATTATGATAATTGTAACTGCTGTAAAATGCCTATGTATTATATTTTATAGTGGTAATATACCAAATTATGATAATTGTAGCTGCTGTAAAAAGCATATGTATTATATTTATAGTGGTAATATACCAAATTATGATAATTATAACTGCTGTAAAAAGCCTATGTATTATATTTTATAGTGGTAATATACCAAATTATGATAATTGTAACTGCTGTAAATGTCTATGTATTATATTTTATAGTGGTAATATACCAAATTATGATAATTGTAGCTGCTGTAAAATGCCTATGTATTATATTTTATAGTGGTAATATACCAATTTATGATAATTGTAACTGCTGTAAAAAGCCTATGTATTATATTTTATAGTGGTAATATACCAAATTATGATAGTTGTAACTGCTGTTAAATGCCTATGTATTATATTTTATAGTGGTAATATACCAAATTATGATAATTGTAGCTGCTGTAAAATGCCTATGTATTATATTTTATAGTGGTAATATAGCAAATTATGATAATTGTAGCTGCTGTAAAATGCCTATGTATTATATTTTATAGTGGTATTATTCCAAATTATGATAATTGTAGCTGCTGTAAAATGCCTAGGTATTATATTTTATAGTGGTAATATACCAAATAATGATAATTGTAGCTGCTGTAAAATGCCTATATATTATATTTTATAGTGGTAATATACCAAATTATGATAATTGTAGCTGCTGTAAAAAGCCTATGTATTATATTTTATTGTGGTAATATTCCAAATTATGATAATTGTAGCTGCTGTAAAAAGCCTATGTATTATATTTTATAGTGGTAATATACCAAAGTATGATAATTGTAGTTGCTGTAAAATGCCTATGTATTATATTTTATAGTGGTAATATACCAAATTATGATAATTGTAGCTGCTGTAAAATGCCTGTGTATTATATTTTATAGTGGTAATATACCAAATTATGATAATTGTAACTGCTGTAAAATGCCTATGTATTATATTTTATATTGGTAATATACCAAATTATGATAATTGTAACTGCTGTAAAATGCCTATGTATTATATTTTATAGTGGTAATATACCAAATTATGATAATTGTAACTGCTGTAAATGTATATGTATTATATTTTATAGTGGTAATATACCAAATTATGATAATTGTAGCTGCTGTAAAAAGCCTATGTATTATATTTTATTGTGGTAATATACCAAATTATGATAATTATAACTGCTGTAAAAAGCCTATGTATTATATTTTATAGTGGTAATATACCAAATTATGATAATTGTAGCTGCTGTAAAAAGCCTATGTATTATATTTTATAGTGGTAATATACCAAATTATGATAATTGTAGCTGCTGTAAAATGCCTATGTATTATATTTTATAGTGGTAATATACCAAATTATGATAATTGTAGCTGCTGTAAAAAGCCTGTGTATTATATTTTATAGTGGTAATATACCAAATTATGATAATTTTAGCTGCTGTAAAAAGCCTATGTATTATATTTTATAGTGGTAATATACCAAATTATGATAATTGTAGCTGCTGTAAAAAGCCTATGTATTATATTTTATAGTGGTAATATACCAAATTATGATAATTGTAGCTGCTGTAAAATGCCTATGTATTATATTTTATAGTGGTAATATACCAAATTATGATAATTGTAGCTGCTGTAAAAAGCCTATGTATTATATTTTATAGTGGTAATATACCAAATTATGATAATTGTTGCTGCTGTAAAATGCCTATGTATTATATTTTATAGTGGTAATATTCCAAATTATGATAATTGTAGCTGCTGTAAAATGCCTATGTAATATATTTTATGGTGGTAATATTCCAAATTATGATAATTGTAGCTGCTGTAAAATGCCTATGTATTATATTTTATAGTGGTAATATACCAAATTATGATAATTGTAGCTGCTGTAAAATGCCTATGTATTATATTTTATAGTGGTAATATTCCAAATTATGATAATTGTAGCTGCTGTAAAATGCCTAGGTATTATATTTTATTGTGGTAATATTCCAAATTATGATAATTGTAGCTGCTGTAAAAAGCCTATGTATTATATTTTATAGTGGTAATATACCAAAGTATGATAATTGTAGTTGCTGTAAAATGCCTATGTATTATATTTTATAGTGGTAATATACCACATTATGATAATTGTAGCTGCTGTAAAATGCCTGTGTATTATATTTTATAGTGGTAATATACCAAATTATGATAATTGTAACTGCTGTAAAATGCCTATGTATTATATTTTATATTGGTAATATACCAAATTATGATAATTGTAACTGCTGTAAAATGCCTATGTATTATATTTTATAGTGGTAATATACCAAATTATGATAATTGTAGCTGCTGTAAAAAGCCTATGTATTATATTTTATAGTGGTAATATACCAAATTATGATAATTATAACTGCTGTAAAAAGCCTATGTATTATATTTTATAGTGGTAATATACCAAATTATGATAATTGTAGCTGCTGTAAAATGCCTATGTATTATATTTTATAGTGGTAATATACCAATTTATGATAATTGTAACTGCTGTAAAAAGCCTATGTATTATATTTTATAGTGGTAATATACCAAATTATGATAGTTGTAACTGCTGTTAAATGCCTATGTATTATATTTTATAGTGGTAATATACCAAATTATGATAATTGTAGCTGCTGTAAAATGCCTATGTATTATATTTTATAGTGGTAATATACCAAATTATGATAATTGTAGCTGCTGTAAAATGCCTATGTATTATATTTTATAGTGGTAATATTCCAAATTATGATAATTGTAGCTGCTGTAAAATGCCTAGGTATTATATTTTATAGTGGTAATATACCAAATAATGATAATTGTAGCTGCTGTAAAATGCCAATATATTATATTTTATAGTGGTAATATACCAAATTATGATAATTGTAGCTGCTGTAAAAAGCCTATGTATTATATTTTATTGTGGTAATATTCCAAATTATGATAATTGTAGCTGCTGTAAAAAGCCTATGTATTATATTTTATAGTGGTAATATACCAAAGTATGATAATTGTAGTTGCTGTAAAATGCCTATGTATTATATTTTATAGTGGTAATATACCAAATTATGATAATTGTAGCTGCTGTAAAATGCCTGTGTATTATATTTTATAGTGGTAATATACCAAATTATGATAATTGTAACTGCTGTAAAATGCCTATGTATTATATTTTATATTGGTAATATACCAAATTATGATAATTGTAACTGCTGTAAAATGCCTATGTATTATATTTTATAGTGGTAATATACCAAATTATGATAATTGTAACTGCTGTAAATGTCTATGTATTATATTTTATAGTGGTAATATACCAAATTATGATAATTGTAGCTGCTGTAAAAAGCCTATGTATTATATTTTATTGTGGTAATATACCAAATTATGATAATTATAACTGCTGTAAAAAGCCTATGTATTATATTTTATAGTGGTAATATACCAAATTATGATAATTGTAGCTGCTGTAAAAAGCCTATGTATTATATTTTATAGTGGTAATATACCAAATTATGATAATTGTAGCTGCTGTAAAATGCCTATGTATTATATTTTATAGTGGTAATATACCAAATTATGATAATTGTAGCTGCTGTATAAAGCCTATGTATTATATTTTATAGTGGTAATATACCAAATTATGATAATTTTAGCTGCTGTAAAAAGCCTATGTATTATATTTTATAGTGGTAATATACCAAATTATGATAATTGTAGCTGCTGTAAAAAGCCTATGTATTATATTTTATAGTGGTAATATACCAAATTATGATAATTGTAGCTGCTGTAAAATGCCTATGTATTATATTTTATAGTGGTAATATACCAAATTATGATAATTGTAGCTGCTGTAAAAAGCCTATGTATTATATTTTATAGTGGTAATATACCAAATTATGATAATTGTTGCTGCTGTAAAATGCCTATGTATTATATTTTATAGTGGTAATATTCCAAATTATGATAATTGTAGCTGCTGTAAAATGCCTATGTAATATATTTTATGGTGGTAATATTCCAAATTATGATAATTGTAGCTGCTGTAAAATGCCTATGTATTATATTTTATAGTGGTAATATACCAAAGTATGATAATTGTAGCTGCTGTAAAATGCCTATGTATTATATTTTATTGTGGTAATATTCCAAATTATGATAATTGTAGTTGCTGTAAAAAGCCTATGTATTATATTTTATAGTGGTAATATTCCAAATTATGATAATTGTAGCTGCTGTAAAATGCCTATGTATTATATTTTATAGTGGTAATATACCAAATTATGATAATTGTAACTGCTGTAAAATGCCTATGTATTATATTTTATAGTGGTAATATACCAAATTATGATAATTGTAGCTGCTGTAAAAAGCCTATGTATTATATTTTATTGTGGTAATATTCCAAATTATGATAATTGTAGCTGCTGTATATTATATTTTATAGTGGTAATATACCAAAGTATGATAATTGTAGTTGCTGTAAAATGCCTATGTATTATATTTTATAGTGGTAATATACCACATTATGATAATTGTAGCTGCTGTAAAATGCCTGTGTATTATATTTTATAGTGGTAATATACCAAATTATGATAATTGTAACTGCTGTAAAATGCCTATGTATTATATTTTATATTGGTAATATACCAAATTATGATAATTGTAACTGCTGTAAAATGCCTATGTATTATATTTTATAGTGGTAATATACCAAATTATGATAATTGTAGCTGCTGTAAAAAGCCTATGTATTATATTTTATAGTGGTAATATACCAAATTATGATAATTATAACTGCTGTAAAAAGCCTATGTATTATATTTTATAGTGGTAATATACCAAATTATGATAATTGTAGCTGCTGTAAAATGCCTATGTATTATATTTTATAGTGGTAATATACCAATTTATGATAATTGTAACTGCTGTAAAAAGCCTATGTATTATATTTTATAGTGGTAATATACCAAATTATGATAGTTGTAACTGCTGTTAAATGCCTATGTATTATATTTTATAGTGGTAATATACCAAATTATGATAATTGTAGCTGCTGTAAAATGCCTATGTATTATATTTTATAGTGGTAATATACCAAATTATGATAATTGTAGCTGCTGTAAAATGCCTATGTATTATATTTTATAGTGGTAATATTCCAAATTATGATAATTGTAGCTGCTGTAAAATGCCTAGGTATTATATTTTATAGTGGTAATATACCAAATAATGATAATTGTAGCTGCTGTAAAATGCCAATATATTATATTTTATAGTGGTAATATACCAAATTATGATAATTGTAGCTGCTGTAAAAAGCCTATGTATTATATTTTATTGTGGTAATATTCCAAATTATGATAATTGTAGCTGCTGTAAAAAGCCTATGTATTATATTTTATAGTGGTAATATACCAAAGTATGATAATTGTAGTTGCTGTAAAATGCCTATGTATTATATTTTATAGTGGTAATATACCAAATTATGATAATTGTAGCTGCTGTAAAATGCCTGTGTATTATATTTTATAGTGGTAATATACCAAATTATGATAATTGTAACTGCTGTAAAATGCCTATGTATTATATTTTATATTGGTAATATACCAAATTATGATAATTGTAACTGCTGTAAAATGCCTATGTATTATATTTTATAGTGGTAATATACCAAATTATGATAATTGTAACTGCTGTAAATGTCTATGTATTATATTTTATAGTGGTAATATACCAAATTATGATAATTGTAGCTGCTGTAAAAAGCCTATGTATTATATTTTATTGTGGTAATATACCAAATTATGATAATTATAACTGCTGTAAAAAGCCTATGTATTATATTTTATAGTGGTAATATACCAAATTATGATAATTGTAGCTGCTGTAAAAAGCCTATGTATTATATTTTATAGTGGTAATATACCAAATTATGATAATTGTAGCTGCTGTAAAATGCCTATGTATTATATTTTATAGTGGTAATATACCAAATTATGATAATTGTAGCTGCTGTATAAAGCCTATGTATTATATTTTATAGTGGTAATATACCAAATTATGATAATTTTAGCTGCTGTAAAAAGCCTATGTATTATATTTTATAGTGGTAATATACCAAATTATGATAATTGTAGCTGCTGTAAAAAGCCTATGTATTATATTTTATAGTGGTAATATACCAAATTATGATAATTGTAGCTGCTGTAAAATGCCTATGTATTATATTTTATAGTGGTAATATACCAAATTATGATAATTGTAGCTGCTGTAAAAAGCCTATGTATTATATTTTATAGTGGTAATATACCAAATTATGATAATTGTTGCTGCTGTAAAATGCCTATGTATTATATTTTATAGTGGTAATATTCCAAATTATGATAATTGTAGCTGCTGTAAAATGCCTATGTAATATATTTTATGGTGGTAATATTCCAAATTATGATAATTGTAGCTGCTGTAAAATGCCTATGTATTATATTTTATAGTGGTAATATACCAAAGTATGATAATTGTAGCTGCTGTAAAATGCCTATGTATTATATTTTATTGTGGTAATATTCCAAATTATGATAATTGTAGTTGCTGTAAAAAGCCTATGTATTATATTTTATAG
Organism: Bathymodiolus brooksi; assembly: GCA_963680875.1. Taxonomy (NCBI): domain Eukaryota; kingdom Metazoa; phylum Mollusca; class Bivalvia; order Mytilida; family Modiolidae; genus Bathymodiolus; species Bathymodiolus brooksi. The sequence goes on from OY804585.1 coordinate 40,014,170, forward strand.
TGGTAATATTCCAAATTATGATAATTGTAGCTGCTGTAAAATGCCTATGTATTATATTTTATAGTGGTAATATACCAAATTATGATAATTGTAACTGCTGTAAAATGCCTATGTATTATATTTTATAGTGGTAATATACCAAATTATGATAATTGTAGCTGCTGTAAAATGCCTATGTATTATATTTTATAGTGGTAATATACCAAATTATGATAATTGTAGCTGCTGTAAAATGCCTAGGTATTATATTTTATAGTGGTAATATACCAAATTATGATAAATGTAACTGCTGTAAAATGCCTATGTATTATATTTTATAGTGGTAATATACCAAATTATGATAATTGTAACTGCTGTAAAATGCCTATGTATTATATTTTATAGTGGTAATATACCAAATTATGATAATTGTAGCTGCTGTGAAAAGCCTATGTATTATATTTTATAGTGGTAATATACCAAATTATGATAATTGTAGCTGCTGTAAAAAGCCTATGTATTATATTTTATAGTGGTAATATACCAAATTATGATAATTGTAGCTTCTGTTAAAAGCCTATGTATTATATTTTATAGTGGTAATATACCAAATTATGATAATTTAACTGGTGTAAAATGCCTATGTATTATATTTTATAGTGGTAATACACCAAATTATGATAGTTGTAACTGCTGTTAAATGCCTATGTATTATATTTTATAGTGGTAATATACCAAATTATGATAATTGTAGCTGCTGTAAAATGCCTATGTATTATATTTTATAGTGGTAATATACCAAATTATGATAATTGTAGCTGCTGTAAAATGCCTATGTATTATATTTTATAGTGGTAATATACCAAATTATGATATTTGTAACTGCTGTAAAATGCCTATGTATTATATTTTATAGTGGTAATATACCAAATTATGATAATTGTAACTGCTGTAAAATGCCTATGTATTATATTTTATAGTGGTAATATACCAAATTATGATAATTGTAACTGCTGTAAAATGCCTATGTATTATATTTTATAGTGGTAATATACCAAATTATGATAATTGTAGCTGCTGTAAAAAGCCTATGTATTATATTTTATAGTGGTAATATACCAAATTATGATAATTATAACTGCTGTAAAAAGCCTATGTATTATATTTTATAGTGGTAATATACCAAATTATGATAATTGTAGCTGCTGTTAAAAGCCTATGTATTATATTTTATAGTGGTAATATACCAAATTATGATAATTGTAGCTGCTGTAAAATGCCTATTTATTATATTTTATAGTGGTAATATACCAAATTATGATAATTGTAGCTGCTGTAAAAAGCCTATGTATTATATTTTATAGTGGTAATATACCAAATTATGATAATTTTAGCTGCTGTAAAATGCCTATGTATTATATTTTATAGTGGTAATATACCAAATTATGATAATTGTAGCTGCTGTAAAAAGCCTATGTATTATATTTTATAGTGGTAATATACCAAATTATGATAATTGTAGCTGCTGTAAAATGCCTATGTATTATATTTTATAGTGGTAATATACCAAATTATGATAATTGTAGCTGCTGTAAAAAGCCTATGTATTATATTTTATAGTGGTAATATACCAAATTATGATAATTGTAGCTGCTGTAAAATGCCTATGTATTATATTTTATAGTGGTAATATTCCAAATTATGATAATTGTAGCTGCTGTAAAATGCCTATGTAATATATTTTATAATGGTAATATTCCAAATTATGATAATTGTAGCTGCTGTAAAATGCCTATGTATTATATTTTATAGTGGTAATACACCAAATTATGATAATTGTAGCTGCTGTAAAATGCCTATGTATTATATTTTATAGTGGTAATATACCAAATTATGATAATTGTAGCTGCTGTAAAATGCCTATGTATTATATTTTATAGTGGTAATATACCAAATTATGATAATTGTAACTGATCTAAAATGCCTATGTATTATATTTTATAGTGGTAATATACCAAATTATGATAATTATAACTGCTGTAAACTGCCTATGTATTATATTTTATAGTGGTAATATTCCAAATTATCATAATTGTAACTGGTGTAAAATGCCTATGTATTATATTTTATAGTGGTAATATTCCAAATTATGATAATTGTAGCTGCTGTAAAATGCCTATGTATTATATTTTATAGTGGTAATATACCAAATTATGATAATTGTAGCTGCTGTAAAATGCCTATGTATTATATTTTATAGTTGTAATATACCAGATTATGATAATTGTAACTGCTGTAAAATGCCTATGTATTATATTTTATAGTGGTAATATACCAAATTATGATAATTGTAGCTGCTGTAAAATGCCTATGTATTATATTTTATAGTGGTAATATACCAATTTATGATAATTGTAACTGCTCTAAAAAGCCTATGTATTATATTTTATAGTGGTAATATACCAAATTATGATAGTTGTAACTGCTGTTAAATGCCTATGTATTATATTTTATAGTGGTAATATACCAAATTATGATAATTGTAGCTGCTGTAAAATGCCTATGTATTATATTTTATAGTGGTAATATACCAAATTATGATAATTGTAGCTGCTGTAAAATGCCTATGTATTATATTTTATAGTGGTAATATACCAAATTATGATATTTGTAACTGCTGTAAAATGCCTATGTATTATATTTTATAGTGGTAATATACCAAATTATGATAATTGTAACTGCTGTAAAATGCCTATGTATTATATTTTATAGTGGTAATATACCAAATTATGATAATTGTAACTGCTGTAAAATGCCTATGTATTATATTTTATAGTGGTAATATACCAAATTATGATAATTGTAGCTGCTGTAAAAAGCCTATGTATTATATTTTATAGTGGTAATATACCAAATTATGATAATTATAACTGCTGTAAAAAGCCTATGTATTATATTTTATAGTGGTAATATACCAAATTATGATAATTGTAGCTGCTGTTAAAAGCCTATGTATTATATTTTATAGTGGTAATATACCAAATTATGATAATTGTAGCTGCTGTAAAATGCCTATTTATTATATTTTATAGTGGTAATATACCAAATTATGATAATTGTAGCTGCTGTATAAAGCCTATGTATTATATTTTATAGTGGTAATATACCAAATTATGATAATTTTAGCTGCTGTAAAATGCCTATGTATTATATTTTATAGTTGTAATATAACAAATTATGATAATTGTAGCTGCTGTAAAAAGCCTATGTATTATATTTTATAGTGGTAATATACCAAATTATGATAATTGTAGCTGCTGTAAAATGCCTATGTATTATATTTTATTGTGGTAATATACCAAATTATGATAATTGTAGCTGCTGTAAAAAGCCTATGTATTATATTTTATAGTGGTAATATACCAAATTATGATAATTGTAGCTGCTGTAAAATGCCTATGTATTATATTTTATAGTGGTAATCTTCCAAATTATGATAATTGTAGCTGCTGTAAAATGCCTATGTAATATATTTTATAGTGGTAATATTCCAAATTATGATAATTGTAGCTGCTGTAAAATGCCTATGTATTATATTTTATAGTGGTAATATACCAAATTATGATAATTGTAGCTGCTGTAAAATGCCTATGTATTATATTTTATAGTGGTAATATACCAAATTATGATAATTGTAGCTGCTGTAAAATGCCTATGTATTATATTTTATAGTGGTAATATACCAAATTATGATAATTGTAACTGATCTAAAATGCCTATGTATTATATTTTATAGTGGTAATATACCAAATTATGATAATTGTAACTGCTGTAATATGCCTATGTATTATATTTTATAGTGGTAATATACCAAATTATGATAATTATAACTGCTGTAAACTGCCTATGTATTATATTTTATAGTGGTAATATTCCAAATTATGATAATTGTAACTGGTGTAAAATGCCTATGTATTATATTTTATAGTGGTAATATTCCAAATTATGATAATTGTAGCTGCTGTAAAATGCCTATGTATTATATTTTATAGTGGTAATATACCAAATTATGATAATTGTAGCTGCTGTAAAATGCCTATGTATTATATTTTATAGTTGTAATATACCAAATTATGATAATTGTAACTGCTGTAAAATGCCTATGTATTATATTTTATAGTGGTAATATACCAAATTATGATAATTGTAGCTGCTGTAAAATGCCTATGTTTTATATTTTATAGTGGTAATATACCAAATTATGATAATTGTAGCTGCTGTAAAAAGCCTATGTATTATATTTTATAGTGGTAATATACCAATTTATGATAATTGTAACTGCTGTAAAAAGCCTATGTATTATATTTTATAGTGGTAATATACCAAATTATGATAGTTGTAACTGCTGTTAAATGCCTATGTATTATATTTTATAGTGGTAATATACCAAATTATGATAATTGTAGCTGCTGTAAAATGCCTATGTATTATATTTTATAGTGGTAATATACCAAATTATGATAATTGTAGCTGCTGTAAAATGCCTATGTATTATATTTTATAGTGGTAATATACCAAATTATGATATTTGTAACTGCTGTAAAATGCCTATGTATTATATTTTATAGTGGTAATATACCAAATTATGATAATTGTAACTGCTGTAAAATGCCTATGTATTATATTTTATAGTGGTAATATACCAAATTATGATAATTGTAACTGCTGTAAAATGCCTATGTATTATATTTTATAGTGGTAATATACCAAATTATGATAATTGTACTGGTGTAAAATGCCTATGTATTATATTTTATAGTGGTAATATACCAAATTATGATAATTGTAACTGCTGTAAAATGCCTATGTATTATATTTTATAGTGGTAATATACCAAATTATGATAATTGTAGCTGCTGTAAAATGCCTATGTTTTATATTTTATAGTGGTAATATACCAAATTATGATAATTGTAACTGCTGTTAAATGCCTATGTATTATATTTTATAGTGGTAATATACCAAATTATGATAATTGTAGCTGCTGTAAAATGCCTATGTATTATATTTTATAGTGGTAATATACCAAATTATGATAATTGTAACTGGTGTAAAATGCCTATGTATTATATTTTATAGTGGTAATATACCAAATTATGATAATTGTAGCTGCTGTAAAATGCCTATGTATTATATTTTATAGTGGTAATATACCAAATTATGATAATTGTAGCTGCTGTAAAATGCCTATGTATTATATTTTATAGTGGTAATATACCAAATTATGATAATTGTAACTGGTGTAAAATGCCTATGTATTATATTTTATAGTGGTAATATACCAAATTATGATAATTGCTAACTGCTGTAAAATGCCTATGTATTATATTTTATAGTGGTAATATACCAAATTATGATAATTGTAGCTGCTGTAAAATGCCTATGTATTATATTTTATTGTGGTAATATACCAAATTATGATAATTGTAGCTGCTGTAAAAAGCCTATGTATTATATTTTATAGTGGTAATATACCAAATTATGATAATTGTAGCTGCTGTAAAATGCCTATGTATTATATTTTATAGTGGTAATATACCAAATTATGATAATTGTAGCTGCTGTAAAATGCCTATGTATTATATTTTATAGTGGTAATATACCAAATTTTGATAATTGTAACTGATCTAAAATGCCTATGTATTATATTTTATAGTGGTAATATACCAAATTATGATAATTGTAACTGCTGTAATATGCCTATGTATTATATTTTATAGTGGTAATATACCAAATTATGATAATTATAACTGCTGTAAACTGCCTATGTATTATATTTTATAGTGGTAATATTCCAAATTATGATAATTGTAACTGGTGTAAAATGCCTATGTATTATATTTTATTGTGGTAATATTCCAAATTATGATAATTGTAGCTGCTGTAAAATGCCTATGTATTATATTTTATAGTTGTAATATACCAAATTATGATAATTGTAACTGCTGTAAAATGCCTATGTATTATATTTTATAGTGGTAATATACCAAATTATGATAATTGTAGCTGCTGTAAAATGCCTATGTTTTATATTTTATAGTGGTAATATACCAAATTATGATAATTGTAGCTGCTGTAAAAAGCCTATGTATTATATTTTATAGTGGTAATATACCAATTTATGATAATTGTAACTGCTGTAAAAAGCCTATATATTATATTTTATAGTGGTAATATACCAAATTATGATAGTTGTAACTGCTGTTAAATGCCTATGTATTATATTTTATAGTGGTAATATACCAAATTATGATAATTGTAGCTGCTGTAAAATGCCTATGTATTATATTTTATTGTGGTAATATACCAAATTATGATAATTGTAGCTGCTGTAAAATGCCTATGTATTATATTTTATAGTGGTAATATACCAAATTATGATAATTGTAACTGCTGTAATATGCCTATGTATTATATTTTATAGTGGTAATATACCAAATTATGATAATTATAACTGCTGTAAACTGCCTATGTATTATATTTTATAGTGGTAATATTCCAAATTATGATAATTGTAACTGGTGTAAAATGCCTATGTATTATATTTTATTGTGGTAATATTCCAAATTATGATAATTGTAGCTGCTGTAAAATGCCTATGTATTATATTTTATAGTTGTAATATACCAAATTATGATAATTGTAACTGCTGTAAAATGCCTATGTATTATATTTTATAGTGGTAATATACCAAATTATGATAATTGTAGCTGCTGTAAAATGCCTATGTTTTATATTTTATAGTGGTAATATACCAAATTATGATAATTGTAGCTGCTGTAAAAAGCCTATGTATTATATTTTATAGTGGTAATATACCAATTTATGATAATTGTAACTGCTGTAAAAAGCCTATATATTATATTTTATAGTGGTAATATACCAAATTATGATAGTTGTAACTGCTGTTAAATGCCTATGTATTATATTTTATAGTGGTAATATACCAAATTATGATAATTGTAGCTGCTGTAAAATGCCTATGTATTATATTTTATAGTGGTAATATACCAAATTATGATAATTGTAGCTGCTGTAAAATGCCTATGTATTATATTTTATAGTGGTAATATACCAAATTATGATATTTGTAACTGCTGTAAAATGCCTATGTATTATATTTTATTGTGGTAATATACCAAATTATGATAATTGTAACTGCTGTAAAATGCCTATGTATTATATTTTATAGTGGTAATATACCAAATTATGATAATTGTAACTGCTGTAAAATGCCTATGTATTATATTTTATAGTGGTAATATACCAAATTATGATAATTGTAGCTGCTGTAAAAAGCCTATGTATTATATTTTATTGTGGTAATATACCAAATTATGATAATTATAACTGCTGTAAAAACATATGTATTATATTTTATAGTGGTAATATACCAAATTATGATAATTGTAGCTGCTGTAAAAAGCCTATGTATTATATTTTATAGTGGTAATATACCAAATTATGATAATTGTAGCTGCTGTAAAATGCCTATTTATTATATTTTATAGTGGTAATATACCAAATTATGATAATTGTAGCTGCTGTAAAATGCCTATGTATTATATTTTATTGTGGTAATATACCACATTATGATAATTGTAGCTGCTGTAAAAAGCCTATGTATTATATTTTATAGTGGTAATATACCAAATTATGATAATTGTAGCTGCTGTTAAATGCCTATGTATTATATTTTATAGTGGTAATATTCCAAATTATGATAATTGTAGCTGCTGTAAAATGCCTATGTAATATATTTTATAGTGGTAATATTCCAAATTATGATAATTGTAGCTGCTCTAAAATGCCCAGGTATTATATTTTATAGTGGTAATATACCAAAGTATGATAATTGTAGCTGCTGTAAAATGCCTATGTATTATATTTTATAGTGGTAATATACCAAATTATGATAATTGTAGCTGCTGTAAAATGCCTATGTATTATATTTTATAGTGGTAATATTCCAAATTATGATAATTGTAACTGGTGTAAAATGCCTATGTATTATATTTTATAGTGGTAATATACCAAATTATGATAATTGTAACTGCTGTAAAATGCCTATGTATTATATTTTATAGTGGTAATATACCAAATTATGATAATTGTAGCTGCTGTAAAATGCCTATGTATTATATTTTATAGTGGTAATATTCCAAATTATGATAATTGTAACTGGTGTAAAATGCCTATGTATTATATTTTATAGTGGTAATATACCAAATTATGATAATTGTAACTGCTGTAAAATGCCTATGTATTATATTTTATAGTGGTAATATACCAAATTATGATAATTGTAGCTGCTTTAAAATGCCTATGTTTTATATTTTATAGTGGTAATATACCAAATTATGATAATTGTAACTGCTGTTAAAAGCCTATGTATTATATTTTATAGTGGTAATATACCAATTTATGATAATTGTAACTGCTGTAAAAAGCCTATGTATTATATTTTATAGTGGTAATACACCAAATTATGATAGTTGTAACTGCTGTAAAATGCCTATGTTTTATATTTTATAGTGGTAATATACCAAATTATGATAATTGTAGCTGCTGTAAAAAGCCTATGTATTATATTTTATAGTGGTAATATACCAATTTATGATAATTGTAACTGCTGTAAAAAGCCTATGTATTATATTTTATAGTGGTAATATACCAAATTATGATAGTTGTAACTGCTGTTAAATGCCTATGTATTATATTTTATAGTGGTAATATACCAAATTATGATAATTGTAGCTGCTGTAAAATGCCTATGTATTATATTTTATAGTGGTAATATACCAAATTATGATAATTGTAGCTGCTGTAAAATGCCTATGTATTATATTTTATAGTGGTAATATACCAAATTATGATAATTGTAGCTGCTGTAAAATTCCTATGTATTATATTTTATAGTGGTAATATTCCAAATTATGATAATTGTAGCTGCAGTAAAAAGCCTATGTATTATATTTTATAGGGGTAATATACCAATTTATGATAATTGTAACTGCTGTAAAATGCCTATGTATTATATTTTATAGTGGTAATATATCAAATTATGATAATTGTAGCTGCTGTAAAATGCCTATGTATTATATTTTATTGTGGTAATATACCAAATTATGATAATTGTAGCTGCTGTAAAAAGCCTATGTATTATATTTTATAGTGGTAATATACCAAATTATGATAATTGTAGCTGCTGTAAAATGCCTATGTATTATATTTTATAGTGGTAATATACCAAATTATGATAATTGTAACTGATCTAAAATGCCTATGTATTATATTTTATAGTGGTAATATACCAAATTATGATAATTGTAACTGCTGTAATATGCCTATGTATTATATTTTGTAGTGGTAATATACCAAATTATGATAATTGTAACTGCTGTAAACTGCCTATGTATTATATTTTATAGTGGTAATATTCCAAATTATGATAATTGTAACTGGTGTAAAATGCCTATGTATTATATTTTATAGTGGTAATATTCCAAATTATGATAATTGTAGCTGCTGTAAAATGCCTATGTATTATATTTTATAGTGGTAATATACCAAATTATGATAATTGTAGCTGCTGTAAAATGCCTATGTATTATATTTTATAGTTGTAATATACCAAATTATGATAATTGTAACTGCTGTAAAATGCCTATGTATTATATTTTATAGTGGTAATATACCAAATTATGATAATTGTAGCTGCTGTAAAATGCCTATGTTTTATATTTTATAGTGGTAATATACCAAATTATGATAATTGTAGCTGCTGTAAAAAGCCTATGTATTATATTTTATAGTGGTAATATACCAATTTATGATAATTGTAACTGCTGTAAAAAGCCTATATATTATATTTTATAGTGGTAATATACCAAATTATGATAGTTGTAACTGCTGTTAAATGCCTATGTATTATATTTTATAGTGGTAATATACCAAATTATGATAATTGTAGCTGCTGTAAAATGCCTATGTATTATATTTTATAGTGGTAATATACCAAATTATGATAATTGTAGCTGCTGTAAAATGCCTATGTATTATATTTTATAGTGGTAATATACCAAATTATGATATTTGTAACTGCTGTAAAATGCCTATGTATTATATTTTATTGTGGTAATATACCAAATTATGATAATTGTAACTGCTGTAAAATGCCTATGTATTATATTTTATAGTGGTAATATACCAAATTATGATAATTGTAACTGCTGTAAAATGCCTATGTATTATATTTTATAGTGGTAATATACCAAATTATGATAATTGTAGCTGCTGTAAAAAGCCTATGTATTATATTTTATAGTGGTAATATACCAAATTATGATAATTATAACTGCTGTAAAAACATATGTATTATATTTTATAGTGGTAATATACCAAATTATGATAATTGTAGCTGCTGTAAAAAGCCTATGTATTATATTTTATAGTGGTAATATACCAAATTATGATAATTGTAGCTGCTGTAAAATGCCTATTTATTATATTTTATAGTGGTAATATACCAAATTATGATAATTGTAGCTGCTGTAAAATGCCTATGTATTATATTTTATAGTGGTAATATACCACATTATGATAATTATAGCTGCTGTAAAAAGCCTATGTATTATATTTTATAGTGTTAATATACCAAATTATGATAATTGTAGCTGCTGTTAAATGCCTATGTATTATATTTTATAGTGGTAATATTCCAAATTATGATAATTGTAGCTGCTGTAAAATGCCTATGTAATATATTTTATAGTGGTAATATTCCAAATTATGATAATTGTAGCTGCTCTAAAATGCCTAGATATTATATTTTATAGTGGTAATATACCAAAGTATGATAATTGTAGCTGCTGTAAAATGCCTATGTATTATATTTTATAGTGGTAATATACCAAATTATGATAATTGTAGCTGCTGTAAAATGCCTATGTATTATATTTTATAGTGGTAATATACCAAATTATGATAGTTGTAACTGCTGTTAAATGCCTATGTATTATATTTTATAGTGGTAATATACCAAATTATGATAATTGTAGCTGCTGTAAAATGCCTATGTATTATATTTTATAGTGGTAATATACCAAATTATGATAATTGTAACTGATCTAAAATGCCTATGTATTATATTTTATAGTGGTAATATACCAAATTATGATAATTGTAACTGCTGTAAAATGCCTATGTATTATATTTTATAGTGGTAATATACCAAATTATGATAATTGTAGCTGCTGTAAAATGCCTATGTATTATATTTTATAGTGGTAATATTCCAAATTATGATAATTGTAACTGGTGTAAAATGCCTATGTATTATATTTTATAGTGGTAATATACCAAATTATGATAATTGTAACTGCTGTAAAATGCCTATGTATTATATTTTATAGTGGTAATATACCAAATTATGATAATTGTAGCTGCTGTAAAATGCCTATGTTTTATATTTTATAGTGGTAATATACCAAATTATGATAATTGTAGCTGCTGTAAAAAGCCTATGTATTATATTTTATAGTGGTAATATACCAATTTATGATAATTGTAACTGCTGTAAAAAGCCTATGTATTATATTTTATAGTGGTAATATACCAAATTATGATAGTTGTAACTGCTGTTAAATGCCTATGTATTATATTTTATAGTGGTAATATACCAAATTATGATAATTGTAGCTGCTGTAAAATGCCTATGTATTATATTTTATAGTGGTAATATACCAAATTATGATAATTGTAGCTGCTGTAAAATGCCTATGTATTATATTTTATAGTGGTAATATACCAAATTATGATATTTGTAACTGCTGTAAAATGCCTATGTATTATATTTTATAGTGGTAATATACCAAATTATGATAATTGTAACTGCTGTAAAATGCCTATGTATTATATTTTATAGTGGTAATATACCAAATTATGATAATTGTAGCTGCTGTAAAATGCCTATGTATTATATTTTATTGTGGTAATATACCAAATTATGATAATTGTAGCTGCTGTAAAAAGCCTATGTATTATATTTTATAGTGGTAATATACCAAATTATGATAATTGTAGCTGCTGTAAAATGCCTATGTATTATATTTTATAGTGGTAATATACCAAATTATGATAATTGTAGCTGCTGTAAAATGCCTATGTATTATATTTTATAGTGGTAATATACCAAATTTTGATAATTGTAACTGATCTAAAATGCCTATGTATTATATTTTATAGTGGTAATATACCAAATTATGATAATTGTAACTGCTGTAATATGCCTATGTATTATATTTTATAGTGGTAATATACCAAATTATGATAATTATAACTGCTGTAAACTGCCTATGTATTATATTTTATAGTGGTAATATTCCAAATTATGATAATTGTAACTGCTGTAAAATGCCTATGTATTATATTTTATAGTTGTAATATACCAAATTATGATAATTGTAACTGCTGTAAAATGCCTATGTATTATATTTTATAGTGGTAATATACCAAATTATGATAATTGTAGCTGCTGTAAAATGCCTATGTTTTATATTTTATAGTGGTAATATACCAAATTATGATAATTGTAGCTGCTGTAAAAAGCCTATGTATTATATTTTATAGTGGTAATATACCAATTTATGATAATTGTAACTGCTGTAAAAAGCCTATATATTATATTTTATAGTGGTAATATACCAAATTATGATAGTTGTAACTGCTGTTAAATGCCTATGTATTATATTTTATAGTGGTAATATACCAAATTATGATAATTGTAGCTGCTGTAAAATGCCTATGTATTATATTTTATAGTGGTAATATACCCAAATTATGATAATTGTAGCTGCTGTAAAATGCTATGTATTATATTTTATAGTGGTAATATACCAAATTATGATAATTGTAACTGCTGTAATATGCCTATGTATTATATTTTATAGTGGTAATATACCAAATTATGATAATTATAACTGCTGTAAACTGCCTATGTATTATATTTTATAGTGGTAATATTCCAAATTATGATAATTGTAACTGCTGTAAAATGCCTATGTATTATATTTTATTGTGGTAATATTCCAAATTATGATAATTGTAGCTGCTGTAAAATGCCTATGTATTATATTTTATAGTTGTAATATACCAAATTATGATAATTGTAACTGCTGTAAAATGCCTATGTATTATATTTTATAGTGGTAATATACCAAATTATGATAATTGTAGCTGCTGTAAAATGCCTATGTTTTATATTTTATAGTGGTAATATACCAAATTATGATAATTGTAGCTGCTGTAAAAAGCCTATGTATTATATTTTATAGTGGTAATATACCAATTTATGATAATTGTAACTGCTGTAAAAAGCCTATATATTATATTTTATAGTGGTAATATACCAAATTATGATAGTTGTAACTGCTGTTAAATGCCCTATGTATTATATTTTATAGTGGTAATATACCAAATTATGATAATTGTAGCTGCTGTAAAATGCCTATGTATTATATTTTATAGTGGTAATATACCAAATTATGATAATTGTAGCTGCTGTAAAATGCCTATGTATTATATTTTATAGTGGTAATATACCAAATTATGATATTTGTAACTGCTGTAAAATGCCTATGTATTATATTTATTGTGGTAATATACCAAATTATGAAAATTGTAACTGCTGTAAAATGCCTATGTATTATATTTTATAGTGGTAATATACCAAATTATGATAATTGTAACTGCTGTAAAATGCCTATGTATTATATTTTATAGTGGTAATATACAAATTATGATAATTGTAGCTGCTGTAAAAAGCCTATGTATTATATTTTATTGTGGTAATATACCAAATTATGATAATTATAACTGCTGTAAAAACATATGTATTATATTTTATAGTGGTAATATACCAAATTATGATAATTGTAGCTGCTGTAAAATGCCTATGTATTATATTTTATAGTGGTAATATACCAAATTATGATATTTGTAACTGCTGTAAAATGCCTATTTATTATATTTTATTGTGGTAATATACCAAATTATGATAATTGTAGCTGCTGTAAAATGCCTATGTATTATATTTTATAGTGGTAATATACCACATTATGATAATTGTAGCTGCTGTAAAAAGCCTATGTATTATATTTTATAGTGGTAATATACCAAATTATGATAATTGTAGCTGCTGTTAAATGCCTATGTATTATATTTTATAGTGGTAATATTCCAAATTATGATAATTGTAGCTGCTGTAAAATGCCTATGTATATATTTTATAGTGGTAATATTCCAAATTATGATAATTGTAGCTGCTCTAAAATGCCCAGGTATTATATTTTATAGTGGTAATATACCAAAGTATGATAATTGTAGCTGCTGTAAAATGCCTATGTATTATATTTTATAGTGGTAATATACCAAATTATGATAATTGTAGCTGCTGTAAAATGCCTATGTATTATATTTTATTGTGGTAATATACCAAATTATGAAAATTGTAACTGCTGTAAAATGCCTATGTATTATATTTTATAGTGGTAATATACCAAATTATGATAATTGTAGCTGCTGTAAAATGCCTATGTTTTATATTTTATAGTGGTAATATACCAAATTATGATAATTGTAGCTGCTGTAAAAAGCCTATGTATTATTATTTTATAGTGGTAATATACCAATTTATGATAATTGTAACTGCTGTAAAAAGCCTATGTATTATATTTTATAGTGGTAATATACCAAATTATGATAGTTGTAACTGCTGTTAAATGCCTATGTATTATATTTTATAGTGGTAATATACCAAATTATGATAATTGTAGCTGCTGTAAAATGCCTATGTATTATATTTTATAGTGGTAATATACCAAATTATGATAATTGTAGCTGCTGTAAAATGCCTATGTATTATATTTTATAGTGGTAATATACCAAATTATGATATTTGTAACTGCTGTAAAATGCCTATGTATTATATTTTATAGTGGTAATATACCAAATTATGATAATTGTAACTGCTGTAAAATGCCTATGTATTATATTTTATAGTGGTAATATACCAAATTATGATAATTGTAGCTGCTGTAAAATGCCTATGTATTATATTTTATTGTGGTAATATACCAAATTATGATAATTGTAGCTGCTGTAAAAAGCCTATGTATTATATTTTATAGTGGTAATATACCAAATTATGATAATTGTAGCTGCTGTAAAATGCCTATGTATTATATTTTATAGTGGTAATATACCAAATTATGATAATTGTAGCTGCTGTAAAATGCCTATGTATTATATTTTATAGTGGTAATATACCAAATTTTGATAATTGTAACTGATCTAAAATGCCTATGTATTATATTTTATAGTGGTAATATACCAAATTATGATAATTGTAACTGCTGTAATATGCCTATGTATTATATTTTATAGTGGTAATATACCAAATTATGATAATTATAACTGCTGTAAACTGCCTATGTATTATATTTTATAGTGGTAATATTCCAAATTATGATAATTGTAACTGCTGTAAAATGCCTATGTATTATATTTTATAGTTGTAATATACCAAATTATGATAATTGTAACTGCTGTAAAATGCCTATGTATTATATTTTATAGTGGTAATATACCAAATTATGATAATTGTAGCTGCTGTAAAATGCCTATGTTTTATATTTTATAGTGGTAATATACCAAATTATGATAATTGTAGCTGCTGTAAAAAGCCTATGTATTATATTTTATAGTGGTAATATACCAATTTATGATAATTGTAACTGCTGTAAAAAGCCTATATATTATATTTTATAGTGGTAATATACCAAATTATGATAGTTGTAACTGCTGTTAAATGCCTATGTATTATATTTTATAGTGGTAATATACCAAATTATGATAATTGTAGCTGCTGTAAAATGCCTATGTATTATATTTTATAGTGGTAATATACCAAATTATGATAATTGTAGCTGCTGTAAAATGCCTATGTATTATATTTTATAGTGGTAATATACCAAATTATGATAATTGTAACTGCTGTAATATGCCTATGTATTATATTTTATAGTGGTAATATACCAAATTATGATAATTATAACTGCTGTAAACTGCCTATGTATTATATTTTATAGTGGTAATATTCCAAATTATGATAATTGTAACTGCTGTAAAATGCCTATGTATTATATTTTATTGTGGTAATATTCCAAATTATGATAATTGTAGCTGCTGTAAAATGCCTATGTATTATATTTTATAGTTGTAATATACCAAATTATGATAATTGTAACTGCTGTAAAATGCCTATGTATTATATTTTATAGTGGTAATATACCAAATTATGATAATTGTAGCTGCTGTAAAATGCCTATGTTTTATATTTTATAGTGGTAATATACCAAATTATGATAATTGTAGCTGCTGTAAAAGCCTATGTATTATATTTTATAGTGGTAATATACCAATTTATGATAATTGTAACTGCTGTAAAAAGCCTATATATTATATTTTATAGTGGTAATATACCAAATTATGATAGTTGTAACTGCTGTTAAATGCCTATGTATTATATTTTATAGTGGTAATATACCAAATTATGATAATTGTAGCTGCTGTAAAATGCCTATGTATTATATTTTATAGTGGTAATATACCAAATTATGATAATTGTAGCTGCTGTAAATGCCTATGTATTATATTTTATAGTGGTAATATACCAAATTATGATATTTGTAACTGCTGTAAAATGCCTATGTATTATATTTTATTGTGGTAATATACCAAATTATGAAAATTGTAACTGCTGTAAAATGCCTATGTATTATATTTTATAGTGGTAATATACCAAATTATGATAATTGTAACTGCTGTAAAATGCCTATGTATTATATTTTATAGTGGTAATATACCAAATTATGATAATTGTAGCTGCTGTAAAAAGCCTATGTATTATATTTTATTGTGGTAATATACCAAATTATGATAATTATAACTGCTGTAAAAACATATGTATTATATTTTATAGTGGTAATATACCAAATTATGATAATTGTAGCTGCTGTAAAATGCCTATGTATTATATTTTATAGTGGTAATATACCAAATTATGATATTTGTAACTGCTGTAAAATGCCTATTTATTATATTTTATTGTGGTAATATACCAAATTATGATAATTGTGTAGCTGCTGTAAAATGCCTATGTATTATATTTATAGTGGTAATATACCACATTATATATTTGTAGCTGCTGTAAAAAGCCTATGTATTATATTTTATAGTGGTAATATACCAAATTATGATAATTGTAGCTGCTGTTAAATGCCTATGTATTATATTTTATAGTGGTAATATTCCAAATTATGATAATTGTAGCTGCTGTAAAATGCCTATGTAATATATTTATAGTGGTAATATTCCAAATTATGATAATTGTAGCTGCTCTAAAATGCCCATGTATTATATTTTATAGTGGTAATATACCAAAGTATGATAATTGTAGCTGCTGTAAAATGCCTATGTATTATATTTTATAGTGGTAATATACCAAATTATGATAATTGTAGCTGCTGTAAAATGCCTATGTATTATATTTTATAGTGGTAATATTCCAAATTATGATAATTGTAACTGGTGTAAAATGCCTATGTATTATATTTTATAGTGGTAATATACCAAATTATGATAATTGTAACTGCTGTAAAATGCCTATGTATTATATTTTATAGTGGTAATATACCAAATTATGATAATTGTAGCTGCTGTAAAATGCCTATGTATTATATTTTTATAGTGGTAATATTCCAAATTATGATAATTGTAACTGGTGTAAAATGCCTATGTATTATATTTTATAGTGGTAATATACCAAATTATGATAATTGTAACTGCTGTAAAATGCCTATGTATTATATTTTATAGTGGTAATATACCAAATTATGATAATTGTAGCTGCTTTAAAATGCCTATGTTTTATATTTTATAGTGGTAATATACCAAATTATGATAATTGTAACTGCTGTTAAAAGCCTATGTATTATATTTTATAGTGGTAATATACCAATTTATGATAATTGTAACTGCTGTAAAAAGCCTATGTATTATATTTTATAGTGGTAATACACCAAATTATGATAGTTGTAACTGCTGTAAAATGCCTATGTTTTATATTTTATAGTGGTAATATACCAAATTATGATAATTGTAGCTGCTGTAAAAAGCCTATGTATTATATTTTATAGTGGTAATATACCAATTTATGATAATTGTAACTGCTGTAAAAAGCCTATGTATTATATTTTATAGTGGTAATATACCAAATTATGATAGTTGTAACTGCTGTTAAATGCCTATGTATTATATTTTATAGTGGTAATATACCAAATTATGATAATTGTAGCTGCTGTAAAATGCCTATGTATTATATTTTATAGTGGTAATATACCAAATTATGATAATTGTAGCTGCTGTAAAATGCCTATGTATTATATTTTATAGTGGTAATATACCAAATTATGATAATTGTAGCTGCTGTAAAATTCCTATGTATTATATTTTATAGTGGTAATATTCCAAATTATGATAATTGTAGCTGCAGTAAAAAGCCTATGTATTATATTTTATAGGGGTAATATACCAATTTATGATAATTGTAACTGCTGTAAAATGCCTATGTATTATATTTTATAGTGGTAATATATCAAATTATGATAATTGTAGCTGCTGTAAAATGCCTATGTATTATATTTTATTGTGGTAATATACCAAATTATGATAATTGTAGCTGCTGTAAAAAGCCTATGTATTATATTTTATAGTGGTAATATACCAAATTATGATAATTGTAGCTGCTGTAAAATGCCTATGTATTATATTTTATAGTGGTAATATACCAAATTATGATAATTGTAGCTGCTGTAAAATGCCTATGTATTATATTTTATAGTGGTAATATACCAAATTATGATAATTGTAACTGATCTAAAATGCCTATGTATTATATTTTATAGTGGTAATATACCAAATTATGATAATTGTAACTGCTGTAATATGCCTATGTATTATATTTTATAGTGGTAATATACCAAATTATGATAATTGTAACTGCTGTAAACTGCCTATGTATTATATTTTATAGTGGTAATATTCCAAATTATGATAATTGTAACTGGTGTAAAATGCCTATGTATTATATTTTATAGTGGTAATATTCCAAATTATGATAATTGTAGCTGCTGTAAAATGCCTATGTATTATATTTTATAGTGGTAATATACCAAATTATGATAATTGTAGCTGCTGTAAAATGCCTATGTATTATATTTTATAGTTGTAATATACCAAATTATGATAATTGTAACTGCTGTAAAATGCCTATGTATTATATTTTATAGTGGTAATATACCAAATTATGATAATTGTAGCTGCTGTAAAATGCCTATGTTTTATATTTTATAGTGGTAATATACCAAATTATGATAATTGTAGCTGCTGTAAAAAGCCTATGTATTATATTTTATAGTGGTAATATACCAATTTATGATAATTGTAACTGCTGTAAAAGCCTATATATTATATTTTATAGTGGTAATATACCAAATTATGATAGTTGTAACTGCTGTTAAATGCCTATGTATTATATTTTATAGTGGTAATATACCAAATTATGATAATTGTAGCTGCTGTAAAATGCCTATGTATTATATTTTATAGTGGTAATATACCAAATTATGATAATTGTAGCTGCTGTAAAATGCCTATGTATTATATTTTATAGTGGTAATATACCAAATTATGATATTTGTAACTGCTGTAAAATGCCTATGTATTATATTTTATTGTGGTAATATACCAAATTATGATAATTGTAACTGCTGTAAAATGCCTATGTATTATATTTTATAGTGGTAATATACCAAATTATGATAATTGTAACTGCTGTAAAATGCCTATGTATTATATTTTATAGTGGTAATATACCAAATTATGATAATTGTAGCTGCTGTAAAAAGCCTATGTATTATATTTTATAGTGGTAATATACCAAATTATGATAATTATAACTGCTGTAAAAACATATGTATTATATTTTATAGTGGTAATATACCAAATTATGATAATTGTAGCTGCTGTAAAAAGCCTATGTATTATATTTTATAGTGGTAATATACCAAATTATGATAATTGTAGCTGCTGTAAAATGCCTATTTATTATATTTTATAGTGGTAATATACCAAATTATGATAATTGTAGCTGCTGTAAAATGCCTATGTATTATATTTTTATAGTGGTAATATACCACATTATGATAATTATAGCTGCTGTAAAAAGCCTATGTATTATATTTTATAGTGTTAATATACCAAATTATGATAATTGTAGCTGCTGTTAAATGCCTATGTATTATATTTTATAGTGGTAATATTCCAAATTATGATAATTGTAGCTGCTGTAAAATGCCTATGTAATATATTTTATAGTGGTAATATTCCAAATTATGATAATTGTAGCTGCTCTAAAATGCCTAGATATTATATTTTATAGTGGTAATATACCAAAGTATGATAATTGTAGCTGCTGTAAAATGCCTATGTATTATATTTTATAGTGGTAATATACCAAATTATGATAATTGTAGCTGCTGTAAAATGCCTATGTATTATATTTTATAGTGGTAATATACCAAATTATGATAGTTGTAACTGCTGTTAAATGCCTATGTATTATATTTTATAGTGGTAATATACCAAATTATGATAATTGTAGCTGCTGTAAAATGCCTATGTATTATATTTTATAGTGGTAATATACCAAATTATGATAATTGTAGCTGCTGTAAAATGCCTATGTATTATATTTTATAGTGGTAATATACCAAATTATGATATTTGTAACTGCTGTAAAATGCCTATGTATTATATTTTATTGTGGTAATATACCAAATTATGATAATTGTAACTGCTGTAAAATGCCTATGTATTATATTTTATAGTGGTAATATACCAAATTATGATAATTGTAACTGCTGTAAAATGCCTATGTATTATATTTTATAGTGGTAATATACCAAATTATGATAATTGTAGCTGCTGTAAAAAGCCTATGTATTATATTTTATAGTGGTAATATACCAAATTATGATAATTATAACTGCTGTAAAAACATATGTATTATATTTTATAGTGGTAATATACCAAATTATGATAATTGTAGCTGCTGTAAAAAGCCTATGTATTATATTTTATAGTGGTAATATACCAAATTATGATAATTGTAGCTGCTGTAAAATGCCTATTTATTATATTTTATAGTGGTAATATACCAAATTATGATAATTGTAGCTGCTGTAAAATGCCTATGTATTATATTTTATAGTGGTAATATACCACATTATGATAATTGTAGCTGCTGTAAAAAGCCTATGTATTATATTTTATAGTGTTAATATACCAAATTATGAGAATTGTAGCTGCTGTTAAATGCCTATGTATTATATTTTATAGTGGTAATATTCCAAATTATGATAATTGTAGCTGCTGTAAAATGCCTATGTAATATATTTTATAGTGGTAATATTCCAAATTATGATAATTGTAGCTGCTCTAAAATGCCTAGATATTATATTTTATAGTGGTAATATACCAAAGTATGATAATTGTAGCTGCTGTAAAATGCCTATGTATTATATTTTATAGTGGTAATATACCAAATTATGATAATTGTAGCTGCTGTAAAATGCCTATGTATTATATTTTATAGTGGTAATATTCCAAATTATGATAATTGTAACTGGTGTAAAATGCCTATGTATTATATTTTATAGTGGTAATATACCAAATTATGATAATTGTAACTGCTGTAAAATGCCTATGTATTATATTTTATAGTGGTAATATACCAAATTATGATAATTGTAGCTGCTGTAAAATGCCTATGTATTATATTTTATAGTGGTAATATTCCAAATTATGATAATTGTAACTGGTGTAAAATGCCTATGTATTATATTTTATAGTGGTAATATACCAAATTATGATAATTGTAACTGCTGTAAAATGCCTATGTATTATATTTTATAGTGGTAATATACCAAATTATGATAATTGTAGCTGCTGTAAAATGCCTATGTTTTATATTTTATAGTGGTAATATACCAAATTATGATAATTGTAGCTGCTGTAAAAAGCCTATGTATTATATTTTATAGTGGTAATATACCAATTTATGATAATTGTAACTGCTGTAAAAAGCCTATGTATTATATTTTATAGTGGTAATACACCAAATTATGATAGTTGTAACTGCTGTAAAATGCCTATGTTTTATATTTTATAGTGGTAATATACCAAATTATGATAATTGTAGCTGCTGTAAAAAGCCTATGTATTATATTTTATAGGGGTAATATACCAATTTATGATAATTGTAACTGCTGTAAAAAGCCTATGTATTATATTTTATAGTGGTAATATACCAAATTATGATAGTTGTAACTGCTGTTAAATGCCTATGTATTATATTTTATAGTGGTAATATACCAAATTATGATAATTGTAGCTGCTGTAAAATGCCTATGTATTATATTTTATAGTGGTAATATACCAAATTATGATAATTGTAGCTGCTCTAAAATGCCTATGTATTATATTTTATAGTGGTAATATACCAAATTATGATAATTGTAGCTGCTGTAAAATTCCTATGTATTATATTTTATAGTGGTAATATTCCAAATTATGATAATTGTAGCTGCAGTAAAAAGCCTATGTATTATATTTTATAGGGGTAATATACCAATTTATGATAATTGTAACTGCTGTAAAATGCCTATGTATTATATTTTATAGTGGTAATATACCAAATTATGATAATTGTAGCTGCTGTAAAATGCCTATGTATTATATTTTATTGTGGTAATATACCAAATTATGATAATTGTAGCTGCTGTAAAATGCCTATGTATTATATTTTATAGTGGTAATATACCAAATTATGATAATTGTAGCTGCTGTAAAATGCCTATGTATTATATTTTATAGTGGTAATATACCAAATTATGATAATTGTAACTGATCTAAAATGCCTATGTATTATATTTTATAGTGGTAATATACCAAATTATGATAATTGTAACTGCTGTAATATGCCTATGTATTATATTTTATAGTGGTAATATACCAAATTATGATAATTATAACTGCTGTAAACTGCCTATGTATTATATTTTATAGTGGTAATATTCCAAATTATGATAATTGTAACTGGTGTAAAATGCCTATGTATTATATTTTATAGTGGTAATATTCCAAATTATGATAATTGTAGCTGCTGTAAAATGCCTATGTATTATATTTTATAGTGGTAATATACCAAATTATGATAATTGTAGCTGCTGTAAAATGCCTATGTATTATATTTTATAGTTGTAATATACCAAATTATGATAATTGTAACTGCTGTAAAATGCCTATGTATTATATTTTATAGTGGTAATATACCAAATTATGATAATTGTAGCTGCTGTAAAATGCCTATGTTTTATATTTTATTGTGGTAATATACCAAATTATGATAATTGTAACTGCTGTAAAAAGCCTATATATTATATTTTATAGTGGTAATATACCAAATTATGATAGTTGTAACTGCTGTTAAATGCCTATGTATTATATTTTATAGTGGTAATATACCAAATTATGATAATTGTAGCTGCTGTAAAATGCCTATGTATTATATTTTATAGTGGTAATATACCAAATTATGATAATTGTAGCTGCTGTAAAATGCCTATGTATTATATTTTATAGTGGTAATATACCAAATTATGATATTTGTAACTGCTGTAAAATGCCTATGTATTATATTTTATTGTGGTAATATACCAAATTATGATAATTGTAACTGCTGTAAAATGCCTATGTATTATATTTTATAGTGGTAATATACCAAATTATGATAATTGTAACTGCTGTAAAATGCCTATGTATAATATTTTATAGTGGTAATATACCAAATTATGATAATTGTAGCTGCTGTAAAAAGCCTATGTATTATATTTTATAGTGGTAATATACCAAATTATGATAATTGTAACTGCTGTAAAATGCCTATGTATTATATTTTATAGTGGTAATATACCAAATTATGATAATTGTAGCTGCTGTAAAATGCCTATGTATTATATTTTATAGTGGTAATATTCCAAATTATGATAATTGTAACTGGTGTAAAATGCCTATGTATTATATTTTATAGTGGTAATATACCAAATTATGATAATTGTAACTGCTGTAAAATGCCTATGTATTATATTTTATAGTGGTAATATACCAAATTATGATAATTGTAGCTGCTGTAAAATGCCTATGTTTTATATTTTATAGTGGTAATATACCAAATTATGATAATTGTAGCTGCTGTAAAAAGCCTATGTATTATATTTTATAGTGGTAATATACCAATTTATGATAATTGTAACTGCTGTAAAAAGCCTATGTATTATATTTTATAGTGGTAATACACCAAATTATGATAGTTGTAACTGCTGTAAAATGCCTATGTTTTATATTTTATAGTGGTAATATACCAAATTATGATAATTGTAGCTGCTGTAAAAAGCCTATGTATTATATTTTATAGGGGTAATATACCAATTTATGATAATTGTAACTGCTGTAAAAAGCCTATGTATTATATTTTATAGTGGTAATATACCAAATTATGATAGTTGTAACTGCTGTTAAATGCCTATGTATTATATTTTATAGTGGTAATATACCAAATTATGATAATTGTAGCGGCTGTAAAATGCCTATGTATTATATTTTATAGTGGTAATATACCAAATTATGATAATTGTAGCTGCTGTAAAATGCCTATGTATTATATTTTATAGTGGTAATATACCAAATTATGATAATTGTAGCTGCTGTAAAATTCCTATGTATTATATTTTATAGTGGTAATATTCCAAATTATGATAATTGTAGCTGCAGTAAAAAGCCTATGTATTATATTTTATAGGGGTAATATACCAATTTATGATAATTGTAACTGCTGTAAAATGCCTATGTATTATATTTTATAGTGGTAATATACCAAATTATGATAATTGTAGCTGCTGTAAAATGCCTATGTATTTTATAGTGTTAATATACCAAATTATGATAATTGTAGCTGCTGTTAAATGCCTATGTATTATATTTTATAGTGGTAATATTCCAAATTATGATAATTGTAGCTGCTGTAAAATGCCTATGTAATATATTTTATAGTGGTAATATTCCAAATTATGATAATTGTAGCTGCTCTAAAATGCCTAGATATTATATTTTATAGTGGTAATATACCAAAGTATGATAATTGTAGCTGCTGTAAAATGCCTATGTATTATATTTTATAGTGGTAATATACCAAATTATGATAATTGTAGCTGCTGTAAAATGCCTATGTATTATATTTTATAGTGGTAATATACCAAATTATGATAGTTGTAACTGCTGTTAAATGCCTATGTATTATATTTTATAGTGGTAATATACCAAATTATGATAATTGTAGCTGCTGTAAAATGCCTATGTATTATATTTTATAGTGGTAATATACCAAATTATGATAATTGTAGCTGCTGTAAAATGCCTATGTATTATATTTTATAGTGGTAATATACCAAATTATGATATTTGTAACTGCTGTAAAATGCCTATGTATTATATTTTATTGTGGTAATATACCAAATTATGATAATTGTAACTGCTGTAAAATGCCTATGTATTATATTTTATAGTGGTAATATACCAAATTATGATAATTGTAACTGCTGTAAAATGCCTATGTATTATATTTTATAGTGGTAATATACCAAATTATGATAATTGTAGCTGCTGTAAAAAGCCTATGTATTATATTTTATAGTGGTAATATACCAAATTATGATAATTATAACTGCTGTAAAAACATATGTATTATATTTTATAGTGGTAATATACCAAATTATGATAATTGTAGCTGCTGTAAAAAGCCTATGTATTATATTTTATAGTGGTAATATACCAAATTATGATAATTGTAGCTGCTGTAAAATGCCTATTTATTATATTTTATAGTGGTAATATACCAAATTATGATAATTGTAGCTGCTGTAAAATGCCTATGTATTATATTTTATAGTGGTAATATACCACATTATGATAATTGTAGCTGCTGTAAAAAGCCTATGTATTATATTTTATAGTGTTAATATACCAAATTATGATAATTGTAGCTGCTGTTAAATGCCTATGTATTATATTTTATAGTGGTAATATTCCAAATTATGATAATTGTAGCTGCTGTAAAATGCCTATGTAATATATTTTATAGTGGTAATATTCCAAATTATGATAATTGTAGCTGCTCTAAAATGCCTAGATATTATATTTTATAGTGGTAATATACCAAAGTATGATAATTGTAGCTGCTGTAAAATGCCTATGTATTATATTTTATAGTGGTAATATACCAAATTATGATAATTGTAGCTGCTGTAAAATGCCTATGTATTATATTTTATAGTGGTAATATTCCAAATTATGATAATTGAAACTGGTGTAAAATGCCTATGTATTATATTTTATAGTGGTAATATACCAAATTATGATAATTGTAACTGCTGTAAAATGCCTATGTATTATATTTTATAGTGGTAATATACCAAATTATGATAATTGTAGCTGCTGTAAAATGCCTATGTATTATATTTTATAGTGGTAATATTCCAAATTATGATAATTGTAACTGGTGTAAAATGCCTATGTATTATATTTTATAGTGGTAATATACCAAATTATGATAATTGTAACTGCTGTAAAATGCCTATGTATTATATTTTATAGTGGTAATATACCAAATTATGATAATTGTAGCTGCTGTAAAATGCCTATGTTTTATATTTTATAGTGGTAATATACCAAATTATGATAATTGTAGCTGCTGTAAAAAGCCTATGTATTATATTTTATAGTGGTAATATACCAATTTATGATAATTGTAACTGCTGTAAAAAGCCTATGTATTATATTTTATAGTGGTAATACACCAAATTATGATAGTTGTAACTGCTGTAAAATGCCTATGTTTTATATTTTATAGTGGTAATATACCAAATTATGATAATTGTAGCTGCTGTAAAAAGCCTATGTATTATATTTTATAGGGGTAATATACCAATTTATGATAATTGTAACTGCTGTAAAAAGCCTATGTATTATATTTTATAGTGGTAATATACCAAATTATGATAGTTGTAACTGCTGTTAAATGCCTATGTATTATATTTTATAGTGGTAATATACCAAATTATGATAATTGTAGCTGCTGTAAAATGCCTATGTATTATATTTTATAGTGGTAATATACCAAATTATGATAATTGTAGCTGCTGTAAAATGCCTATGTATTATATTTTATAGTGGCAATATACCAAATTATGATAATTGTAGCTGCTGTAAAATTCCTATGTATTATATTTTATAGTGGTAATATTCCAAATTATGATAATTGTAGCTGCAGTAAAAAGCCTATGTATTATATTTTATAGGGGTAATATACCAATTTATGATAATTGTAACTGCTGTAAAATGCCTATGTATTATATTTTATAGTGGTAATATACCAAATTATGATAATTGTAGCTGCTGTAAAATGCCTATGTATTATATTTTATTGTGGTAATATACCAAATTATGATAATTGTAGCTGCTGTAAAAAGCCTATGTATTATATTTTATAGTGGTAATATACCAAATTATGATAATTGTAGCTGCTGTAAAATGCCTATGTATTATATTTTATAGTGGTAATATACCAAATTATGATAATTGTAGCTGCTGTAAAATGCCTATGTATTATATTTTATAGTGGTAATATACCAAATTATGATAATTGTAACTGATCTAAAATGCCTATGTATTATATTTTATAGTGGTAATATACCAAATTATGATAATTGTAACTGCTGTAATATGCCTATGTATTATATTTTATAGTGGTAATATACCAAATTATGATAATTATAACTGCTGTAAACTGCCTATGTATTATATTTTATAGTGGTAATATTCCAAATTATGATAATTGTAACTGGTGTAAAATGCCTATGTATTATATTTTATAGTGGTAATATTCCAAATTATGATAATTGTAGCTGCTGTAAAATGCCTATGTATTATATTTTATAGTGGTAATATACCAAATTATGATAATTGTAGCTGCTGTAAAATGCCTATGTATTATATTTTATAGTTGTAATATACCAAATTATGATAATTGTAACTGCTGTAAAATGCCTATGTATTATATTTTATAGTGGTAATATACCAAATTATGATAATTGTAGCTGCTGTAAAATGCTTATGTTTTATATTTTATTGTGGTAATATACCAAATTATGATAATTGTAACTGCTGTAAAAAGCCTATATATTATATTTTATAGTGGTAATATACCAAATTATGATAGTTGTAACTGCTGTTAAATGCCTATGTATTATATTTTATAGTGGTAATATACCAAATTATGATAATTGTAGCTGCTGTAAAATGCCTATGTATTATATTTTATAGTGGTAATATACCAAATTATGATAATTGTAGCTGCTGTAAAATGCCTATGTATTATATTTTATAGTGGTAATATACCAAATTATGATATTTGTAACTGCTGTAAAATGCCTATGTATTATATTTTATTGTGGTAATATACCAAATTATGATAATTGTAACTGCTGTAAAATGCCTATGTATTATATTTTATAGTGGTAATATACCAAATTATGATAATTGTAACTGCTGTAAAATGCCTATGTATTATATTTTATAGTGGTAATATACCAAATTATGATAATTGTAGCTGCTGTAAAAAGCCTATGTATTATATTTTATAGTGGTAATATACCAAATTATGATAATTGTAACTGCTGTAAAATGCCTATGTATTATATTTTATAGTGGTAATATACCAAATTATGATAATTGTAGCTGCTGTAAAATGCCTATGTATTATATTTTATAGTGGTAATATTCCAAATTATGATAATTGTAACTGGTGTAAAATGCCTATGTATTATATTTTATAGTGGTAATATACCAAATTATGATAATTGTAACTGCTGTAAAATGCCTATGTATTATATTTTATAGTGGTAATATACCAAATTATGATAATTGTAGCTGCTGTAAAATGCCTATGTTTTATATTTTATAGTGGTAATATACCAAATTATGATAATTGTAGCTGCTGTAAAAAGCCTATGTATTATATTTTATAGTGGTAATATACCAATTTATGATAATTGTAACTGCTGTAAAAAGCCTATGTATTATATTTTATAGTGGTAATACACCAAATTATGATAGTTGTAACTGCTGTAAAATGCCTATGTTTTATATTTTATAGTGGTAATATACCAAATTATGATAATTGTAGCTGCTGTAAAAAGCCTATGTATTATATTTTATAGGGGTAATATACCAATTTATGATAATTGTAACTGCTGTAAAAAGCCTATGTATTATATTTTATAGTGGTAATATACCAAATTATGATAGTTGTAACTGCTGTTAAATGCCTATGTATTATATTTTATAGTGGTAATATACCAAATTATGATAATTGTAGCTGCTGTAAAATGCCTATGTATTATATTTTATAGTGGTAATATACCAAATTATGATAATTGTAGCTGCTGTAAAATGCCTATGTATTATATTTTATAGTGGTAATATACCAAATTATGATAATTGTAGCTGCTGTAAAATTCCTATGTATTATATTTTATAGTGGTAATATTCCAAATTATGATAATTGTAGCTGCAGTAAAAAGCCTATGTATTATATTTTATAGGGGTAATATACCAATTTATGATAATTGTAACTGCTGTAAAATGCCTATGTATTATATTTTATAGTGGTAATATACCAAATTATGATAATTGTAGCTGCTGTAAAATGCCTATGTATTATATTTTATTGTGGTAATATACCAAATTATGATAATTGTAGCTGCTGTAAAAAGCCTATGTATTATATTTTATAGTGGTAATATACCAAATTATGATAATTGTAGCTGCTGTAAAATGCCTATGTATTATATTTTATAGTGGTAATATACCAAATTATGATAATTGTAGCTGCTGTAAAATGCCTATGTATTATATTTTATAGTGGTAATATACCAAATTATGATAATTGTAACTGATCTAAAATGCCTATGTATTATATTTTATAGTGGTAATATACCAAATTATGATAATTGTAACTGCTGTAATATGCCTATGTATTATATTTTATAGTGGTAATATACCAAATTATGATAATTATAACTGCTGTAAACTGCCTATGTATTATATTTTATAGTGGTAATATTCCAAATTATGATAATTGTAACTGGTGTAAAATGCCTATGTATTATATTTTATAGTGGTAATATTCCAAATTATGATAATTGTAGCTGCTGTAAAATGCCTATGTATTATATTTTATAGTGGTAATATACCAAATTATGATAATTGTAGCTGCTGTAAAATGCCTATGTATTATATTTTATAGTTGTAATATACCAAATTATGATAATTGTAACTGCTGTAAAATGCCTATGTATTATATTTTATAGTGGTAATATACCAAATTATGATAATTGTAGCTGCTGTAAAATGCCTATGTTTTATATTTTATAGTGGTAATATACCAAATTATGATAATTGTAACTGCTGTAAAAAGCCTATATATTATATTTTATAGTGGTAATATACCAAATTATGATAGTTGTAACTGCTGTTAAATGCCTATGTATTATATTTTATAGTGGTAATATACCAAATTATGATAATTGTAGCTGCTGTAAAATGCCTATGTATTATATTTTATTGTGGTAATATACCAAATTATGATAATTGTAGCTGCTGTAAAATGCCTATGTATTATATTTTATAGTGGTAATATACCAAATTATGATATTTGTAACTGCTGTAAAATGCCTATGTATTATATTTTATTGTGGTAATATACCAAATTATGATAATTGTAACTGCTGTAAAATGCCTATGTATTATATTTTATAGTGGTAATATACCAAATTATGATAATTGTAACTGCTGTAAAATGCCTATGTATTATATTTTATAGTGGTAATATACCAAATTATGATAATTGTAGCTGCTGTAAAAAGCCTATGTATTATATTTTATAGTGGTAATATACCAAATTATGATAATTATAACTGCTGTAAAAACCTATGTATTATATTTTATAGTGGTAATATACCAAATTATGATAATTGTAGCTGCTGTAAAAAGCCTATGTATTATATTTTATAGTGGTAATATACCAAATTATGATAATTGTAGCTGCTGTAAATTGCCTATTTATTATATTTTATAGTGGTAATATACCAAATTATGATAATTGTAGCTGCTGTAAAATGCCTATGTATTATATTTTATAGTGGTAATATACCACATTATGATAATTGTAGCTGCTGTAAAAAGCCTATGTATTATATTTTATAGTGGTAATATACCAAATTATGATAATTGTAACTGCTTTAAAATGCCTATGTATTATATTTTATAGTGGTAATATACCAAATTATGATAATTGTAACTGCTGTAAAATGCCTATGTATTATATTTTATAGTGGTAATACACCAAATTATGATAATTGTAGCTGCTGTAAAATGCCTATGTATTATATTTTATAGTGGTAATATACCAAATTATGATATTTGTAACTGCTGTAAAATGCCTATGTATTATATTTTATTGTGGTAATATACCAAATTATGATAATTGTAACTGCTGTAAAATGCCTATGTATTATATTTTATAGTGGTAATATACCAAATTATGATAATTGTAACTGCTGTAAAATGCCTATGTATTATATTTTATTGTGGTAATATACCAAACTATGATAATTGTAGCTGCTGTAAAAAGCCTATGTATTATATTTTATAGTGGTAATATACCAAATTATGATAATTATAACTGCTGTAAAAACCTATGTATTATATTTTATAGTGGTAATATACCAAATTATGATAATTGTAGCTGCTGTAAAAAGCCTATGTATTATATTTTATAGTGGTAATATACCAAATTATGATAATTGTAGCTGCTGTAAAATGCCTATTTATTATATTTTATAGTGGTAATATACCAAATTATGATAATTGTAGCTGCTGTAAAATGCCTATGTATTATATTTTATAGTGGTAATATACCACATTATGATAATTGTAGCTGCTGTAAAAAGCCTATGTATTATATTTTATAGTGGTAATATACCAAATTATGATAATTGTAGCTGCTGTTAAATGCCTATGTATTATATTTTATAGTGGTAATATTCCAAATTATGATAATTGTAGCTGCTGTAAAATGCCTATGTAATATATTTTATAGTGGTAATATTCCAAATTATGATAATTGTAGCTGCTGTAAAATGCCTATGTATTATATTTTATAGTGGTAATATACCACATTATGATAATTGTAGCTGCTGTAAAAAGCCTATGTATTATATTTTATAGTGGTAATATACCAAATTATGATAATTGTAGCTGCTGTAAAATGCCTATTTATTATATTTTATAGTGGTAATATACCAAATTATGATAATTGTAGCTGCTGTAAAATGCCTATGTATTATATTTTATAGTGGTAATATACCACATTATGATAATTGTAGCTGCTGTAAAAAGCCTATGTATTATATTTTATAGTGGTAATATACCAAATTATGATAATTGTAGCTGCTGTTAAATGCCTATGTATTATATTTTATAGTGGTAATATTCCAAATTATGATAATTGTAGCTGCTGTAAAATGCCTATGTAATATATTTTATAGTGGTAATATTCCAAATTATGATAATTGTAGCTGCTCTAAAATGCCTAGGTATTATATTTTATAGTGGTAATATACCAAATTATGATAATTGTAGCTGCTGTATAAAGCCTATATATTATATTTTATAGTGGTAATATTCCAAATTATGATAATTGTAGCTGCTGTAAAATGCCTATGTATTATATTTTATAGTGGTAATATACCAAATTATGATAATTGTAAATGCTGTAAAATGCCTATGTATTATATTTTATAGTGGTAATATACCAAATTATGATAATTGTAGCTGCTGTAAAATGCCTATGTATTATATTTTATAGTGGTAATATACCAAATTATGATAATTGTAGCTGCTGTAAAATGCCTATGTATTATATTTTATAGTGGTAATATACCAAATTATGATAATTGTAACTGCTGTAAAATGCCTATGTTTTATATTTTATAGTGGTAATATACCAAATTAGGATAATTGTAACTGCTGTAAAATGCCTATGTATTGTATTTTATAGTGGTAATATACCAAATTATGATAATTGTAACTGCTGTAAAATGCCTATGTATTATATTTTATAGTGGTAATATACCAAATTATGATAATTGTAGCTGCTGTAAAAAGCCTATGTATTATATTTTATAGTGGTAATTTACCAAATTACGATAATTGTAGCTGCTGTAAAAAGCCTATGTATTATA
The DNA here is from genome assembly GCA_963680875.1 of Bathymodiolus brooksi. NCBI lineage: Eukaryota > Metazoa > Mollusca > Bivalvia > Mytilida > Modiolidae > Bathymodiolus > Bathymodiolus brooksi. The sequence continues at coordinate 40,047,808 of OY804585.1, forward strand.
TTTTATAGTGGTAATATACCAAATTATGATAATTGTAGCTTCTGTGAAAAGCCTATGTATTATATTTTATAGTGGTAATATACCAAATTATGATAATTTAACTGCTGTAAAATGCCTATGTATTATATTTTATAGTGGTAATATACCAAATTATGATAATTGTAGCTGCTGTAAAATGCCTATGTATTATATTTTATAGTGGTAATATACCAAATTATGATAATTGTAACAGCTGTAAAATGCCTATGTATTATATCTTATAGTGGTAATATACCAAATTATGATAATTGTAGCTGCTGTAAAATGCCTATGTATTATATTTTATAGTGGTAATATACCAAATTATGATAATTGTAGCTGCTGTAAAATGCCTATGTATTATATTTTATAGTGGTAATATACCAAATTATGATAATTGTAGCTGCTGTAAAATTCCTATGTATTTTATTTTATAGTGGTAATATTCCAAATTATGATAATTGTAACTGGTGTAAAATGCCTATGTATTATATTTTATAGTGGTAATATACCAAATTATGATAATTGTAGCTGCTGTAAAATGCCTATGTATTATATTTTGTATTGGTAATATACCAAATTATGATAATTGTAACTGCTGTAAAATGCCTATGTATTATATCTTATTGTGGTAATATACCAAATTATGATAATTGTAGCTGCTGTAAAATGCCTATGTATTATATTTTATAGTGGTAATATACCAAATTATGATAATTGTAGCTGCTGTAAAATGCCTATGTATTATATTTTATAGTGGTAATATACCAAATTATGATAATTGTAGCTGCTGTAAAATGCCTATGTATTATATTTTATTGTGGTAATATTCCAAATTATGATAATTGTAGCTGCTGTAAAATGCCTAGGTATTATATTTTATAGTAATAATATACCAAATAATGATAATTGTAGCTGCTGTAAAATGCCTATGTATTATATTTTATAGTGGTAATATACCAAATTATGATAATTGTAGCTGCTGTAAAAATCCTATGTATTATATTTTATTGTGGTAATATTCCAAATTATGATAATTGTAGCTGCTGTAAAATGCCTAGGTATTATATTTTATAGTAATAATATACCAAATAATGATATTTGTAGCTGCTGTAAAAAGCCTATGTATTATATTTTATAGTGGTGATATACCAAATTATGATAATTGTAGCTGCTGTAAAATGCCTATGTGTTATATTTTATAGTGGTAATATACCTAATTATGATAATTGTAGCTGCTGTAAAAGGCCTATGTATTATATTTTATAGTGGTAATATACCAAATTATGATAATTGTAACTGCTGTAAAAAGCCTATGTATTATATTTTATAGTGGTAATATACCAAATTATGATAATTTTAGCTGCTGTAAAATGCCTACGTATTATATTTTATAGTGGTAATATACCAAATTATGATAATTGTAACTGCTGTAAAATGCCTATGTATTATATTTTATAGTGGTAATATTCCAAATTATGATAATTGTAACTGCTGTAAAATGCCTATGTATTATATTTTATAGTGGTAATATACCAAATTATGATAATTGTAGCTGCTGTAAAATGCCTATGTATTATATTTTATAGTGTTATATTCCAAATTATGATAATTGTAGCTGCTGTAAAATGCCTATGTATTATATTTTATAGTGGTAATATACCAAATTATGATAATTGTAGCTGCTGTAAAATGCATATGTATTATATTTTATAGTGGTAATATACCAAATTATGATAATTGTAGCTGCTGTAAAATGCCTATGTATTATATTTTATAGTGGTAATATACCAAATTATGATAATTGTAACTGATCTAAAATGCCTATGTATTATATTTTATAGTGGTAATATACCAAATTATGATAATTGTAACTGCTGTAAAATGCCTATGTATTATATTTTATAGTGGTAATATACCAAATTATGATAATTGTAGCTGCTGTAAAATGCCTATGTATTATATTTTATAGTGGTAATATTCCAAATTATGACAATTGTAACTGGTGTAAAATGCCTATGTATTATATTTTATAGTGGTAATATTCAAAATTATGATAATTGTAGCTGCTGTAAAATGCCTATGTAATATATTTTATAGTGGTAATATACCAAATTATGATAATTGTAGCTGCTGTAAAATGCCTATGTATTATATTTTATAGTGGTAATATACCAAATTATGATAATTGTAACTGCTGTAAAAAGCCTATGTATTATATTTTATAGTGGTAATATACCAAATTATGATAGTTGTAACTGCTGTTAAATGCCTATGTATTATATTTTATAGCGGTAATATACCAAATTATGATAATTGTAGCTGCTGTAAAATGCCTATGTATTATATTTTATAGTGGTAATATTCCAAATTATGATAATTGTAGCTGCTGCAAAATGCCTATGTATTATATTTTATAGTGGTAATATACCAAATTATGATAATTGTAGCTGCTGTAAAAAGCCTATGTATTATATTTTATTGTGGTAATATTCCAAATTATGATAATTGTAGCTGCTGTAAAAAGCCTATGTATTATATTTTATAGTGGTAATATACCAAATTATGATAATTGTAGCTGCTGTAAAATGCCTATGTATTATATTTTATAGTGGTAATATACCAAATTATGATAATTGTAGCTGCTGTAAAATGCCTATGTATTATATTTTATGGTGGTAATATACCAAATTATGATAATTGTAGCTGCTGTAAAAGGCCTATGTATTATATTTTATAGTGGTAATATACCAAATTATGATAATTGTAGCTGCTGTAAAAAGCCTATGTATTATATTTTATAGTGGTAATATACCAAAATATGATAATTGTAGCTGCTGTAAAATGCCTATGTATTATAATTTATAGTGGTAATATACCAAATTATGATAATTGTAACTGCTGTAAAATGCCTATGTATTATATTTTATAGTGGTAATATTCCAAATTATGATAATTGTAACTGCTGTAAAATGCCTATGTATTATATTTTATAGTGGTAATATACCAAATTATGATAATTGTAGCTGCTGTAAAATGCCTATGTATTATATTTTATAGTGTTATATTCCAAATTATGATAATTGTAGCTGCTGTAAAATGCCTATGTATTATATTTTATAGTGGTAATATACCAAATTATGATAATTGTAACTGATCTAAAATGCCTATGTATTATATTTTATAGTGGTAATATACCAAATTATGATAATTGTAACTGCTGTAAAATGCCTATGTATTATATTTTATAGTGGTAATATACCAAATTATGATAATTGTAGCTGCTGTAAAATGCCTATGTATTATATTTTATAGTGGTAATATTCCAAATTATGATAATTGTAACTGGTGTAAAATGCCTATGTATTATATTTTATAGTGGTAATATACCAAATTATCATAATTGTAACTGCTGTAAAATGCCTATGTATTATATTTTATAGTGGTAATATACCAAATTATGATAATTGTAGCTGCTGTAAAATGCCTATGTATTATATTTTATAGTGGTAATATACCAAATTATGATAATTGTAGCTGCTGTAAAATGCCTATGTATTATATTTTATGGTGGTAATATACCAAATTATGATAATTGTAGCTGCTGTAAAAGGCCTATGTATTATATTTTATAGTGGTAATATACCAAATTATGATAATTGTAGCTGCTGTAAAAAGCCTATGTATTATATTTTATAGTGGTAATATACCAAAATATGATAATTGTAGCTGCTGTAAAATGCCTATGTATTATAATTTATAGTGGTAATATACCAAATTATGATAATTGTAACTGCTGTAAAATGCCTATGTATTATATTTTATAGTGGTAATATTCCAAATTATGATAATTGTAACTGCTGTAAAATGCCTATGTATTATATTTTATAGTGGTAATATACCAAATTATGATAATTGTAGCTGCTGTAAAATGCCTATGTATTATATTTTATAGTGTTATATTCCAAATTATGATAATTGTAGCTGCTGTAAAATGCCTATGTATTATATTTTATAGTGGTAATATACCAAATTATGATAATTGTAACTGATCTAAAATGCCTATGTATTATATTTTATAGTGGTAATATACCAAATTATGATAATTGTAACTGCTGTAAAATGCCTATGTATTATATTTTATAGTGGTAATATACCAAATTATGATAATTGTAGCTGCTGTAAAATGCCTATGTATTATATTTTATAGTGGTAATATTCCAAATTATGATAATTGTAACTGGTGTAAAATGCCTATGTATTATATTTTATAGTGGTAATATACCAAATTATCATAATTGTAACTGCTGTAAAATGCCTATGTATTATATTTTATAGTGGTAATATACCAAATTATGATAATTGTAGCTGCTGTAAAATGCCTATGTTTTATATTTTATTGTGGTAATATACCAAATTATGATAATTGTAGCTGCTGTAAAAAGCCTATGTATTATATTTTATAGTGGTAATATACCAATTTGTAATAATTGTAACTGCTGTAGAAAGCCTATGTATTATATTTTATAGTGGTAATATACCAAATTATGATAGTTGTAGCTGCTGTTAAATGCCTATGTATTATATTTTATGGTGGTAATATACCAAATTATGATAATTGTAGCTGCTGTAAAATGCCTATGTATTATATTTTATAGTGGTAATATAACAAATTATGATAATTGTAGCTGCTGTAAAATGCCTATGTATTATATTTTATAGTGGTAATATACCAAATTATGATAATTGTAACTGCTGTAAAATGCCTATGTATTATATTTTATAGTGGTAATATTCCAAATTATGATAATTGTAGCTGCTGCAAAATGCCTATGTATTATATTTTATAGTGGTAATATACCAAATTATGATAATTGTAGCTGCTGTAAAAAGCCTATGTATTATATTTTATTGTGGTAATATTCCAAATTATGATAATTGTAGCTGCTGTAAAAAGCCTATGTATTATATTTTATAGTGGTAATATACCAAATTATGATAATTGTAGCTGCTGTAAAATGCCTATGTATTATATTTTATAGTGGTAATATACCAAATTATGATAATTGTAGCTGCTGTAAAATGCCTATGTATTATATTTTATAGTGTTATATTCCAAATTATGATAATTGTAGCTGCTGTAAAATGCCTATGTATTATATTTTATAGTGGTAATATACCAAATTATGATAATTGTAACTGATCTAAAATGCCTATGTATTATATTTTATAGTGGTAATATACCAAATTATGATAATTGTAACTGCTGTAAAATGCCTATGTATTATATTTTATAGTGGTAATATACCAAATTATGATAATTGTAGCTGCTGTAAAATGCCTATGTATTATATTTTATAGTGGTAATATTCCAAATTATGATAATTGTAACTGGTGTAAAATGCCTATGTATTATATTTTATAGTGGTAATATACCAAATTATCATAATTGTAACTGCTGTAAAATGCCTATGTATTATATTTTATAGTGGTAATATACCAAATTATGATAATTGTAGCTGCTGTAAAATGCCTATGTTTTATATTTTATTGTGGTAATATACCAAATTATGATAATTGTAGCTGCTGTAAAAAGCCTATGTATTATATTTTATAGTGGTAATATACCAATTTGTAATAATTGTAACTGCTGTAGAAAGCCTATGTATTATATTTTATAGTGGTAATATACCAAATTATGATAGTTGTAGCTGCTGTTAAATGCCTATGTATTATATTTTATGGTGGTAATATACCAAATTATGATAATTGTAGCTGCTGTAAAATGCCTATGTATTATATTTTATAGTGGTAATATAACAAATTATGATAATTGTAGCTGCTGTAAAATGCCTATGTATTATATTTTATAGTGGTAATATACCAAATTATGATAATTGTAACTGCTGTAAAATGCCTATGTATTATATTTTATAGTGGTAATATTCCAAATTATGATAATTGTAGCTGCTGCAAAATGCCTATGTATTATATTTTATAGTGGTAATATACCAAATTATGATAATTGTAGCTGCTGTAAAAAGCCTATGTATTATATTTTATTGTGGTAATATTCCAAATTATGATAATTGTAGCTGCTGTAAAAAGCCTATGTATTATATTTTATAGTGGTAATATACCAAATTATGATAATTGTAGCTGCTGTAAAATGCCTATGTATTATATTTTATAGTGGTAATATACCAAATTATGATAATTGTAGCTGCTGTAAAATGCCTATGTATTATATTTTATGGTGGTAATATACCAAATTATGATAATTGTAGCTGCTGTAAAAGGCCTATGTATTATATTTTATAGTGGTAATATACCAAATTATGATAATTGTAGCTGCTGTAAAAAGCCTATGTATTATATTTTATAGTGGTAATATACCAAAATATGATAATTGTAGCTGCTGTAAAATGCCTATGTATTATAATTTATAGTGGTAATATACCAAATTATGATAATTGTAACTGCTGTACAATGCCTATGTATTATATTTTATAGTGGTAATATTCCAAATTATGATAATTGTAACTGCTGTAAAATGCCTATGTATTATATTTTATAGTGGTAATATACCAAATTATGATAATTGTAGCTGCTGTAAAATGCCTATGTATTATATTTTATAGTGTTATATTCCAAATTATGATAATTGTAGCTGCTGTAAAATGCCTATGTATTATATTTTATAGTGGTAATATACCAAATTATGATAATTGTAACTGCTGTAAAATGCCTATGTATTATATTTTATAGTGGTAATATACCAAATTATGATAATTGTAGCTGCTGTAAAATGCCTATGTATTATATTTTATAGTGTTAATATTCCAAATTATGATAATTGTAACTGGTGTAAAATGCCTATGTATTATATTTTATAGTGGTAATATACCAAATTATCATAATTGTAACTGCTGTAAAATGCCTATGTATTATATTTTATAGTGGTAATATACCAAATTATGATAATTGTAGCTGCTGTAAAATGCCAATGTTTTATATTTTATAGTGGTAATATACCAAATTATGATAATTGTAGCTGCTGTTAAAAACCTATGTATTATATTTTATAGTGGTAATATACCAATTTATAATAATTGTAACTGCTGTAGAAAGCCTATGTATTATATTTTATAGTGGTAATATACCAAATTATGATAGTTGTAGCTGCTGTTAAATGCCTATGTATTATATTTTATAGTGGTAATATACCAAATTATGATAATTGTAGCTGCTGTAAAATGCCTATGTATTATATTTTATAGTGGTAATATTCCAAATTATGACAATTGTAACTGGTGTAAAATGCCTATGTATTATATTTTATAGTGGTAATATTCAAAATTATGATAATTGTAGCTGCTGTAAAATGCCTATGTAATATATTTTATAGTGGTAATATACCAAATTATGATAATTGTAGCTGCTGTAAAATGCCTATGTATTATATTTTATAGTGGTAATATACCAAATTATGATAATTGTAACTGCTGTAAAAAGCCTATGTATTATATTTTATAGTGGTAATATACCAAATTATGATAGTTGTAACTGCTGTTAAATGCCTATGTATTATATTTTATAGCGGTAATATACCAAATTATGATAATTGTAGCTGCTGTAAAATGCCTATGCATTATATTTTATAGTGGTAATATTCCAAATTATGATAAATGTAACTGATGTAAAATGCCTATGTATTATATTTTATAGTGGTAATATTCCAAATTATGATAATTGTAGCTGCTCTAAAATGCCTATGTATTATATTTTATAGTGGTAATATACCAAATTATGATAATTCTAACTGCTGTAAAATGCCTATGTATTATATCTTATAGTGGTAATATACCAAATTATGATAATTGTAGCTGCTGTAAAATGCCTATGTATTATATTTTATAGTGGTAATATACCAAATTATGATAATTGTAGCTGCTGTAAAATGCCTATGTATTATATTTTATAGTGGTAATATAACAAATTATGATAATTGTAGCTGCTGTAAAATGCCTATGTATTATATTTTATAGTGGTAATATACCAAATTATGATAATTGTAACTGCTGTAAAATGCCTATGTAATATATTTTATAGTGGTAATATTCCAAATTATGATAATTGTAGCTGCTGCAAAATGCCTATGTATTATATTTTATAGTGGTAATATACCAAATTATGATAATTGTAGCTGCTGTAAAAAGCCTATGTATTATATTTTATTGTGGTAATATTCCAAATTATGATAATTGTAGCTGCTGTAAAAAGCCTATGTATTATATTTTATAGTGGTAATATACCAAATTATGATAATTGTAGCTGCTGTAAAATGCCTATGTATTATATTTTATAGTGGTAATATACCAAATTATGATAATTGTAGCTGCTGTAAAATGCCTATGTATTATATTTTATGGTGGTAATATACCAAATTATGATAATTGTAGCTGCTGTAAAAGGCCTATGTATTATATTTTATAGTGGTAATATACCAAATTATGATAATTGTAGCTGCTGTAAAAAGCCTATGTATTATATTTTATAGTGGTAATATACCAAAATATGATAATTGTAGCTGCTGTAAAATGCATATGTATTATAATTTATAGTGGTAATATACCAAATTATGATAATTGTAACTGCTGTAAAATGCCTATGTATTATATTTTATAGTGGTACTATTCCAAATTATGATAATTGTAGCTGCTGTAAAATGCCTATGTATTATATTTTATAGTGGTAATATACCAAATTATGATAATTGTAGCTGCTGTAAAATGCCTATGTATTATATTTTATAGTGTTATATTCCAAATTATGATAATTGTAGCTGCTGTAAAATGCCTATGTATTATATTTTATAGTGGTAATATACCAAATTATGATAATTGTAACTGATCTAAAATGCCTATGTATTATATTTTATAGTGGTAATATACCAAATTATGATAATTGTAACTGCTGTAAAATGCCTATGTATTATATTTTATAGTGGTAATATACCAAATTATGATAATTGTAGCTGCTGTAAAATGCCTATGTATTATATTTTATAGTGGTAATATTCCAAATTATGATAATTGTAACTGGTGTAAAATGCCTATGTATTATATTTTATAGTGGTAATATACCAAATTATCATAATTGTAACTGCTGTAAAATGCCTATGTATTATATTTTATAGTGGTAATATACCAAATTATGATAATTGTAGCTGCTGTAAAATGCCTATGTTTTATATTTTATAGTGGTAATATACCAAATTATGATAATTGTAGCTGCTGTAAAAAGCCTATGTATTATATTTTATAGTGGTAATATACCAATTTGTAATAATTGTAACTGCTGTAGAAAGCCTATGTATTATATTTTATAGTGGTAATATACCAAATTATGATAGTTGTAGCTGCTGTTAAATGCCTATGTATTATATTTTATGGTGGTAATATACCAAATTATGATAATTGTAGCTGCTGTAAAATGCCTATGTATTATATTTTATAGTGGTAATATAACAAATTATGATAATTGTAGCTGCTGTAAAATGCCTATGTATTATATTTTATAGTGGTAATATACCAAATTATGATAATTGTAACTGCTGTAAAATGCCTATGTATTATATTTTATAGTGGTAATATTCCAAATTATGATAATTGTAGCTGCTGCAAAATGCCTATGTATTATATTTTATAGTGGTAATATACCAAATTATGATAATTGTAGCTGCTGTAAAAAGCCTATGTATTATATTTTATTGTGGTAATATTCCAAATTATGATAATTGTAGCTGCTGTAAAAAGCCTATGTATTATATTTTATAGTGGTAATATACCAAATTATGATAATTGTAGCTGCTGTAAAATGCCTATGTATTATATTTTATAGTGGTAATATACCAAATTATGATAATTGTAGCTGCTGTAAAATGCCTATGTATTATATTTTATGGTGGTAATATACCAAATTATGATAATTGTAGCTGCTGTAAAAGGCCTATGTATTATATTTTATAGTGGTAATATACCAAATTATGATAATTGTAGCTGCTGTAAAAAGCCTATGTATTATATTTTATAGTGGTAATATACCAAAATATGATAATTGTAGCTGCTGTAAAATGCCTATGTATTATAATTTATAGTGGTAATATACCAAATTATGATAATTGTAACTGCTGTACAATGCCTATGTATTATATTTTATAGTGGTAATATTCCAAATTATGATAATTGTAACTGCTGTAAAATGCCTATGTATTATATTTTATAGTGGTAATATACCAAATTATGATAATTGTAGCTGCTGTAAAATGCCTATGTATTATATTTTATAGTGTTATATTCCAAATTATGATAATTGTAGCTGCTGTAAAATGCCTATGTATTATATTTTATAGTGGTAATATACCAAATTATGATAATTGTAGCTGCTGTAAAATGCCTATGTATTATATTTTATAGTGGAAATATACCAAATTATGATAATTGTAGCTGCTGTAAAATGCCTATGTATTATATTTTATAGTGGTAATATTCCAAATTATGATAATTGTAACTGGTGTAAAATGCCTATGTATTATATTTTATAGTGGTAATATACCAAATTATCATAATTGTAACTGCTGTAAAATGCCTATGTATTATATTTTATAGTGGTAATATACCAAATTATGATAATTGTAGCTGCTGTAAAATGCCTATGTTTTATATTTTATAGTGGTAATATACCAAATTATGATAATTGTAGCTGCTGTTAAAAGCCTATGTATTATATTTTATAGTGGTAATATACCAATTTATAATAATTGTAACTGCTGTAGAAAGCCTATGTATTATATTTTATAGTGGTAATATACCAAATTATGATAGTTGTAGCTGCTGTTAAATGCCTATGTATTATATTTTATAGTGGTAATATACCAAATTATGATAATTGTAGCTGCTGTAAAATGCCTATGTATTATATTTTATAGTGGTAATTTACCAAATTATGATAATTGTAACTGCTGTAAAATGCCTAGGTATTATATTTTATAGTGGTAATATACCAAATTATGATAATTGTAACTGCTGTAAAATGCCTATGTATTATATTTTATAGTGGTAATATACCAAATTATGATAATTGTAGCTGCTGTAAAATGCCTATGTATTATATTTTATAGTGGTAATATTCCAAATTATGATAATTGTAACTGGTGTAAAATGCCTATGTATTATATTTTATAGTGGTAATATTCCAAATTATGATAATTGTAGCTGCTGTAAAATGCCTATGCAATATATTTTATAGTGGTAATATACCAAATTATGATAATTGTAGCTGCTGTAAAATGCCTATGTATTATATTTTATAGTGGTAATATACCAAATTATGATAATTGTAACTGATCTAAAATGCCTATGTATTATATTTTATAGTGGTAATATACCAAATTATGATAATTGTAGCTGCTGTAAAATGCCTATGTTTCATATTTTATAGTGGTAATATACCAAATTATGATAATTGTAGCTGCTGTAAAAAGCCTATGTATTATATTTTATAGTGGTAATATACCAATTTATGATAATTGTAACTGCTGTAAAAAGCCTATGTATTATATTTTATAGTGGTAATATACCAAATTATGATAGTTGTAACTGCTGTTAAATGCCTATGTATTATATTTTATAGTGGTAATATACCAAATTATGATAATTGTAGCTGCTGTAAAATGCCTATGTATTATATTTTATAGTGGTAATATTCCAAATTATGATAATTGTAACTGATGTAAAATGCCTATGTATTATATTTTATAGTGGTAATATTCCAAATTATGATAATTGTAGCTGCTGTAAAATGCCTATGTATTATATTTTATAGTGGTAATATACCAAATTATGATAATTCTAACTGCTGTAAAATGCCTATGTATTATATCTTATAGTGGTAATATACCAAATTATGATAATTGTAGCTGCTGTAAAATGCCTATGTATTATATTTTATAGTGGTAATATACCAAATTATGATAATTGTAGCTGCTGTAAAATGCCTATGTATTATATTTTATAGTGGTAATATACCAAATTATGATAATTGTAGCTGCTGTAAAATGCCTATGTATTATATTTTATAGTGGTAATATACCAAATTATGATAATTGTAACTGCTGTAAAATGCCTATGTATTATATTTTATAGTGGTAATATTCCAAATTATGATAATTGTAGCTGCTGTAAAATGCCTATGTATTATATTTTATAGTGGTAATATACCAAATTATGATAATTGTAGCTGCTGTAAAATGCCTATGTATTATATTTTATAGTGGTAATATTCCAAATTATGATAATTGTAGCTGCTGTAAAATGCCTATGTATTATATTTTATAGTGGTAATATACCAAATTATGATAATTCTAACTGCTGTAAAATGCCTATGTATTATATCTTATAGTGGTAATATACCAAATTATGATAATTGTAGCTGCTGTAAAATGCCTATGTATTATATTTTATAGTGGTAATATACCAAATTATGATAATTGTAGCTGCTGTAAAATGCCTATGTATTATATTTTATTGTGGTAATATACCAAATTATGATAATTGTAGCTGCTGTAAAATGCCTATGTATTATATTTTATAGTGGTAATATACCAAATTATGATAATTGTAACTGCTGTAAAATGCCTATGTATTATATTTTATAGTGGTAATATTCCAAATTATGATAATTGTAGCTGCTGTAAAATGCCTATGTATTATATTTTATAGTGGTAATATACCAAATTATGATAATTGTAGCTGCTGTAAAATGCCTATGTATTATATTTTATAGTGGTAATATACCAAATTATGATAATTGTAACTGCTGTAAAATGCCTATGTATTATATTTTATAGTGGTAATATTCCAAATTATGATAATTGTAGCTGCTGTAAAATGCCTATGTATTATATTTTATAGTGGTAATATACCAAATTATGATAATTGTAGCTGCTGTAAAAGGCCTATGTATTATATTTTATAGTGGTAATATACCAAATTATGATAATTGTAGCTGCTGTAAAAAGCCTATGTATTATATTTTATAGTGGTAATATACCAAACTATGATAATTGTAGCTGCTGTAAAATGCCTATGTATTATATTTTATAGTGGTAATATACCAAATTATGATAATTGTAGCTGCTGTAAAATGCCTATGTATTATATTTTATAGTGGTAATATACCAAATTATGATAATTGTAACTGCTGTAAAATGCCTATGTATTATATTTTATAGTGGTAATATACCAAATTATGATAATTGTAACTGCTGTAAAATGCCTATGTATTATATTTTATAGTGGTAATATACCAAATTATGATAATTGTAACTGCTGTAAAATGCCTATGTATTATATTTTATAGTGGTAATATACCAAATTATGATAATTGTAGCTGCTGTAAAATGCCTATGTATTATATTTTATAGTGGTAATATACCAAATTATGATAATTGTAACTGATCTAAAATGCCTATGTATTATATTTTATAGTGGTAATATACCAAATTATGATAATTGTAACTGCTGTAAAATGCCTATGTATTATATTTTATAGTGGTAATATACCAAATTATGATAATTGTAGCTGCTGTAAAATGCCTATGTATTATATTTTATAGTGGTAATATTCCAAATTATGATAATTGTAACTGGTGTAAAATGCCTATGTATTATATTTTATAGTGGTAATATACCAAATTATGATAATTGTAGCTGCTGTAAAATGCCTATGTTTTATATTTTATAGTGGTAATATACCAAATTATGATAATTGTAGCTGCTGTAAAAAGCCTATGTATTATATTTTATAGTGGTAATATACCAATTTATGATAATTGTAACTGCTGTAAAAAGCCTATGTATTATATTTTATAGTGGTAATATACCAAATTATGATAGTTGTAACTGCTGTTAAATGCCTATGTATTATATTTTATAGTGGTAATATACCAAATTATGATAATTGTAGCTGCTGTAAAATGCCTATGTATTATATTTTATAGTGGTAATATACCAAATTATGATAATTGTAGCTGCTGTAAAATGCCTATGCATTATATTTTATAGTGGTAATATACCAAATTATGATATTTGTAACTGCTGTAAAATGCCTATGTATTATATTTTATAGTGGTAATATACCAAATTATGATAATTGTAACTGCTGTAAAATGCCTATGTATTATATTTTATAGTGGTAATATACCAAATTATGATAATTGTAACTGCTGTAAAATGCCTATGTATTATATTTTATAGTGGTAATATACCAAATTATGATAATTGTAGCTGCAGTAAAAAGCCTATGTATTATATTTTATAGTGGTAATATACCAAATTATGATAATTGTAGCTGCTGTAAAAAGCCTATGTATTATATTTTATAGTGGTAATATACCAATTTATGATAATTGTAACTGCTGTAAAAAGCCTATGTATTATATTTCATAGTGGTAATATACCAAATTATGATAGTTGTAACTGCTGTTAAATGCCTATGTATTATATTTTATAGTGGTAATATACCAAATTATGATAATTGTAGCTGCTGTAAAATGCCTATGTATTATATTTTATAGTGGTAATATACCAAATTATGATAATTGTAGCTGCTGTAAAATGCCTATGTATTATATTTTATAGTGGTAATATACCAAATTATGATATTTGTAACTGCTGTAAAATGCCTATGTATTATATTTTATAGTGGTAATATACCAAATTATGATAATTGTAACTGCTGTAAAATGCCTATGTATTATATTTTATAGTGGTAATATACCAAATTATGATAATTGTAACTGCTGTAAAATGCCTATGTATTATATTTTATAGTGGTAATATACCAAATTATAATAATTGTAGCTGCAGTAAAAAGCCTATGTATTATATTTTATAGTGGTAATATACCAAATTATGATAATTATAACTGCTGTAAAAAGCATATGTATTATATTTTATAGTGGTAATATACCAAATTATGATAATTGTAGCTGCTGTAAAATGCCTATTTATTATATTTTATAGTGGTAATATACCAAATTATGATAATTGTAGCTGCTGTAAAAAGCCTATGTATTATATTTTATAGGGGTAATATACCAATTTATGATAATTGTAACTGCTGTAAAAAGCCTATGTATTATATTTTATAGTGGTATTATACCAAATTATGATAGTTGTAACTGCTGTTAAATGCCTATGTATTATATTTTATTGTGGTAATATACCAAATTATGATAATTGTAGCTGCTGTAAACTGCCTATGTATTATATTTTATAGTGGTAATATACCAAATTATGATAATTGTAGCTGCTGTAAAATGCCTATGTATTATATTTTATAGTGGTAATATTCCAAATTATGATATTTGTAACTGCTGTAAAATGCCTATGTATTATATTTTATAGTGGTAATATACCAAATTATGATAATTGTAACTGCTGTAAAATGCCTATGTATTATATTTTATAGTGGTAATATACCAAATTATGATAATTGTAACTGCTGTAAAATGCCTATGTATTATATTTTATAGTGGTAATATACCAAATTATGAAAATCGTAGCTGCTGTAAAAAGCCTATGTATTATATTTTATAGTGGTAATATACCAAATTATGATAATTGTAACTGCTGTAAAATGCCTATGTATTATATTTTATAGTGGTAATATACCAAATTATGATATTTGTAACTGCTGTAAAATGCCTATGTATTATATTTTATAGTGGTAATATACCAAATTATGATAATTGTAGCTGCTGTAAAATGCCTATGTATTATATTTTATAGTGGTAATATACCAAATTATGATAATTGTAACTGCTGTAAAATGCCTATGTATTATATTGTATAGTGGTAATATACCAAATTATGATAATTGTAGCTGCAGTAAAAAGCCTATGTATTATATTTTATAGTGGTAATATACCAAATTATGATAATTATAACTGCTGTAAAAAGCCTATGTCTTATATTTTATAGTGGAAAATTCCAAATTATGATAATTGTAGCTGCTGTAAAATGCCTATTTATTATATTTTATAGTGGTAATATACCAAATTATGATAATTGTAGCTGCTGTAAAAAGCCTATGTATTATATTTTATAGGGGTAATATACCAATTTATGATAATTGTAACTGCTGTTAAAAGCCTATGTATTATATTTTATAGTGGTAATATACCAAATTATGATATTTGTAACTGCTGTTAAATGCCTATGTATTATATTTTATAGTGGTAATATACCAAATTATGATAATTGTAGCTGCTGTAAAATGCCTATGTATTATATTTTATAGTGGTAATATACCAAATTATGATAATTGTAGCTGCTGTAAAATGCCTATGTATTATATTTTATAGTGGTAATATACCAAATTATGATATTTGTAACTGCTGTAAAATGCCTATGTATTATATTTTATAGTGGTAATATACCAAATTATGATATTTGTAACTGCTGTAAAATGCCTATGTATTATATTTTATAGTGGTAATATACCAAATTATGATAATTGTAACTGCTGTAAAATGCCTATGTATTATATTTTATAGTGGTAATATACCAAATTATGATAATTGTAACTGCTGTAAAATGCCTATGTATTATATTTTATAGTGGTAATATACCAAATTATGATAATTGTAGCTGCAGTAAAAAGCCTATGTATTATATTTTATAGTGGTAATATACCAAATTATGATAATTATAACTGCTGTAAAAAGCCTATGTATTATATTTTATAGTGGTAATATACCAAATTATGATAATTGTAGCTGCTGTAAAATGCCTATTTATTATATTTTATAGTGGTAATATACCAAATTATGATAATTGTAACTGCTGTTAAAAGCCTATGTATTATATTTTATAGTGGTAATATACCAAATTATGATAATTTTAGCTGCTGTAAAATGCCTATGTATTATATTTTATAGTGGTAATATACCAAATTATGATAATTGTAGCTGCTGTAAAAAGCCTATGTATTATATTTTATAGTGGTAATATACCAAATTATGATAATTGTAGCTGCTGTAAAATGCCTATGTATTATATTTTATAGTGGTAATAAACCAAATTATGATAATTGTAGCTGCTGTAAAAAGCCTATGTATTATATATTATAGTGGTAATATACCAAATTATGATAATTGTAGCTGCTGTAAAATGCCTATGTATTATATTTTATAGTGGTAATATTCCAAATTATGATAATGTAACTGGTCTAAAATGCCTATGTATTATATTTTATAGTGGTAATATTCCAAATTATGATAATTGTAGCTGCTGTAAAATGCCTATGTATTATATTTTATAGTGGTAATATACCAAATTATGATAATTGTAGCTGCTGTAAAATGCCTATGTATTATATTTTATAGTGGTAATATACCAAATTATGATAATTGTAACTGCTGTAAAATGCCTATGTATTATATTTTATAGTGGTAATATACCAAATTATGATAATTGTAGCTGCTGTAAAATGCCTATGTTTTATATTTTATAGTGGTAATATACCAAATTATGATAATTGTAGCTGCTGTAAAAAGCCTATGTATTATATTTTATAGTGGTAATATACCAATTTATGATAATTGTAACTGCTGTAAAAAGCCTATGTATTATATTTCATAGTGGTAATATACCAAATTATGATAGTTGTAACTGCTGTTAAATGCCAATGTATTATATTTTATAGTGGTAATATACCAAATTATGATAATTGTAGCTGCTGTAAAATGCCTATGTATTATATTTTATAGTGGTAATATACCAAATTATGATATTTGTAACTGCTGTAAAATGCCTATGTATTATATTTTATAGTGGTAATATACCAAATTATGATAATTGTAGCTGCTGTAAAATGCCTATGTATTATATTTTATAGTGGTAATATACCAAATTATGATAATTGTAACTGCTGTAAAATGCCTCTGTATTATATTTTATAGTGGTAATATACCAAATTATGATAATTGTAACTGCTGTAAAAAGCCTATGTATTATATTTTATAGTGGTAATATACCAAATTATGATAATTATAACTGCTGTAAAAACCTATGTATTATATTTTATAGTGGTAATATACCAAATTATGATAATTGTAGCTGCTGTAAAATGCCTATGTATTATATTTTATAGTGGTAATATACCAAATTATGATATTTGTAACTGCTGTAAAATGCCTATGTATTATATTTTATAGTGGTAATATACCAAATTATGATAATTGTAGCTGCTGTAAAATGCCTATGTATTATATTTTATAGTGGTAATATACCAAATTATGATAATTGTAGCTGCTGTAAAAAGCCTATGTATTATATTTTATAGTGGTAATATACCAAATTATGATAATTGTAACTGCTGTAAAATGCCTATGTATTATATTTTATAGTGGTAATATACCAAATTATGATATTTGTAACTGCTGTAAAATGCCTATGTATTATATTTTACAGTGGTAATATACCAAATTATGATAATTGTAACTGCTGTAAAATGCCTATGTATTATATTTTATAGTGGTAATATACCAAATTATGATAATTATAACTGCTGTAAAAACCTATGTATTATATTTTATAGTGGTAATATACCAAATTATGATAATTATAGCTGCTGTAAAAAGCCTATGTATTATATTTTCTAGTGGTAATATACCAAATTATGATAATTGTAGCTGCTGTAAAATGCCTATTTATTATATTTTATAGTGGTAATATACCAAATTATGATAATTGTAGCTGCTGTAAAAAGCCTATGTATTATATTTTATAGTGGTAATATACCAAATTATGATAATTGTAGCTGCTGTTAAATGCCTATGTATTATATTTTATAGTGGTAATATTCCAAATTATGATAATTGTAGCTGCGGTAAAATGCCTATGTAATATATTTTATAGTGGTAATATTCCAAATTATGATAATTGTAGCTGCTGTAAAATGCCTATGTATTATATTTTATAGTTGTAATATACCAAATTATGATAATTGTAACTGCTGTAAAATGCCTATGTATTATATTTTATAGTGGTAATATACCAAATTATGATAATTGTAGCTGCTGTAAAATGCCTATGTATTATATTTTATAGTGGTAATATACCAAATTATGATAATTGTAACTGATCTAAAATGCCTATGTATTATATTTTATAGTGGTAATATACCAAATTATGATAATTGTAACTGCTGTAAAATGCCTATGTATTATATTTTATAGTGGTAATATACCAAATTATGATAATTGTAGCTGCTGTAAAATGCCTATGTATTATATTTTATAGTGGTAATATTCCAAATTATGATAATTGTAACTGGTGTAAAATGCCTATGTATTATATTTTATAGTGGTAATATACCAAATTATGATAATTGTAGCTGCTGTAAAATGCCTATGTTTTATATTTTATAGTGGTAATATACCAAATTATGATAATTGTAGCTGCTGTAAAAAGCCTATGTATTATATTTTATAGTGGTAATATACCAATTTATGATAATTGTAACTGCTGTAAAAAGCCTATGTATTATATTTTATAGTGGTAATATACCAAATTATGATAGTTGTAACTGCTGTTAAATGCCTATGTATTATATTTTATAGTGGTAATATACCAAATTATGATAATTGTAGCTGCTGTAAAATGCCTATGTATTATATTTTATAGTGGTAATATACCAAATTATGATAATTGTAGCTGCTGTAAAATGCCTATGCATTATATTTTATAGTGGTAATATACCAAATTATGATATTTGTAACTGCTGTAAAATGCCTATGTATTATATTTTATAGTGGTAATATACCAAATTATGATAATTGTAACTGCTGTAAAATGCCTATGTATTATATTTTATAGTGGTAATATACCAAATTATGATAATTGTAACTGCTGTAAAATGCCTATGTATTATATTTTATAGTGGTAATATACCAAATTATGATAATTGTAGCTGCAGTAAAAAGCCTATGTATTATATTTTATAGTGGTAATATACCAAATTATGATAATTGTAGCTGCTGTAAAAAGCCTATGTATTATATTTTATAGTGGTAATATACCAATTTATGATAATTGTAACTGCTGTAAAAAGCCTATGTATTATATTTCATAGTGGTAATATACCAAATTATGATAGTTGTAACTGCTGTTAAATGCCTATGTATTATATTTTATAGTGGTAATATACCAAATTATGATAATTGTAGCTGCTGTAAAATGCCTATGTATTATATTTTATAGTGGTAATATACCAAATTATGATAATTGTAGCTGCTGTAAAATGCCTATGTATTATATTTTATAGTGGTAATATACCAAATTATGATATTTGTAACTGCTGTAAAATGCCTATGTATTATATTTTATAGTGGTAATATACCAAATTATGATAATTGTAACTGCTGTAAAATGCCTATGTATTATATTTTATAGTGGTAATATACCAAATTATGATAATTGTAACTGCTGTAAAATGCCTATGTATTATATTTTATAGTGGTAATATACCAAATTATAATAATTGTAGCTGCAGTAAAAAGCCTATGTATTATATTTTATAGTGGTAATATACCAAATTATGATAATTATAACTGCTGTAAAAAGCATATGTATTATATTTTATAGTGGTAATATACCAAATTATGATAATTGTAGCTGCTGTAAAATGCCTATTTATTATATTTTATAGTGGTAATATACCAAATTATGATAATTGTAGCTGCTGTAAAAAGCCTATGTATTATATTTTATAGGGGTAATATACCAATTTATGATAATTGTAACTGCTGTAAAAAGCCTATGTATTATATTTTATAGTGGTATTATACCAAATTATGATAGTTGTAACTGCTGTTAAATGCCTATGTATTATATTTTATTGTGGTAATATACCAAATTATGATAATTGTAGCTGCTGTAAACTGCCTATGTATTATATTTTATAGTGGTAATATACCAAATTATGATAATTGTAGCTGCTGTAAAATGCCTATGTATTATATTTTATAGTGGTAATATTCCAAATTATGATATTTGTAACTGCTGTAAAATGCCTATGTATTATATTTTATAGTGGTAATATACCAAATTATGATAATTGTAACTGCTGTAAAATGCCTATGTATTATATTTTATAGTGGTAATATACCAAATTATGATAATTGTAACTGCTGTAAAATGCCTATGTATTATATTTTATAGTGGTAATATACCAAATTATGAAAATCGTAGCTGCTGTAAAAAGCCTATGTATTATATTTTATAGTGGTAATATACCAAATTATGATAATTGTAACTGCTGTAAAATGCCTATGTATTATATTTTATAGTGGTAATATACCAAATTATGATATTTGTAACTGCTGTAAAATGCCTATGTATTATATTTTATAGTGGTAATATACCAAATTATGATAATTGTAGCTGCTGTAAAATGCCTATGTATTATATTTTATAGTGGTAATATACCAAATTATGATAATTGTAACTGCTGTAAAATGCCTATGTATTATATTGTATAGTGGTAATATACCAAATTATGATAATTGTAGCTGCAGTAAAAAGCCTATGTATTATATTTTATAGTGGTAATATACCAAATTATGATAATTATAACTGCTGTAAAAAGCCTATGTCTTATATTTTATAGTGGAAAATTCCAAATTATGATAATTGTAGCTGCTGTAAAATGCCTATTTATTATATTTTATAGTGGTAATATACCAAATTATGATAATTGTAGCTGCTGTAAAAAGCCTATGTATTATATTTTATAGGGGTAATATACCAATTTATGATAATTGTAACTGCTGTTAAAAGCCTATGTATTATATTTTATAGTGGTAATATACCAAATTATGATATTTGTAACTGCTGTTAAATGCCTATGTATTATATTTTATAGTGGTAATATACCAAATTATGATAATTGTAGCTGCTGTAAAATGCCTATGTATTATATTTTATAGTGGTAATATACCAAATTATGATAATTGTAGCTGCTGTAAAATGCTATGTATTATATTTTATAGTGGTAATATACCAAATTATGATAATTGTAGCTGCTGTAAAATGCCTATGTATTATATTTTATAGTGGTAATATACCAAATTATGATAATTGTAACTGCTGTAAAATGCCTATGTATTATATTTTATAGTGGTAATATTCCAAATTATGATAATTGTAGCTGCTGTAAAATGCCTAGGTATTATATTTTATAGTAATAATATACAAAATAATGATAATTGTAGCTGCCGTAAAATGCCTATGTATTATATTTTATAGTGGTAATATACCAAATTATGATAATTGTAGCTGCTGTAAAAAGCCTATGTATTATATTTTATTGTGGTAATATTCCAAATTATGATAATTGTAGCTGCTGTAAAAAGCCTATGTATTATATTTTATAGTGGTAATATACCAAATTATGATAATTGTAGCTGCTGTAAAATGCCTATGTATTATATTTTATAGTGGTAATATACCAAATTATGATAATTGTAGCTGCTGTTAAAGGCCTATGTATTATATTTTATAGTGGTAATATACCAAATTATGATAATTGTAACTGCTGTAAAAAGCCTATGTATTATATTTTATAGTGGTAATATACCAAATTATGATAATTGTAGCTGCTGTAAAATGCCTATGTATTATATTTTATAGTGGTAATATACCAAATTATGATAATTGTAGCTGCTGTAAAATGCCTATGTATTATATTTTATAGTGGTAATATACCAAATTATGATAATTGTAGCTGCTGTAAAATGCCTATGTATTATATTTTATAGTGGTAATATTCCAAATTATGATAATTGTAACTGCTGTAAAATGCCTATGTATTATATTTTATTGTGGTAATATACCAAATTATGATAATTGTAGCTGCTGTAAAATGCCTATGTATTATATTTTATAGTGGATATATACCAAATTATGATAATTGTAGCTGCTGTAAAATGCCTATGTATTATATTTTATAGTGGTAATATACCAAATTATGATAATTGTAACTGATCTAAAATGCCTATGTATTATATTTTATAGTGGTAATATACCAAATTATGATAATTGTAACTGCTGTAAATTGACTATGTATTATATTTTGTAGTGGTAATATACCAAAGTATGATAATTGTAGCTGCTGTAAAATGCCTATGTATTATATTTTATAGTGGTAATATACCAAATTATGATAATTGTAGCTGCTGTAAAATGCCTATGTATTATATTTTATAGTGGTAATATACCAAATTATGATAATTGTAACTGCTGTAAAATGCCTATGTATTATATTTTATAGTGGTAATATACCAAATTATGATAATTGTAGCTGCTGTAAAATGCCTATGTTTTATATTTTATAGTGGTAATATACCAAATTATGATAATTGTAGCTGCTGTAAAAAGCCTATGTATTATATTTTATAGTGGTAATATACCAATTTATGATAATTGTAACTGCTGTAAAAAGCCTATGTATTATATTTCATAGTGGTAATATACCAAATTATGATAGTTGTAACTGCTGTTAAATGCCAATGTATTATATTTTATAGTGGTAATATACCAAATTATGATAATTGTAGCTGCTGTAAAATGCCTATGTATTATATTTTATAGTGGTAATATACCAAATTATGATATTTGTAACTGCTGTAAAATGCCTATGTATTATATTTTATAGTGGTAATATACCAAATTATGATAATTGTAGCTGCTGTAAAATGCCTATGTATTATATTTTATAGTGGTAATATACCAAATTATGATAATTGTAACTGCTGTAAAATGCCTCTGTATTATATTTTATAGTGGTAATATACCAAATTATGATAATTGTAACTGCTGTAAAAAGCCTATGTATTATATTTTATAGTGGTAATATACCAAATTATGATAATTATAACTGCTGTAAAAACCTATGTATTATATTTTATAGTGGTAATATACCAAATTATGATAATTGTAGCTGCTGTAAAATGCCTATGTATTATATTTTATAGTGGTAATATACCAAATTATGATATTTGTAACTGCTGTAAAATGCCTATGTATTATATTTTATAGTGGTAATATACCAAATTATGATAATTGTAGCTGCTGTAAAATGCCTATGTATTATATTTTATAGTGGTAATATACCAAATTATGATAATTGTAGCTGCTGTAAAAAGCCTATGTATTATATTTTATAGTGGTAATATACCAAATTATGATAATTGTAACTGCTGTAAAATGCCTATGTATTATATTTTATAGTGGTAATATACCAAATTATGATATTTGTAACTGCTGTAAAATGCCTATGTATTATATTTTACAGTGGTAATATACCAAATTATGATAATTGTAACTGCTGTAAAATGCCTATGTATTATATTTTATAGTGGTAATATACCAAATTATGATAATTATAACTGCTGTAAAAACCTATGTATTATATTTTATAGTGGTAATATACCAAATTATGATAATTATAGCTGCTGTAAAAAGCCTATGTATTATATTTTCTAGTGGTAATATACCAAATTATGATAATTGTAGCTGCTGTAAAATGCCTATTTATTATATTTTATAGTGGTAATATACCAAATTATGATAATTGTAGCTGCTGTAAAAAGCCTATGTATTATATTTTATAGTGGTAATATACCAAATTATGATAATTTTAGCTGCTGTAAAATGCCTATGTATTATATTTTATAGTGGTAATATACCAAATTATGATAATTGTAGCTGCTGTAAAAAGCCTATGTATTATTTTTATAGTGGTAATATACCAAATTATGATAATTGTAGCTGCTGTAAAATGCCTATGTATTATATTTTATTGTGCTAATATACCAAATTATGATAATTGTAGCTGCTGTAAAAAGCCTATGTATTATATTTTATAGTGGTAATATACCAAATTATGATAATTGTAGCTGCTGTTAAATGCCTATGTATTATATTTTATAGTGGTAATATTCCAAATTATGATAATTGTAGCTGCGGTAAAATGCCTATGTAATATATTTTATAGTGGTAATATTCCAAATTATGATAATTGTAGCTGCTGTAAAATGCCTATGTATTATATTTTATAGTGGTAATATACCAAAGTATGATAATTGTAGCTGCTGTAAAATGCCTATGTATTATATTTTATAGTGGTAATATACCAAATTATGATAATTGTAGCTGCTGTAAAAAACCTATGTATTATATTTTATAGTGGTAATATTCCAAATTATGATAATTGTAGCTGCTGTAAAATGCCTATGTATTATATTTTATAGTGGTAATATACCAAATTATGATAATTGTAACTGCTGTAAAATGCCTATGTATTATATTTTATAGTGGTAATATACCAAATTAGGATAATGTAACTGCTGTAAAATGCCTATGTATTATATTTTATAGTGGCAAAATACCAAATTATGATAATTGTAACTGCTGTAAAATGCCTATGTATTATATTTTATAGTGGTAATATACCAAATTATGATAATTGTAGCTGCTGTAAAAAGCCTATGTATTATATTTTATAGTGGTAATATACCAAATTACGATAATTGTAGCTGCTGTAAAAAGCCTATGTATTATATTTTATAGTGGTAATATACCAAATTATGATAATTGTAGCTGCTGTAAAAAGCCTATATATTATATTTTATAGTGGTAATATACCAAATTATGATAATTGTAGCTGCTGTAAAATGCCTATGTATTATATTTTATAGAGGTAATATACCAAATTATGATAATTGTAGCTTCTGTGAAAAGCCTATGTATTATATTTTATAGTGGTAATATACCAAATTATGATAATTTAACTGCTGTAAAATGCCTATGTATTATATTTTATAGTGTTAATATACCAAATTATGATAATTGTAGCTGCTGTAAAATGCCTATGTATTATATTTTATAGTGGTAATATACCAAATTATGATAATTGTAACAGCTGTAAAATGCCTATGTATTATATCTTATAGTGGTAATTTACCAAATTATGATAATTGTAGCTGCTGTAAAATGCCTATGTATTATATTTTATAGTGGTAATATACCAAATTATGATAATTGTAGCTGCTGTAAAATGCCTATGTATTATATTTTATAGTGGTAATATACCAAATTATGATAATTGTAGCTGCTGTAAAATGCCTATGTATTATATTTTATAGTGGGAATATACCAAATTATGATAATTGTAACTGCTGTAAAATGCCTATGTATTATATTTTATAGTGGTAATATTCCAAATTATGATAATTGTAGCTGCTGTAAAATGCCTATGTATTATATTTTATAGTGGTAATATACCAAATTATGATAATTGTAGCTGCTGTAAAAAGCCTATGTATTATATTTTATTGCGGTAATATTCCAAATTATGATAATTGTAGCTGCTGTAAAAAGCCTATGTATTATATTTTATAGTGGTAATATACCAAATTATGATAATTGTAGCTGCTGTAAAATGCCTATGTATTATATTTTATTGTGGTAATATACCAAATTATGATAATTGTAGCTGCTGTTAAAGGCCTATGTATTATATTTTATAGTGGTAATATACCAAATTATGATAATTGTAACTGCTGTAAAAAGCCTATGTATTATATTTTATAGTGGTAATATACCAAATTATGATAATTGTAGCTGCTGTAAAATGCCTATGTATTATATTCCTATAGTGGTAATATACCAAATTATGATAATTGTAGCTGCTGTAAAATGCCTATGTATTATATTTTATAGTGGTAATATACCAAATTATGATAATTGTAGCTGCTGTAAAATGCCTATGTATTATATTTTATAGTGGTAATATACCAAATTATGATAATTGTAGCTGCTGTAAAATGCCTATGTATTATATTTATAGTGGTAATATACCAAATTATGATAATTGTAACTGTTGTAAAATGCCTATGTATTATATTTTATAGTGGTAATATTCCAAATTATGATAATTGTAGCTGCTGTAAAATGCCTAGGTATTATATTTTATAGTAATAATATACCAAATAATGATAATTGTAGCTGCTGTAAAATGCTTATGTATTATATTTTATAGTGGTAATATACCAAATTATGATAATTGTAGCTGCTGTAAAAAGCCTATGTATTATATTTTATTGTGGTAATATTCCAAATTATGATAATTGTAGCTGCTGTAAAAGCCTATGTATTATATTTTATACTGGTAATATACCAAATTATGATAATTGTAGCTGCTGTAAAATGCCTATGTATTATATTTTATAGTGGTAATATACCAAATTATGATAATTGTAGCTGCTGTTAAAGGCCTATGTATTATATTTTATAGTGGTAATATACCAAATTATGATAATTGTAACTGCTGTAAAAAGCCTATGTATTATATTTTATAGTGGTAATATACCAAATTATGATAATTGTAGCTGCTGTAAAATGCCTATGTATTATATTTTATAGTGGTAATATACCAAATTATGATAATTGTAGCTGCTGTAAAATGCCTATGTATTATATTTTATAGTGGTAATATACCAAATTATGATAATTGTAGCTGCTGTAAAATGCCTATGTATTATATTTTATAGTGGTAATATTCCAAATTATGATAATTGTAACTGCTGTAAAATGCCTATGTATTATATTTTATAGTGGTAATATACCAAATTATGATAATTGTAGCTGCTGTAAAATGCCTATGTATTATATTTTATAGTGGTAATATACCAAATTATGATAATTGTAGCTGCTGTAAAATGCCTATGTATTATATTTTATAGTGGTAATATACCAAATTATGATAATTGTAACTGATCTAAAATGCCTATGTATTATATTTTATAGTGGTAATATACCAAATTATGATAATTGTAACTGCTGTAAAATGCCTATGTATTATATTTTATAGTGGTAATATACCAAATTATGATAATTGTAGCTGCTGTAAAATGCCTATGTATTATATTTTATAGTGGTAATATACCAAATTATGATAATTGTAGCTGCTGTAAAATGCCTATGTATTATATTTTATAGTGGTAATATACCAAATTATGATAATTGTAGCTGCTGTAGAATGCCTATGTATTATATTTTATAGTGGTAATATACCAAATTATGATAATTGTAACTGCTGTAAAATGCCTATGTATTATATTTTATAGTGGTAATATTCCAAATTATGATAATTGTAGCTGCTGTAAAATGCCTAGGTATTATATTTTATAGTAATAATATACCAAATAATGATAATTGTAGCTGCTGTAAAATGCCTATGTATTATATTTTATAGTGGTAATATACCAAATTATGATAATTGTAGCTGCTGTAAAATGCCTATGTATTATATTTTATAGTGGTAATATACCAAATTATGATAATTGTAGCTGCTGTAAAATGCCTATGTATTATATTTTATAGTGGTAATATACCAAATTATGATAATTGTAGCTGCTGTAAAATGCCTATGTATTATATTTTATAGTGGTAATATTCCAAATTATGATAATTGTAACTGGTGTAAAATGCCTATGTATTATATTTTATAGTGGTAATATTCCAAATTATGATAATTGTAGCTGCTGTAAAATGCCTATGTATTATATTTTATAGTGGTAATATACCAAATTATGATAATTGTAACTGCTGTAAAATGCCTATGTATTATATCTTATAGTGGTAATATACCAAATTATGATAATTGTAGCTGCTGTAAAATGCCTATGTATTATATTTTATAGTGGTAATATACCAAATTATGAAAATTGTAGCTGCTGTAAAATGCCTATGTACTATATTTTATAGTGGTAATATACCAAATTATGATAATTGTAGCTGCTGTAAAATGCCTATGTATTATATTTTATAGTGGTAATATACCAAATTATGATAATTGTAACTGCTGTAAAATGCCTATGTATTATATTTTATAGTGGTAATATTCCAAATTATGATAATTGTAGCTGCTGTAAAATGCCTATGTATTATATTTTATAGTGGTAATATACCAAATTATGATAATTGTAGCTGCTGTAAAAAGCCTATGTATTATATTTTATTGTGGTAATATTCCAAATTATGATAATTGTAGCTGCTGTAAAAAGCCTATGTATTATATTTTATAGTGGTAATATACCAAATTATGATAATTGTAGCTGCTGTAAAATGCCTATGTATTATATTTTATAGTGGTAATATACCAAATTATGATAATTGTAGCTGCTGTTAAAGGCCTATGTATTATATTTTATAGTGGTAATATACCAAATTATGATAATTGTAGCTGCTGTAAAAAGCCTATGTATTATATTTTATAGTGGTAATATACCAAATTATGATAATTGTAGCTGCTGTAAAATGCCTATGTATTATATTCTATAGTGGTAATATACCAAATTATGATAATTGTAGCTGCTGTAAAATGCCTATGTATTATATTTTATAGTGGTAATATACCAAATTATGATAATTGTAGCTGCTGTAAAATGCCTATGTATTATATTTTATAGTGGTAATATACCAAATTATGATAATTGTAGCTGCTGTAAAATGCCTATGTATTATATTTTATAGTGGTAATATACCAAATTATGATAATTGTAACTGCTGTAAAATGCCTATGTATTATATTTTATAGTGGTAATATTCCAAATTATGATAATTGTAGCTGCTGTAAAATGCCTAGGTATTATATTTTATAGTAATAATATACCAAATAATGATAATTGTAGCTGCTGTAAAATGCTTATGTATTATATTTTATAGTGGTAATATACCAAATTATGATAATTGTAGCTGCTGTAAAAAGCCTATGTATTATATTTTATTGTGGTAATATTCCAAATTATGATAATTGTAGCTGCTGTAAAAAGCCTATGTATTATATTTTATAGTGGTAATATACCAAATTATGATAATTGTAGCTGCTGTAAAATGCCTATGTATTATATTTTACAGTGGTAATATACCAAATTATGATAATTGTAGCTGCTGTCAAAGGCCTATGTATTATATTTTATAGTGGTAATATACCAAATTATGATAATTGTAACTGCTGTAAAAAGCCTATGTATTATATTTTATAGTGGTAATATACCAAATTATGATAATTGTAGCTGCTGTAAAATGCCTATGTATTATATTTTATAGTGGTAATATACCAAATTATGATAATTGTAGCTGCTGTAAAATGCCTATGTATTATATTTTATAGTGGTAATATACCAAATTATGATAATTGTAGCTGCTGTAAAATGCCTATGTATTATATTTTATAGTGGTAATATTCCAAATTATGATAATTGTAACTGCTGTAAAATGCCTATGTATTATATTTTATAGTGGTAATATACCAAATTATGATAATTGTAGCTGCTGTAAAATGCCTATGTATTATATTTTATAGTGGTAATATACCAAATTATGATAATTGTAGCTGCTGTAAAATGCCTATGTATTATATTTTATAGTGGTAATATACCAAATTATGATAATTGTAACTGATCTAAAATGCCTATGTATTATATTTTATAGTGGTAATATACCAAATTATGATAATTGTAACTGCTGTAAAATGCCTATGTATTATATTTTATAGTGGTAATATACCAAATTATGATAATTGTAGCTGCTGTAAAATGCCTATGTATTATATTTTATAGTGGTAATATACCAAATTATGATAATTGTAGCTGCTGTAAAAAGCCTATGTATTATATTTTATAGTGGTAATATACCAAATTATGATAATTGTAGCTGCTGTAAAATGCCTATGTATTATATTTTATAGTGGTAATATACCAAATTATGATAATTGTAGCTGCTGTAAAATGCCTATGTATTATATTTTATAGTGGTAATATACCAAATTATGATAATTGTAACTGCTGTAAAATGCCTATGTATTATATTTTATAGTGGTAATATTCCAAATTATGATAATTGTAGCTGCTGTAAAATGCCTAGGTATTATATTTTAAAGTAATAATATACCAAATAATGATAATTGTAGCTGCTGTAAAATGCCTATGTATTATATTTTATAGTGGTAATATACCAAATTATGATAATTGTAGCTGCTGTAAAAAGCCTATGTATTATATTTTATTGTGGTAATATTCCAAATTATGATAATTGTAGCTGCTGTAAAAAGCCTATGTATTATATTTTATAGTGGTAATATACCAAATTATGATAATTGTAGCTGCTGTAAAATGCCTATGTATTATATTTTATAGTGGTAATATACCAAATTATGATAATTGTAGCTGCTGTTAAAGGCCTATGTATTATATTTTATAGTGGTAATATACCAAATTATGATAATTGTAACTGCTGTAAAAAGCCTATGTATTATATTTTATAGTGGTAATATACCAAATTATGATAATTGTAGCTGCTGTAAAATGCCTATGTATTATATTTTATAGTGGTAATATACCAAATTATGATAATTGTAGCTGCTGTAAAATGCCTATGTATTATATTTTATAGTGGTAATATACCAAATTATGATAATTGTAGCTGCTGTAAAATGCCTATGTATTATATTTTATAGTGGTAATATTCCAAATTATGATAATTGTAACTGCTGTAAAATGCCTATGTATTATATTTTATAGTGGTAATATACCAAATTATGATAATTGTAGCTGCTGTAAAATGCCTATGTATTATATTTTATAGTGGTAATATACCAAATTATGATAATTGTAGCTGCTGTAAAATGCCTATGTATTATATTTTATAGTGGTAATATACCAAATTATGATAATTGTAACTGATCTAAAATGCCTATGTATTATATTTTATAGTGGTAATATACCAAATTATGATAATTGTAACTGCTGTAAAATGCCTATGTATTATATTTTATAGTGGTAATATACCAAATTATGATAATTGTAGCTGCTGTAAAATGCCTATGTATTATATTTTATAGTGGTAATATACCAAATTATGATAATTGTAGCTGCTGTAAAATGCCTATGTATTATATTTTATAGTGGTAATATACCAAATTATGATAATTGTAGCTGCTGTAAAATGCCTATGTATTATATTTTATAGTGGTAATATACCAAATTATGATAATTGTAACTGCTGTAAAATGCCTATGTATTATATTTTATAGTGGTAATATTCCAAATTATGATAATTGTAGCTGCTGTAAAATGCCTAGGTATTATATTTTATAGTAATAATATACAAAATAATGATAATTGTAGCTGCCGTAAAATGCCTATGTATTATATTTTATAGTGGTAATATACCAAATTATGATAATTGTAGCTGCTGTAAAAAGCCTATGTATTATATTTTATTGTGGTAATATACCAAATTATGATAATTGTAGCTGCTGTAAAATGCCTATGTATTATATTTTATAGTGGTAATATACCAAATTATGATAATTGTAGCTGCTGTTAAAGGCCTATGTATTATATTTTATAGTGGTAATATACCAAATTATGATAATTGTAACTGCTGTAAAAAGCCTATGTATTATATTTTATAGTGGTAATATACCAAATTATGATAATTGTAGCTGCTGTAAAATGCCTATGTATTATATTTTATAGTGGTAATATACCAAATTATGATAATTGTAGCTGCTGTAAAATGCCTATGTATTATATTTTATAGTGGTAATATACCAAATTATGATAATTGTAGCTGCTGTAAAATGCCTATGTATTATATTTTATAGTGGTAATATTCCAAATTATGATAATTGTAACTGCTGTAAAATGCCTATGTATTATATTTTATTGTGGTAATATACCAAATTATGATAATTGTAGCTGCTGTAAAATGCCTATGTATTATATTTTATAGTGGATATATACCAAATTATGATAATTGTAGCTGCTGTAAAATGCCTATGTATTATATTTTATAGTGGTAATATACCAAATTATGATAATTGTAACTGATCTAAAATGCCTATGTATTATATTTTATAGTGGTAATATACCAAATTATGATAATTGTAACTGCTGTAAAATGACTATGTATTATATTTTATAGTGGTAATATACCAAAGTATGATAATTGTAGCTGCTGTAAAATGCCTATGTATTATATTTTATAGTGGTAATATTCCAAATTATGATAATTGTAACTGGTGTAAAATGCCTATGTATTATATTTTATAGTGGTAATATTCCAAATTATGATAATTGTAGCTGCTGTAAAATGCCTATGTAATATATTTTATAGTGGTAATATACCAAATTATGATAATTGTAGCTGCTGTAAAATGCCTATGTATTATATTTTATAGTGGTAATATACCAAATTATGATAATTGTAGCTGCTGTAAAATGCCTATGTATTATATTTTATAGTGGTAATATACCAAATTATGATAATTGTAACTGCTGTAAAATGCCTATGTATTATATTTTATAGTGGTAATATTCCAAATTATGATAATTGTAGCTGCTGTAAAATGCCTATGTAATATATTTTATAGTGGTAATATACCAAATTATGATAATTGTAGCTGCTGTAAAATGCCTATGTACTATATTTTATAGTGGTAATATACCAAATTATGATAATTGTAGCTGCTGTAAAATGCCTATGTATTATATTTTATAGTGGTAATATACCAAATTATGATAATTGTAACTGCTGTAAAATGCCTATGTATTATATTTTATAGTGGTAATATTCCAAATTATGATAATTGTAGCTGCTGTAAAATGCCTATGTATTATATTTTATAGTGGTAATATACCAAATTATGATAATTGTAGCTGCTGTAAAAAGCCTATGTATTATATTTTATTGTGGTAATATTCCAAATTATGATAATTGTAGCTGCTGTAAAAAGCCTATGTATTATATTTTATAGTGGTAATATACCAAATTATGATAATTGTAGCTGCTGTAAAATGCCTATGTATTATATTTTATAGTGGTAATATACCAAATTATGATAATTGTAGCTGCTGTTAAAGGCCTATGTATTATATTTTATAGTGGTAATATACCAAATTATGATAATTGTAGCTGCTGTAAAAAGCCTATGTATTATATTTTATAGTGGTAATATACCAAATTATGATAATTGTAGCTGCTGTAAAATGCCTATGTATTATATTCTATAGTGGTAATATACCAAATTATGATAATTGTAGCTGCTGTAAAATGCCTATGTATTATATTTTATAGTGGTAATATACCAAATTATGATAATTGTAGCTGCTGTAAAATGCCTATGTATTATATTTTATAGTGGTAATATACCAAATTATGATAATTGTAGCTGCTGTAAAATGCCTATGTATTATATTTTATAGTGGTAATATACCAAATTATGATAATTGTAACTGCTGTAAAATGCCTATGTATTATATTTTATAGTGGTAATATTCCAAATTATGATAATTGTAGCTGCTGTAAAATGCCTAGGTATTATATTTTATAGTAATAATATACCAAATAATGATAATTGTAGCTGCTGTAAAATGCTTATGTATTATATTTTATAGTGGTAATATACCAAATTATGATAATTGTAGCTGCTGTAAAAAGCCTATGTATTATATTTTATTGTGGTAATATTCCAAATTATGATAATTGTAGCTGCTGTAAAAAGCCTATGTATTATATTTTATAGTGGTAATATACCAAATTATGATAATTGTAGCTGCTGTAAAATGCCTATGTATTATATTTTACAGTGGTAATATACCAAATTATGATAATTGTAGCTGCTGTCAAAGGCCTATGTATTATATTTTATAGTGGTAATATACCAAATTATGATAATTGTAACTGCTGTAAAAAGCCTATGTATTATATTTTATAGTGGTAATATACCAAATTATGATAATTGTAGCTGCTGTAAAATGCCTATGTATTATATTTTATAGTGGTAATATACCAAATTATGATAATTGTAGCTGCTGTAAAATGCCTATGTATTATATTTTATAGTGGTAATATACCAAATTATGATAATTGTAGCTGCTGTAAAATGCCTATGTATTATATTTTATAGTGGTAATATTCCAAATTATGATAATTGTAACTGCTGTAAAATGCCTATGTATTATATTTTATAGTGGTAATATACCAAATTATGATAATTGTAGCTGCTGTAAAATGCCTATGTATTATATTTTATAGTGGTAATATACCAAATTATGATAATTGTAGCTGCTGTAAAATGCCTATGTATTATATTTTATAGTGGTAATATACCAAATTATGATAATTGTAACTGATCTAAAATGCCTATGTATTATATTTTATAGTGGTAATATACCAAATTATGATAATTGTAACTGCTGTAAAATGCCTATGTATTATATTTTATAGTGGTAATATACCAAATTATGATAATTGTAGCTGCTGTAAAATGCCTATGTATTATATTTTATAGTGGTAATATACCAAATTATGATAATTGTAGCTGCTGTAAAAAGCCTATGTATTATATTTTATAGTGGTAATATACCAAATTATGATAATTGTAGCTGCTGTAAAATGCCTATGTATTATATTTTATAGTGGTAATATACCAAATTATGATAATTGTAGCTGCTGTAAAATGCCTATGTATTATATTTTATAGTGGTAATATACCAAATTATGATAATTGTAACTGCTGTAAAATGCCTATGTATTATATTTTATAGTGGTAATATTCCAAATTATGATAATTGTAGCTGCTGTAAAATGCCTAGGTATTATATTTTAAAGTAATAATATACCAAATAATGATAATTGTAGCTGCTGTAAAATGCCTATGTATTATATTTTATAGTGGTAATATACCAAATTATGATAATTGTAGCTGCTGTAAAAAGCCTATGTATTATATTTTATTGTGGTAATATTCCAAATTATGATAATTGTAGCTGCTGTAAAAAGCCTATGTATTATATTTTATAGTGGTAATATACCAAATTATGATAATTGTAGCTGCTGTAAAATGCCTATGTATTATATTTTATAGTGGTAATATACCAAATTATGATAATTGTAGCTGCTGTTAAAGGCCTATGTATTATATTTTATTGTGGTAATATACCAAATTATGATAATTGTAACTGCTGTAAAAAGCCTATGTATTATATTTTATAGTGGTAATATACCAAATTATGATAATTGTAGCTGCTGTAAAATGCCTATGTATTATATTTTATAGTGGTAATATACCAAATTATGATAATTGTAGCTGCTGTAAAATGCCTATGTATTATATTTTATAGTGGTAATATACCAAATTATGATAATTGTAGCTGCTGTAAAATGCCTATGTATTATATTTTATAGTGGTAATATTCCAAATTATGATAATTGTAACTGCTGTAAAATGCCTATGTATTATATTTTATAGTGGTAATATACCAAATTATGATAATTGTAGCTGCTGTAAAATGCCTATGTATTATATTTTATAGTGGTAATATACCAAATTATGATAATTGTAGCTGCTGTAAAATGCCTATGTATTATATTTTATAGTGGTAATATACCAAATTATGATAATTGTAACTGATCTAAAATGCCTATGTATTATATTTTATAGTGGTAATATACCAAATTATGATAATTGTAACTGCTGTAAAATGCCTATGTATTATATTTTATAGTGGTAATATACCAAATTATGATAATTGTAGCTGCTGTAAAATGCCTATGTATTATATTTTATAGTGGTAATATACCAAATTATGATAATTGTAGCTGCTGTAAAATGCCTATGTATTATATTTTATAGTGGTAATATACCAAATTATGATAATTGTAGCTGCTGTAAAATGCCTATGTATTATATTTTATAGTGGTAATATACCAAATTATGATAATTGTAACTGCTGTAAAATGCCTATGTATTATATTTTATAGTGGTAATATTCCAAATTATGATAATTGTAGCTGCTGTAAAATGCCTAGGTATTATATTTTATAGTAATAATATACAAAATAATGATAATTGTAGCTGCCGTAAAATGCCTATGTATTATATTTTATAGTGGTAATATACCAAATTATGATAATTGTAGCTGCTGTAAAAAGCCTATGTATTATATTTTATTGTGGTAATATTCCAAATTATGATAATTGTAGCTGCTGTAAAAAGCCTATGTATTATATTTTATAGTGGTAATATACCAAATTATGATAATTGTAGCTGCTGTAAAATGCCTATGTATTATATTTTATAGTGGTAATATACCAAATTATGATAATTGTAGCTGCTGTTAAAGGCCTATGTATTATATTTTATAGTGGTAATATACCAAATTATGATAATTGTAACTGCTGTAAAAAGCCTATGTATTATATTTTATAGTGGTAATATACCAAATTATGATAATTGTAGCTGCTGTAAAATGCCTATGTATTATATTTTATAGTGGTAATATACCAAATTATGATAATTGTAGCTGCTGTAAAATGCCTATGTATTATATTTTATAGTGGTAATATACCAAATTATGATAATTGTAGCTGCTGTAAAATGCCTATGTATTATATTTTATAGTGGTAATATTCCAAATTATGATAATTGTAACTGCTGTAAAATGCCTATGTATTATATTTTATTGTGGTAATATACCAAATTATGATAATTGTAGCTGCTGTAAAATGCCTATGTATTATATTTTATAGTGGATATATACCAAATTATGATAATTGTAGCTGCTGTAAAATGCCTATGTATTATATTTTATAGTGGTAATATACCAAATTATGATAATTGTAACTGATCTAAAATGCCTATGTATTATATTTTATAGTGGTAATATACCAAATTATGATAATTGTAACTGCTGTAAAATGACTATGTATTATATTTTATAGTGGTAATATACCAAAGTATGATAATTGTAGCTGCTGTAAAATGCCTATGTATTATATTTTATAGTGGTAATATTCCAAATTATGATAATTGTAACTGGTGTAAAATGCCTATGTATTATATTTTATAGTGGTAATATTCCAAATTATGATAATTGTAGCTGCTGTAAAATGCCTATGTAATATATTTTATAGTGGTAATATACCAAATTATGATAATTGTAGCTGCTGTAAAATGCCTATGTATTATATTTTATAGTGGTAATATACCAAATTATGATA
Source organism: Bathymodiolus brooksi (assembly GCA_963680875.1). Taxonomy (NCBI): domain Eukaryota; kingdom Metazoa; phylum Mollusca; class Bivalvia; order Mytilida; family Modiolidae; genus Bathymodiolus; species Bathymodiolus brooksi. Next base: position 40,086,027 of record OY804585.1, read on the forward strand.
ATTGTAGCTGCTGTAAAATGCCTATGTATTATATTTTATAGTGGTAATATACCAAATTATGATAATTGTAGCTGCTGTAAAATGCCTATGTTTTATATTTTATAGTGGTAATATACCAAATTATGATAATTGTAGCTGCTGTAAAAAGCATATGTATTATATTTTATAGTGGTAATATACCAATTTATGATAATTGTAACTGCTGTAAAAAGCCTATGTATTATATTTTATAGTGGTAATATACCAAATTATGATAGTTGTAACTGCTGTTAAATGCCTATGTATTATATTTTATAGTGGTAATATACCAAATTATGATAATTGTAGCTGCTGTAAAATGCCTATGTATTATATTTTATAGTGGTAATATACCAAATTATGATAATTGTAGCTGCTGTAAAATGCCTAGGTATTATATTTTATAGTGGTAATATACCAAATTATGATATTTGTAACTGCTGTAAAATGCCTATGTATTATATTTTAAAGTGGTAATATACCAAATTATGATAATTGTAACTGCTGTAAAATGCCTATGTATTATATTTTATTGTGGTAATATACCAAATTATGATAATTGTAACTGCTGTAAAATGCCTATGTATTATATTTTATAGTGGTAATATACCAAATTATGATAATTGTAGCTGCTGTAAAATGCCTATGTATTATATTTTATAGTGGTAATATACCAAATTATGATAATTGTAGCTGCTGTAAAATGCCTATGTATTATATTTTATAGTGGTAATATACCAAATTATGATAATTGTAGCTGCTGTAAAATGCCTATGTATTATATTTTATAGTGGTAATATACCAAATTATGATAATTGTAACTGCTGTAAAATGCCTATGTATTATATTTTATAGTGGTAATATTCCAAATTATGATAATTGTAGCTGCTGTAAAATGCCTAGGTATTATATTTTATAGTAATAATATACAAAATAATGATAATTGTAGCTGCTGTAAAATGCCTATGTATTATATTTTATAGTGGTAATATACCAAATTATGATAATTGTAGCTGCTGTAAAAAGCCTATGTATTATATTTTATTGTGGTAATATTCCAAATTATGATAATTGTAGCTGCTGTAAAAAGCCTATGTATTATATTTTATAGTGGTAATATACCAAATTATGATAATTGTAGCTGCTGTAAAATGCCTATGTATTATATTTTATAGTGGTAATATACCAAATTATGATAATTGTAGCTGCTGTTAAAGGCCTATGTATTATATTTTATAGTGGTAATATACCAAATTATGATAATTGTAACTGCTGTAAAAAGCCTATGTATTATATTTTATAGTGGTAATATACCAAATTATGATAATTGTAGCTGCTGTAAAATGCCTATGTATTATATTTTATAGTGGTAATATACCAAATTATGATAATTGTAGCTGCTGTAAAATGCCTATGTATTATATTTTATAGTGGTAATATACCAAATTATGATAATTGTAGCTGCTGTAAAATGCCTATGTATTATATTTTATAGTGGTAATATTCCAAATTATGATAATTGTAACTGCTGTAAAATGCCTATGTATTATATTTTATAGTGGTAATATACCAAATTATGATAATTGTAGCTGCTGTAAAATGCCTATGTATTATATTTTATAGTGGATATATACCAAATTATGATAATTGTAGCTGCTGTAAAATGCCTATGTATTATATTTTATAGTGGTAATATACCAAATTATGATAATTGTAACTGATCTAAAATGCCTATGTATTATATTTTATAGTGGTAATATACCAAATTATGATAATTGTAACTGCTGTAAAATGACTATGTATTATATTTTATAGTGGTAATATACCAATTTATGATAATTGTAACTGCTGTAAAAAGCCTATGTATTATATTTTATAGTGGTAATATACCAAATTATGATAGTTGTAACTGCTGTTAAATGCCTATGTATTATATTTTATAGTGGTAATATACCAAATTATGATAATTGTAGCTGCTGTAAAATGCCTATGTATTATATTTTATAGTGGTAATATACCAAATTATGATAATTGTAGCTGCTGTAAAATGCCTAGGTATTATATTTTATAGTGGTAATATACCAAATTATGATATTTGTAACTGCTGTTAAATCCCTATGTATTATATTTTAAAGTGGTAATATACCAAATTATGATAATTGTAACTGCTGTAAAATGCCTATGTATTATATTTTATAGTGGTAATATACCAAATTATGATAATTGTAACTGCTGTAAAATGCCTATGTATTATATTTTATAGTGGTAATATACCAAATTATGATAATTGTAGCTGCTGTAAAATGCCTATCTATTATATTTTATAGTGGTAATATACCAAATTATGATAATTGTAGCTGCTGTAAAATGCCTATGTATTATATTTTATAGTGGTAATATACCAAATTATGATAATTGTAGCTGCTGTAAAATGCCTATGTATTATATTTTATAGTGGTAATATACCAAATTATGATAATTGTAACTGCTGTAAAATGCCTATGTATTATATTTTATAGTGGTAATATTCCAAATTATGATAATTGTAGCTGCTGTAAAATGCCTAGGTATTATATTTTATAGTAATAATATACAAAATAATGATAATTGTAGCTGCTGTAAAATGCCTATGTATTATATTTTATAGTGGTAATATACCAAATTATGATAATTGTAGCTGCTGTAAAAAGCCTATGTATTATATTTTATTGTGGTAATATTCCAAATTATGATAATTGTAGCTGCTGTAAAAAGCCTATGTATTATATTTTATAGTGGTAATATACCAAATTATGATAATTGTAGCTGCTGTAAAATGCCTATGTATTATATTTTATAGTGGTAATATACCAAATTATGATAATTGTAGCTGCTGTTAAAGGCCTATGTATTATATTTTATAGTGGTAATATACCAAATTATGATAATTGTAACTGCTGTAAAAAGCCTATGTATTATATTTTATAGTGGTAATATACCAAATTATGATAATTGTAGCTGCTGTAAAATGCCTATGTATTATATTTTATAGTGGTAATATACCAAATTATGATAATTGTAGCTGCTGTAAAATGCCTATGTATTATATTTTATAGTGGTAATATACCAAATTATGATAATTGTAGTTGCTGTAAAATGCCTATGTATTATATTTTATAGTGGTAATATTCCAAATTATGATAATTGTAACTGCTGTAAAATGCCTATGTATTATATTTTATAGTGGTAATATACCAAATTATGATAATTGTAGCTGCTGTAAAATGCCTATGTATTATATTTTATAGTGGATATATACCAAATTATGATAATTGTAGCTGCTGTAAAATGCCTATGTATTATATTTTATAGTGGTAATATACCAAATTATGATAATTGTAACTGATCTAAAATGCCTATGTATTATATTTTATAGTGGTAATATACCAAATTATGATAATTGTAACTGCTGTAAAATGACTATGTATTATATTTTATAGTGGTAATATACCAAAGTATGATAATTGTAGCTGCTGTAAAATGCCTATGTATTATATTTTATAGTGGTAATATTCCAAATTATGATAATTGTAACTGGTGTAAAATGCCTATGTATTATATTTTATAGTGGTAATATTCCAAATTATGATAATTGTAGCTGCTGTAAAATGCCTATGTAATATATTTTATAGTGGTAATATACCAAATTATGATAATTGTAGCTGCTGTAAAATGCCTATGTATTATATTTTATAGTGGTAATATACCAAATTATGATAATTGTAGCTGCTGTAAAATGCCTATGTATTATATTTTATAGTGGTAATATACCAAATTATGATAATTGTAGCTGCTGTAAAATGCCTATGTTTTATATTTTATAGTGGTAATATACCAAATTATGATAATTGTAGCTGCTGTAAAAAGCATATGTATTATATTTTATAGTGGTAATATACCAATTTATGATAATTGTAACTGCTGTAAAAAGCCTATGTATTATATTTTATAGTGGTAATATACCAAATTATGATAGTTGTAACTGCTGTTAAATGCCTATGTATTATATTTTATAGTGGTAATATACCAAATTATGATAATTGTAGCTGCTGTAAAATGCCTATGTATTATATATTATAGTGGTAATATACCAAATTATGATAATTGTAGCTGCTGTAAAATGCCTAGGTATTATATTTTATAGTGGTAATATACCAAATTATGATATTTGTAACTGCTGTAAAATGCCTATGTATTATATTTTAAAGTGGTAATATACCAAATTATGATAATTGTAACTGCTGTAAAATGCCTATGTATTATATTTTATAGTGGTAATATACCAAATTATGATAATTGTAACTGCTGTAAAATGCCTATGTATTATATTTTATAGTGGTAATATACCAAATTATGATAATTGTAGCTGCAGCAAAAAGCCTATGTATTATATTTTATAGTGGTAATATACCAAATTATGATAATTATATCTGCTGTAAAAAGCCTATGTATTATATTTTATAGTGGTAATATACCAAATTATGATAATTGTAGCTGCTGTAAAAAGCCTATGTATTATATTTTATAGTGGTAATATACCAAATTATGATAATTGTAGCTGCTGTAAAATGCCTATTTATTATATTTTATAGTGGTAATATACCAAATTATGATAATTGTAGCTGCTGTAAAAAGCCTATGTATTATATTTTATAGTGGTAATATACCAAATTATGATAAATATAGCTGCTGTAAAATGCCTATGTATTATATTTTATAGTGGTAATATACCAAATTATGATAATTGTAGCTGCTGTAAAAAGCCTATGTATTATATTTTATAGTGGTAATATACCAAATTATGATAATTGTAGCTGCTGTAAAATGCCTATGTATTATATTTTATAGTGGTAATATACCAAATCATGATAATTGTAACTGCTGTAAATAGCCTATGTATTATATTTTATAGTGGTAATATACCAAATTATGATAATTGTAACTGATCTAAAATGCCTATGTATTATATTTTATAGTGGTAATATACCAAATTATGATAATTGTAACTGCTGTAAAATGACTATGTATTATATTTTATAGTGGTAATATACCAAAGTATGATAATTGTAGCTGCTGTAAAATGCCTATGTATTATATTTTATAGTGGTAATATTCCAAATTATGATAATTGTAACTGGTGTAAAATGCCTATGTATTATATTTTATAGTGGTAATATTCCAAATTATGATAATTGTAGCTGCTGTAAAATGCCTATGTAATATATTTTATAGTGGTAATATACCAAATTATGATAATTGTAGCTGCTGTAAAATGCCTATGTATTATATTTTATAGTGGTAATATACCAAATTATGATAATTGTAGCTGCTGTAAAATGCCTATGTATTATATTTTATAGTGGTAATATACCAAATTGTGATAATTGTAGCTGCTGTAAAATGCCTATGTTTTATATTTTATAGTGGTAATATACCAAATTATGATAATTGTAGCTGCTGTAAAAAGCATATGTATTATATTTTATAGTGGTAATATACCAATTTATGATAATTGTAGCTGCTGTAAAATGCCTATGTATTATATTTTATAGTGGTAATATACCAAAGTATGATAATTGTAGCTGCTGTAAAATGCCTATGTATTATATTTTATAGTGGTAATATTCCAAATTATGATAATTGTAACTGGTGTAAAATGCCTATGTATTATATTTTATAGTGGTAATATTCCAAATTATGATAATTGTAGCTGCTGTAAAATGCCTATGTAATATATTTTATAGTGGTAATATACCAAATTATGATAATTGTAGCTGCTGTAAAATGCCTATGTATTATATTTTATAGTGGTAATATACCAAATTATGATAATTGTAGCTGCTGTAAAATGCCTATGTATTATATTTTATAGTGGTAATATACCAAATTGTGATAATTGTAGCTGCTGTAAAATGCCTATGTTTTATATTTTATAGTGGTAATATACCAAAGTATGATAATTGTAGCTGCTGTAAAAAGCCTATGTATTATATTTTATAGTGGTAATATACCAAATTATGATAGTTGTAACTGCTGTTAAATGCCTATGTATTATATTTTATAGTGGTAATATACCAAATTATGATAATTGTAGCTGCTGTAAAATGCCTATGTATTATATTTTATAGTGGTAATATACCAAATTATGATAATTGTAGCTGCTGTAAAATGCCTAGGTATTATATTTTATAGTGGTAATATACCAAATTATGATATTTGTAACTGCTGTAAAATGCCTATGTATTATATTTTAAAGTGGTAATATACCAAATTATGATAATTGTAACTGCTGTAAAATGCCTATGTATTATATTTTATAGTGGTAATATACCAAATTATGATAATTGTAACTGCTGTAAAATGCCTATGTATTATATTTTATAGTGGTAATATACCAAATTATGATAATTGTAGCTGCAGCAAAAAGCCTATGTATTATATTTTATAGTGGTAATATACCAAATTATGATAATTATATCTGCTGTAAAAAGCCTATGTATTATATTTTATAGTGGTAATATACCAAATTATGATAAATATAGCTGCTGTAAAATGCCTATGTATTATATTTTATAGTGGTAATATACCAAATTATGATAATTGTAGCTGCTGTAAAAAGCCTATGTATTATATTTTATAGTGGTAATATACCAAATTATGATAATTGTAGCTGCTGTAAAATGCCTATGTATTATATTTTATAGTGGTAATATACCAAATTATGATAATTGTAGCTGCTGTAAAAAGCCTATGTATTATATTTTATAGTGGTAATATACCAAATTATGATAATTGTAGCTGCTGTAAAATGCCTATGTATTATATTTTATAGTGGTAATATTCCAAATTATGATAATTGTAACTGCTGTAAAATGCCTATGTAATATATTTTATAGTGGTAATATTCCAAATTATGATAATTGTAGCTGCTGTAAAATGCCTATGTATTATATTTTATATAATACATAGGCAACATTCTTAATAGAAAAGAGGTCATAAAAGAAATTCAACCATATTTCAAAAATCAATCTGTTCCCATTGTCTCCTATAGCTACACTAACAGCATTGGCCGTAAAATTTTCAACTACAAAGAAGCATTGCAAGATATTAACATAAAAGAGTACATTAAGAACCATCTGACTTGTGACTGCTCCCACTCTCCTTTTCAATACAACCCATCTGGACATGTAATCACTGGTGATCTGAATATCATTCAACATGAGAGTCTCCGAAAGGTGATTTCTCATGGTCCTAAATTCAGAGAACCTCAACACATCAATTGGAAACATAATTTCAAGATAATTATGGATGCTGTTGAAGATTATGCCAGAAGGTGGATAAAGAGAGAAGTAGACCAAGATCCTGAGTTAGAGTCCTTGTCAGACTGGGTTAGAACAATTAGGTCTCTAGTACAAGGTCGGATTCACAAACTAAAAAAATGTGTTAATAGTCGACCTAAGTCTGTATTTAAAGACCAAGAAGCTGTTAAGTGTCTTTCCTCTCTTCATGACAAATATGTTGTCGTTCCTGCGGACAAGGCTTCCAACAATATCGTGTTTGTATGTAAATCATATTACTTCGAATGTCTAATCAAGGAATTAGGCATAAATAGCAACACCTCTAGTAATACCACATACAAACCAACTTCGTTCGACAAAGATGAAATCCTAGCTAACCACAGATCATTCATGACCTCTTTAAACATTCCCTCTGGTAAAGAGTCTGAGGATTTACCCTATTTATATTGGATACCTAAACTCCATAAGACACCATACAAAGAAAGGTACATAGCGGGATCATCAACTTGTTCGACGAAAGAATTGTCTATTCACCTGACAAAGATTCTGTCTACAGTAAAAGAGGGACAACAGAAATATTGTGAAACTGTTTACTCGCGTAGTGGCATAAATCACATGTGGATTTTGAAAGACTCTAAAGATCTTTTGGATAACCTGAAATCAAGATCTTTCTCTCAGGTATCCTCCATCAAAACTTTTGATTTTTCAACTCTATATACCACCCTACCGCATGACAAATTAAAAACCCGTTTAAAAGAAACAATTCATAAAGCTTTTAGTCATAGAAATTATGGCTCAAAATTTGTTGTGTTAGGCTACAATTCCACATATTTTTCAAACAAATTCATAAAGGTAAAACATGCTACTCCGAGGAACAAGTGATCAGTATGCTAGAGTTCCTCATCGATAACATATTTGTCTCCTTTGGAGGGACACTGTTTCAGCAGGTCGTCGGCATACCAATGGGTACGAATTGTGCCCCTCTTCTAGCCGATTTATTTTTATACTCATACGAGTCGGAGTTTCTTCAAAAGCTTGTAAAAGATAAGAAGATTCATGAGGCTAGAGCCTTTAATTTCACATACAGGTATATTGATGACGTTTTATCTATCAATAATTCTAGATTTGCAGAATTTCTTCCATTGATATATCCTCCAGAGCTGGAAGTTAAAGAGACCACCGATACAGCTTCGTCCGCATCATTTTTGGACTTATACCTCGAATTTGACGACAGTGGTCAACTCAGTACTAAAATTTATGATAAGCGGGACGACTTCAATTTTAAAATCATAAATTTTCCAAACATGTGCAGCAATATACCAGCTTCTCCTGCATATGGTGTTTACATCTCGCAATTGATTCGCTATGCAAGGGCCAGTAGCAATTATTCTGATTTCCTGAAACGTCATCTTCATCTGAGAAACAGGCTACTGGACCAGGGCTATGAAAAGATTCGCCTTATTCGATCTCTTAAAAAGTTTATATTCCGATACCAATATCTTGTCGAAATATATTCCGTCTCTGCAGAAATAATTATAAGCGATGCATTTTCATATAGTGAAAATGTATAAAGATAAAGAAGTCCAAAATGTCAAGAATTTTTTTGTCAATGTGTGACGTAAAAATATTTTTGACATTTACGTCACCGAATATGGTACTGCTTTGACAACTATTTTACCTATTTTGTCCCTGTATTTAAATACTGTTACAGTGACAGCCGGAACCTTTGAACCGTAATGAGAGCGGGAGGTTTGGCACCTTAAAATCTGATTCAACCCACCATTTCTTTAGAAATGCCTGTACCAAGTCAGGGTCATTACGGTTTTCACAGTTTTCCGGTTGTTGACTGATTTTGTCTGTTTATATAATTATGAGTTTTGACTTTCCCTTTATAAGATTGTTCGGAGTTCGGTAATTTTGTTATTACCTTTATTTATTATAGTGGTAATATACCAAATTATGATAATTGTAGCTGCTGTAAAAAGCCTATGTATTATATTTTATAGTGGTATTATTCCAAATTATGATAATTGTAGCTGCTGTAAAATGCCTATGTATTATATTTTATAGTGGTAATATACCAAATTATGATAATTGTAACTGCTGTAAAATGCCTATGTATTATATTTTATAGTGATAATATACCAAATTATGATAATTGTAGCTGCTGTAAAATGCCTATGTATTATATTTTATAGTGGTAATATACCAAATTATGATAATTGTAGCTGCTGTAAAATGCCTATGTATTATATTTTATAGTGGTTATATACCAAATTATGATAATTGTAACTGGTGTAAAATGCCTATGTATTATATTTTATAGTGGTAATATACCAAATTAGGATAATTGTAACTGCTGTAAAATGCCTATGTATTATATTTTATAGTGGTAATATACCAAATTATGATAATTGTAACTGCTGTAAAATGCCTATGTATTATATTTTTTAGTGGTAATATACCAAATTATGATAATTGTAGCTGCTGTAAAAAGCCTATGTATTATATTTTATAGTGGTAATATACCAAATTATGATAATTGTAGCTGTTGTAAAATGCCTATGTATTATATTTTATAGTGGTAATATACCAAATTATGATAATTGTAGCTTCTGTGAAAAGCCTATGTATTATATTTTATAGTGGTAATATACCAAATTATGATAATTTAACTGCTGTAAAATGCTTATATATTATATTTTATAGTGGTAATATACCAAATTATGATAATTGTAGCTGCTGTAAAATGCCTATGTATTATATTTTATAGTGGTAATATACCAAATTATGATAATTGTAACTGCTGTAAAATGCCTATGTATTATATCTTATAATGGTAATATACCAAATTATGATAATTGTAGCTGCTGTAAAATGCCTATGTATTATATTTTATAGTGGTAATATACCAAATTATGATAATTGTAGCTGCTGTAGAATGCCTATGTATTATATTTTATAGTGGTAATATTCCAAATTATGATAATTGTAGCTGCTGTAAAATGCCTATGTATTATATTTTATAGTGGTAATATACCAAATTATGATAATTGTAACTGCTGTAAAATGCCTATGTATTATATTTTATAGTAGTAATATTCCAAATTATGATAATTGTAGCTGCTGTAAAATGCCTAGGTATTATATTTTATAGTGGTAATATACCAAATAATGATAATTGTAGCTGCTGTAAAATGCCTATGTATTATATTTTATTGTGGTAATATACCAAATTATGATAATTGTAGCTGCTGTAAAATGCCTATGTATTATATTTCATAGTGGTAATATACCAAATTATGATAATTGTAACTGCTGTTAAATGCCTATGTATTATATTTTATAGTGGTAATATACCAAATTATGATAATTGTAGCTGCTGTAAAATGCCTATGTATTATATTTTATTGTGGTAATATACCAAATTATGATAATTGTAACTGCTGTAAAATGCATATGTATTATATTTTATAGTGGTAATATACCAAATTATGATAATTGTAACTGCTGTAAAATGCCTATGTATTATATTTTATAGTGGTAATATACCAAATTATGATAATTGTAGCTGCTGTAAAATGCCTATGTATTATATTTTATAGTGGTAATATACCAAATTATGATAATTGTAGCTGCTGTAAAATGCCTATATATTATATTTTATAGTGGTAATATACCAAATTATGTTAATTGTAACTGATCTAAAATTCCTATGTATTATATTTTATAGTGGTAATATACCAAATTATGATAATTGTAACTGCTGTAAAATGCCTATGTATTATATTTTATAGTGGTAATATACCAAATTATGATAATTGTAGCTGCTGTAAAATGCCTATGTATTATATTTTATAGTGGTAATATACCAAATTATGATAATTGTAACTGGTGTAAAATGCCTATGTATTATATTTTATAGTGGTAATATACCAAATTATGATAATTGTAGCTGCTGTTAAAAGCCTATGTATTATATTTTATAGTGGTAATATACCAAATTACGATAATTGTAGCTGCTGTAAAAAGCCTATGTATTATATTTTATAGTGGTAATATACCAAATTATGATAATTGTAGCTGCTGTAAAAAGCCTATGTATTATATTTTATAGTGGTAATATACCAAATTATGATAATTGTAGCTGCTGTAAAATGCCTATATATTATATTTTATAGTGGTAATATACCAAATTATGATAATTGTAGCTTCTGTTGAAAGCCTATGTATTATATTTTATAGTGGTAATATACCAAATTATGATAATTTAACTGCTGTAAAATGCCTATGTATTATATTTTATAGTGGTAATATACCAAATTATGATAATTGTAGCTGCTGTAAAATGCCTATGTATTATATTTTATAGTGGTAATATACCAAATTATGATAATTGTAACTGCTGTAAAATGCCTATGTATTATATCTTATAGTGGTAATATACCAAATTATGATAATTGTAGCTGATGTAAAATGCCTATGTATTATATTTTATAGTGGTAATATACCAAATAATGATAATTGTAGCTGCTGTAAAATGCCTATGTATTATATTTTATTGTGGTAATATACCAAATTATGATAATTGTAGCTGCTGTAAAATGCCTATGTATTATATTTCATAGTGGTAATATACCAAATTATGATAATTGTAGCTGCTGTAAAATGCCTATGTATTATATTTTATAGTGGTAATATACCAAATTATGATAATTGTAACTGCTGTGAAATGCCTATGTATTATATTTTATAGTGGTAATATACCAAATTATGATAATTGTAGCTGCTGTAAAATGCCTATGTATTATATTTTATTGTGGTAATATACCAAATTATGATAATTGTAACTGCTGTAAAATGCATATGTATTATATTTTATAGTGGTAATATACCAAATTATGATAATTGTAACTGCTGTAAAATGCCTATGTATTATATTTTATAGTGGTAATATACCAAATTATGATAATTGTAGCTGCTGTAAAATGCCTATATATTATATTTTATGGTGGTAATATACCAAATTATGTTAATTGTAACTGATCTAAAATTCCTATGTATTATATTTTATAGTGGTAATATACCAAATTATGATAATTGTAACTGCTGTAAAATGCCTATGTATTATATTTTATAGTGGTAATATACCAAATTATGATAATTGTAGCTGCTGTAAAATGCCTATGTATAATATTTTATAGTGGTAATATACCAAATTATGATAATTGTAACTGGTGTAAAATGCCTATGTATTATATTTTATAGTGGTAATATACCAAATTATGATAATTGTAGCTGCTGTAAAAAGCCTATGTATTATATTTTATAGTGGTAATATACCAAATTACGATAATTGTAGCTGCTGTAAAAAGCCTATGTATTATATTTTATAGTGGTAATATACCAAATTATGATAATTGTAGCTGCTGTAAAAAGCCTATGTATTATATTTTATAGTGGTAATATACCAAATTATGATAATTGTAGCTGCTGTAAAATGCCTATATATTATATTTTATAGTGGTAATATACCAAATTATGATAATTGTAGCTTCTGTGAAAAGCCTATGTATTATATTTTATAGTGGTAATATACCAAATTATGATAATTTAACTGCTGTAAAATGCCTATGTATTATATTTTATAGTGGTAATATACCAAATTATGATAATTGTAGCTGCTGTAAAATGCCTATGTATTATATTTTATAGTGGTAATATACCAAATTATGATAATTGTAACTGCTGTAAAATGCCTATGTATTATATCTTATAGTGGTAATATACCAAATTATGATAATTGTAGCTGATGTAAAATGCCTATGTATTATATTTTATAGTGGTAATATACCAAATTATGATAATTGTAGCTGCTGTAAAATGCCTATGTATTATATTTTATAGTGGTAATATACCAAATTATGATAATTGTAGCTGCTGTAGAATCCCTATGTATTATATTTTATAGTGGTAATATTCCAAATTATGATAATTGTAGCTGCTGAAAAATGCCTATGTATTATATTTTATAGTGGTAATATACCAAATTATGATAATTGTAACTGCTGTAAAATGCCTATGTATTATATTTTATAGTGGTAATATTCCAAATTATGATAATTGTAGCTGCTGTAAAATGCCTAGGTATTATATTTTATAGTGGTAATATACCAAATAAAGATAATTGTAGCTACTATAAAATGCCTATGTATTATATTTTATTGTGGTAATATACCAAATTCTGATAATTGTAGCTGCTGTAAAATGCCTTTGTATTATATTTCATAGTGGTAATATACCAAATTATGATAATTGTAGCTGCTGTAAAATGCCTATGTATTATATTTTATAGTGGTAATATACCAAATTATGATAATTGTAGCTGCTGTTAAATGCCTATGTATTATATTTTATTGTGGTAATATACCAAATTATGATAATTGTAGCTGCTGAAAAATGCCTATGTATTATATTTTATTGTGGTAATATACCAAATTATGATAATTGTAACTGCTGTAAAATGCATATGTATTATATTTTATAGTGGTAATATACCAAATTATGATAATTGTAACTGCTGTAAAATGCCTATGTATTATATTTTATAGTGGTAATATACCAAATTATGATAATTGTAGCTGCTGTAAAATGCCTATGTATTATATTTTATAGTGGTAATATACCAAATTATGATAATTGTAACTGGTGTAAAATGCCTATGTATTATATTTTATAGTGGTAATATACCAAATTATGATAATTGTAACTGCTGTAAAATGCCTATGTATTATATTTTATGGTGGTAATATACCAAATTATGATAATTGTAACTGCTGTAAAATGCCTATGTATTATATTTTATAGTGGTAATATACCAAATTATGATAATTGTAGCTGCAGCAAAAAGCCTATGTATTATATTTTATAGTGGTAATATACCAAATTATGATAATTATATCTGCTGTAAAAAGCCTATGTATTATATTTTATAGTGGTAATATACCAAATTATGATAAATATAGCTGCTGTAAAATGCCTATGTATTATATTTTATAGTGGTAATATACCAAATTATGATAATTGTAGCTGCTGTAAAAAGCCTATGTATTATATTTTATAGTGGTAATATACCAAATTATGATAATTGTAGCTGCTGTAAAATGCCTATGTATTATATTTTATAGTGGTAATATACCAAATTATGATAATTGTAGCTGCTGTAAAAAGCCTATGTATTATATTTTATAGTGGTAATATACCAAATTATGATAATTGTAGCTGCTGTAAAATGCCTATGTATTATATTTTATAGTGGTAATATTCCAAATTATGATAATTGTAACTGCTGTAAAATGCCTATGTAATATATTTTATAGTGGTAATATTCCAAATTATGATAATTGTAGCTGCTGTAAAATGCCTATGTATTATATTTTATATAATACATAGGCAACATTCTTAATAGAAAAGAGGTCATAAAAGAAATTCAACCATATTTCAAAAATCAATCTGTTCCCATTGTCTCCTATAGCTACACTAACAGCATTGGCCGTAAAATTTTCAACTACAAAGAAGCATTGCAAGATATTAACATAAAAGAGTACATTAAGAACCATCTGACTTGTGACTGCTCCCACTCTCCTTTTCAATACAACCCATCTGGACATGTAATCACTGGTGATCTGAATATCATTCAACATGAGAGTCTCCGAAAGGTGATTTCTCATGGTCCTAAATTCAGAGAACCTCAACACATCAATTGGAAACATAATTTCAAGATAATTATGGATGCTGTTGAAGATTATGCCAGAAGGTGGATAAAGAGAGAAGTAGACCAAGATCCTGAGTTAGAGTCCTTGTCAGACTGGGTTAGAACAATTAGGTCTCTAGTACAAGGTCGGATTCACAAACTAAAAAAATGTGTTAATAGTCGACCTAAGTCTGTATTTAAAGACCAAGAAGCTGTTAAGTGTCTTTCCTCTCTTCATGACAAATATGTTGTCGTTCCTGCGGACAAGGCTTCCAACAATATCGTGTTTGTATGTAAATCATATTACTTCGAATGTCTAATCAAGGAATTAGGCATAAATAGCAACACCTCTAGTAATACCACATACAAACCAACTTCGTTCGACAAAGATGAAATCCTAGCTAACCACAGATCATTCATGACCTCTTTAAACATTCCCTCTGGTAAAGAGTCTGAGGATTTACCCTATTTATATTGGATACCTAAACTCCATAAGACACCATACAAAGAAAGGTACATAGCGGGATCATCAACTTGTTCGACGAAAGAATTGTCTATTCACCTGACAAAGATTCTGTCTACAGTAAAAGAGGGACAACAGAAATATTGTGAAACTGTTTACTCGCGTAGTGGCATAAATCACATGTGGATTTTGAAAAACTCTAAAGATCTTTTGGATAACCTGAAATCAAGATCTTTCTCTCAGGTATCCTCCATCAAAACTTTTGATTTTTCAACTCTATATACCACCCTACCGCATGACAAATTAAAAACCCGTTTAAAAGAAACAATTCATAAAGCTTTTAGTCATAGAAATTATGGCTCAAAATTTGTTGTGTTAGGCTACAATTCCACATATTTTTCAAACAAATTCATAAAGGTAAAACATGCTACTCCGAGGAACAAGTGATCAGTATGCTAGAGTTCCTCATCGATAACATATTTGTCTCCTTTGGAGGGACACTGTTTCAGCAGGTCGTCGGCATACCAATGGGTACGAATTGTGCCCCTCTTCTAGCCGATTTATTTTTATACTCATACGAGTCGGAGTTTCTTCAAAAGCTTGTAAAAGATAAGAAGATTCATGAGGCTAGAGCCTTTAATTTCACATACAGGTATATTGATGACGTTTTATCTATCAATAATTCTAGATTTGCAGAATTTCTTCCATTGATATATCCTCCAGAGCTGGAAGTTAAAGAGACCACCGATACAGCTTCGTCCGCATCATTTTTGGACTTATACCTCGAATTTGACGACAGTGGTCAACTCAGTACTAAAATTTATGATAAGCGGGACGACTTCAATTTTAAAATCATAAATTTTCCAAACATGTGCAGCAATATACCAGCTTCTCCTGCATATGGTGTTTACATCTCGCAATTGATTCGCTATGCAAGGGCCAGTAGCAATTATTCTGATTTCCTGAAACGTCATCTTCATCTGAGAAACAGGCTACTGGACCAGGGCTATGAAAAGATTCGCCTTATTCGATCTCTTAAAAAGTTTATATTCCGATACCAATATCTTGTCGAAATATATTCCGTCTCTGCAGAAATAATTATAAGCGATGCATTTTCATATAGTGAAAATGTATAAAGATAAAGAAGTCCAAAATGTCAAGAATTTTTTTGTCAATGTGTGACGTAAAAATATTTTTGACATTTACGTCACCGAATATGGTACTGCTTTGACAACTATTTTACCTATTTTGTCCCTGTATTTAAATACTGTTACAGTGACAGCCGGAACCTTTGAACCGTAATGAGAGCGGGAGGTTTGGCACCTTAAAATCTGATTCAACCCACCATTTCTTTAGAAATGCCTGTACCAAGTCAGGGTCATTACGGTTTTCACAGTTTTCCGGTTGTTGACTGATTTTGTCTGTTTATATAATTATGAGTTTTGACTTTCCCTTTATAAGATTGTTCGGAGTTCGGTAATTTTGTTATTACCTTTATTTATTATAGTGGTAATATACCAAATTATGATAATTGTAGCTGCTGTAAAAAGCCTATGTATTATATTTTATAGTGGTATTATTCCAAATTATGATAATTGTAGCTGCTGTAAAATGCCTATGTATTATATTTTATAGTGGTAATATACCAAATTATGATAATTGTAACTGCTGTAAAATGCCTATGTATTATATTTTATAGTGATAATATACCAAATTATGATAATTGTAGCTGCTGTAAAATGCCTATGTATTATATTTTATAGTGGTAATATACCAAATTATGATAATTGTAGCTGCTGTAAAATGCCTATGTATTATATTTTATAGTGGTTATATACCAAATTATGATAATTGTAACTGGTGTAAAATGCCTATGTATTATATTTTATAGTGGTAATATACCAAATTAGGATAATTGTAACTGCTGTAAAATGCCTATGTATTATATTTTATAGTGGTAATATACCAAATTATGATAATTGTAACTGCTGTAAAATGCCTATGTATTATATTTTTTAGTGGTAATATACCAAATTATGATAATTGTAGCTGCTGTAAAAAGCCTATGTATTATATTTTATAGTGGTAATATACCAAATTATGATAATTGTAGCTGTTGTAAAATGCCTATGTATTATATTTTATAGTGGTAATATACCAAATTATGATAATTGTAGCTTCTGTGAAAAGCCTATGTATTATATTTTATAGTGGTAATATACCAAATTATGATAATTTAACTGCTGTAAAATGCTTATATATTATATTTTATAGTGGTAATATACCAAATTATGATAATTGTAGCTGCTGTAAAATGCCTATGTATTATATTTTATAGTGGTAATATACCAAATTATGATAATTGTAACTGCTGTAAAATGCCTATGTATTATATCTTATAATGGTAATATACCAAATTATGATAATTGTAGCTGCTGTAAAATGCCTATGTATTATATTTTATAGTGGTAATATACCAAATTATGATAATTGTAGCTGCTGTAGAATGCCTATGTATTATATTTTATAGTGGTAATATTCCAAATTATGATAATTGTAGCTGCTGTAAAATGCCTATGTATTATATTTTATAGTGGTAATATACCAAATTATGATAATTGTAGCTGCTGTAAAATGCCTATGTATTATATTTTATAGTAGTAATATTCCAAATTATGATAATTGTAGCTGCTGTAAAATGCCTAGGTATTATATTTTATAGTGGTAATATACCAAATAATGATAATTGTAGCTGCTGTAAAATGCCTATGTATTATATTTTATTGTGGTAATATACCAAATTATGATAATTGTAGCTGCTGTAAAATGCCTATGTATTATATTTCATAGTGGTAATATACCAAATTATGATAATTGTAGCTGCTGTAAAATGCCTATGTATTATATTTTATAGTGGTAATATACCAAATTATGATAATTGTAACTGCTGTTAAATGCCTATGTATTATATTTTATAGTGGTAATATACCAAATTATGATAATTGTAGCTGCTGTAAAATGCCTATGTATTATATTTTATTGTGGTAATATACCAAATTATGATAATTGTAACTGCTGTAAAATGCATATGTATTATATTTTATAGTGGTAATATACCAAATTATGATAATTGTAACTGCTGTAAAATGCCTATGTATTATATTTTATAGTGGTAATATACCAAATTATGATAATTGTAGCTGCTGTAAAATGCCTATGTATTATATTTTATAGTGGTAATATACCAAATTATGATAATTGTAGCTGCTGTAAAATGCCTATATATTATATTTTATAGTGGTAATATACCAAATTATGTTAATTGTAACTGATCTAAAATTCCTATGTATTATATTTTATAGTGGTAATATACCAAATTATGATAATTGTAACTGCTGTAAAATGCCTATGTATTATATTTTATAGTGGTAATATACCAAATTATGATAATTGTAGCTGCTGTAAAATGCCTATGTATTATATTTTATAGTGGTAATATACCAAATTATGATAATTGTAACTGGTGTAAAATGCCTATGTATTATATTTTATAGTGGTAATATACCAAATTATGATAATTGTAGCTGCTGTTAAAAGCCTATGTATTATATTTTATAGTGGTAATATACCAAATTACGATAATTGTAGCTGCTGTAAAAAGCCTATGTATTATATTTTATAGTGGTAATATACCAAATTATGATAATTGTAGCTGCTGTAAAAAGCCTATGTATTATATTTTATAGTGGTAATATACCAAATTATGATAATTGTAGCTGCTGTAAAATGCCTATATATTATATTTTATAGTGGTAATATACCAAATTATGATAATTGTAGCTTCTGTTGAAAGCCTATGTATTATATTTTATAGTGGTAATATACCAAATTATGATAATTTAACTGCTGTAAAATGCCTATGTATTATATTTTATAGTGGTAATATACCAAATTATGATAATTGTAGCTGCTGTAAAATGCCTATGTATTATATTTTATAGTGGTAATATACCAAATTATGATAATTGTAACTGCTGTAAAATGCCTATGTATTATATCTTATAGTGGTAATATACCAAATTATGATAATTGTAGCTGATGTAAAATGCCTATGTATTATATTTTATAGTGGTAATATACCAAATAATGATAATTGTAGCTGCTGTAAAATGCCTATGTATTATATTTTATTGTGGTAATATACCAAATTATGATAATTGTAGCTGCTGTAAAATGCCTATGTATTATATTTCATAGTGGTAATATACCAAATTATGATAATTGTAGCTGCTGTAAAATGCCTATGTATTATATTTTATAGTGGTAATATACCAAATTATGATAATTGTAACTGCTGTGAAATGCCTATGTATTATATTTTATAGTGGTAATATACCAAATTATGATAATTGTAGCTGCTGTAAAATGCCTATGTATTATATTTTATTGTGGTAATATACCAAATTATGATAATTGTAACTGCTGTAAAATGCCTATGTATTATATTTTATAGTGGTAATATACCAAATTATGATAATTGTAACTGCTGTAAAATGCCTATGTATTATATTTTATAGTGGTAATATACCAAATTATGATAATTGTAGCTGCTGTAAAATGCCTATATATTATATTTTATGGTGGTAATATACCAAATTATGTTAATTGTAACTGATCTAAAATTCCTATGTATTATATTTTATAGTGGTAATATACCAAATTATGATAATTGTAACTGCTGTAAAATGCCTATGTATTATATTTTATAGTGGTAATATACCAAATTATGATAATTGTAGCTGCTGTAAAATGCCTATGTATTATATTTTATAGTGGTAATATACCAAATTATGATAATTGTAACTGGTGTAAAATGCCTATGTATTATATTTTATAGTGGTAATATACCAAATTATGATAATTGTAGCTGCTGTAAAAAGCCTATGTATTATATTTTATAGTGGTAATATACCAAATTACGATAATTGTAGCTGCTGTAAAAAGCCTATGTATTATATTTTATAGTGGTAATATACCAAATTATGATAATTGTAGCTGCTGTAAAAAGCCTATGTATTATATTTTATAGTGGTAATATACCAAATTATGATAATTGTAGCTGCTGTAAAATGCCTATATATTATATTTTATAGTGGTAATATACCAAATTATGATAATTGTAGCTTCTGTGAAAAGCCTATGTATTATATTTTATAGTGGTAATATACCAAATTATGATAATTTAACTGCTGTAAAATGCCTATGTATTATATTTTATAGTGGTAATATACCAAATTATGATAATTGTAGCTGCTGTAAAATGCCTATGTATTATATTTTATAGTGGTAATATACCAAATTATGATAATTGTAACTGCTGTAAAATGCCTATGTATTATATCTTATAGTGGTAATATACCAAATTATGATAATTGTAGCTGATGTAAAATGCCTATGTATTATATTTTATAGTGGTAATATACCAAATTATGATAATTGTAGCTGCTGTAAAATGCCTATGTATTATATTTTATAGTGGTAATATACCAAATTATGATAATTGTAGCTGCTGTAGAATCCCTATGTATTATATTTTATAGTGGTAATATTCCAAATTATGATAATTGTAGCTGCTGAAAAATGCCTATGTATTATATTTTATAGTGGTAATATACCAAATTATGATAATTGTAACTGCTGTAAAATGCCTATGTATTATATTTTATAGTGGTAATATTCCAAATTATGATAATTGTAGCTGCTGTAAAATGCCTAGGTATTATATTTTATAGTGGTAATATACCAAATAAAGATAATTGTAGCTACTATAAAATGCCTATGTATTATATTTTATTGTGGTAATATACCAAATTCTGATAATTGTAGCTGCTGTAAAATGCCTTTGTATTATATTTCATAGTGGTAATATACCAAATTATGATAATTGTAGCTGCTGTAAAATGCCTATGTATTATATTTTATAGTGGTAATATACCAAATTATGATAATTGTAGCTGCTGTTAAATGCCTATGTATTATATTTTATTGTGGTAATATACCAAATTATGATAATTGTAGCTGCTGAAAAATGCCTATGTATTATATTTTATTGTGGTAATATACCAAATTATGATAATTGTAACTGCTGTAAAATGCATATGTATTATATTTTATAGTGGTAATATACCAAATTATGATAATTGTAACTGCTGTAAAATGCCTATGTATTATATTTTATAGTGGTAATATACCAAATTATGATAATTGTAGCTGCTTAAAATGCCTATGTATTATATTTTATAGTGGTAATATACCAAATTATGATAATTGTAACTGGTGTAAAATGCCTATGTATTATATTTTATAGTGGTAATATACCAAATTATGATAATTGTAGCTGCTGTAAAAAGCCTATGTATTATATTTTATAGGGGTAATATACCAAATTATGATAATTGTAACTGCTGTTAAATTCCTATGTATTATATTTTATAGTGGTAATATACCAAATTATGATAATTGTAGCTGCTGTAAAATGCCTAAGTATTATATTTTATTGTGGTAATATACCAAATTATGATAATTGTAACTGCTGTAAAATGCATATGTATTATATTTTATAGTGGTAATATACCAAATTATGATAATTGTAACTGCTGTAAAATGCCTATGTATTATATTTTATAGTGGTAATATACCAAATTATGATAATTGTAGCTGCTGTAAAATGCCTATGTATTATATTTTATAGTGGTAATATACCAAATTATGATAATTGTAGCTGCTGTAAAATGCCTATGTATTATATTTTATTGTGGTAATATACCAAATTATGATAATTGTATCTGCTGTAAAATGCCTATGTATTATATCTTATAGTGGTAATATACCAAATTATGATAATTGTAGCTGATGTAAAATGCCTATGTATTATATTTTATAGTGGTAATATACCAAATAATGATAATTGTAGCTGCTGTAAAATGCCTATGTATTATATTTTATTGTGGTAATATACCAAATTATGATAATTGTAGCTGCTGTAAAATGCCTATGTATTATATTTCATAGTGGTAATATACCAAATTATGATAATTGTAGCTGCTGTAAAATGCCTATGTATTATATTTTATAGGGGTAATATACCAAATTATGATAATTGTAACTGCTGTTAAATGCCTATGTATTATATTTTATAGTGGTAATATACCAAATTATGATAATTGTAGCTGCTGTAAAATGCCTATGTATTATATTTTATTGTGGTAATATACCAAATTATGATAATTGTAACTGCTGTAAAATGCATATGTATTATATTTTATAGTGGTAATATACCAAATTATGATAATTGTAACTGCTGTAAAATGCCTATGTATTATATTTTATAGTGGTAATATACCAAATTATGATAATTGTAGCTGCTGTAAAATGCCTATGTATTATATTTTATAGTGGTAATATACCAAATTATGATAATTGTAGCTGCTGTAAAATGCCTATATATTATATTTTATAGTGGTAATATACCAAATTATGTTAATTGTAACTGATCTAAAATTCCTATGTATTATATTTTATAGTGGTAATATACCAAATTATGATAATTGTAACTGCTGTAAAATGCCTATGTATTATATTTTATAGTGGTAATATACCAAATTATGATAATTGTAGCTGCTGTAAAATGCCTATGTATTATATTTTATAGTGGTAATATACCAAACTATGATAATTGTAACTGGTGTAAAATGCCTATGTATTATATTTTATAGTGGTAATATACCAAATTATGATAATTGTAGCTGCTGTAAAAAGCCTATGTATTATAGTTTTATATTTTATAGTGGTAATATACCAAATTATGATAATTGTAGCTGCTGTAAAAAGCCTATGTATTATATTTTATAGTGGTAATATACCAAATTATGATAATTGTAACTGCTGTAAAAAGCCTATGTATTATATTTTATAGTGGTAATATACCAAATTATGATAATTGTAACTGCTTGTAAAATGCCTATGTATTATATTTTATTGTGGTAATATACCAAATAATGATAATTGTAGCTACTATAAAATGCCTATGTATTATATTTTATTGTGGTAATATACCAAATTATGATAATTGTAGCTGCTGTAAAATGCCTTTGTATTATATTTCATAGTGGTAATATACCAAATTATGATAATTGTAGCTGCTGTAAAATGCCTATGTATTATATTTTATAGTGGTAATATACCAAATTATGATAATTGTAGCTGCTGTTAAATGCCTATGTATTATATTTTATTGTGGTAATATACCAAATTATGATAATTGTAGCTGCTGAAAAATGCCTATGTATTATATTTTATTGTGGTAATATACCAAATTATGATAATTGTAACTGCTGTAAAATGCATATGTATTATATTTTATAGTTGTAATATACCAAATTATGATAATTGTAACTGCTGTAAAATGCCTATGTATTATATTTTATAGTGGTAATATACCAAATTATGATAATTGTAGCTGCTGTAAAATGCCTATGTATTATATTTTATAGTGGTAATATACCAAATTATGATAATTGTAACTGGTGTAAAATGCCTATGTATTATATTTTATAGTGGTAATATACCAAATTATGATAATTGTAGCTGCTGTAAAAAGCCTATGTATTATATTTTATAGGGGTAATATACCAAATTATGATAATTGTAACTGCTGTTAAATTCCTATGTATTATATTTTATAGTGGTAATATACCAAATTATGATAATTGTAGCTGCTGTAAAATGCCTAAGTATTATATTTTATTGTGGTAATATACCAAATTATGATAATTGTAACTGCTGTAAAATGCATATGTATTATATTTTATAGTGGTAATATACCAAATTATGATAATTGTAACTGCTGTAAAATGCCTATGTATTATATTTTATAGTGGTAATATACCAAATTATGATAATTGTAGCTGCTGTAAAATGCCTATGTATTATATTTTATAGTGGTAATATACCAAATTATGATAATTGTAGCTGCTGTAAAATGCCTATGTATTATATTTTATTGTGGTAATATACCAAATTATGATAATTGTATCTGCTGTAAAATGCCTATGTATTATATCTTATAGTGGTAATATACCAAATTATGATAATTGTAGCTGATGTAAAATGCCTATGTATTATATTTTATAGTGGTAATATACCAAATAATGATAATTGTAGCTGCTGTAAAATGCCTATGTATTATATTTTATTGTGGTAATATACCAAATTATGATAATTGTAGCTGCTGTAAAATGCCTATGTATTATATTTCATAGTGGTAATATACCAAATTATGATAATTGTAGCTGCTGTAAAATGCCTATGTATTATATTTTATAGGGGTAATATACCAAATTATGATAATTGTAACTGCTGTTAAATGCCTATGTATTATATTTTATAGTGGTAATATACCAAATTATGATAATTGTAGCTGCTGTAAAATGCCTATGTATTATATTTTATTGTGGTAATATACCAAATTATGATAATTGTAACTGCTGTAAAATGCATATGTATTATATTTTATAGTGGTAATATACCAAATTATGATAATTGTAACTGCTGTAAAATGCCTATGTATTATATTTTATAGTGGTAATATACCAAATTATGATAATTGTAGCTGCTGTAAAATGCCTATGTATTATATTTTATAGTGGTAATATACCAAATTATGATAATTGTAGCTGCTGTAAAATGCCTATATATTATATTTTATAGTGGTAATATACCAAATTATGTTAATTGTAACTGATCTAAAATTCCTATGTATTATATTTTATAGTGGTAATATACCAAATTATGATAATTGTAACTGCTGTAAAATGCCTATGTATTATATTTTATAGTGGTAATATACCAAATTATGATAATTGTAGCTGCTGTAAAATGCCTATGTATTATATTTTATAGTGGTAATATACCAAATTATGATAATTGTAACTGGTGTAAAATGCCTATGTATTATATTTTATAGTGGTAATATACCAAATTATGATAATTGTAGCTGCTGTAAAAAGCCTATGTATTATAGTTTTATATTTTATAGTGGTAATATACCAAATTATGATAATTGTAGCTGCTGTAAAAAGCCTATGTATTATATTTTATAGTGGTAATATACCAAATTATGATAATTGTAACTGCTGTAAAAAGCCTATGTATTATATTTTATAGTGGTAATATACCAAATTATGATAATTGTAACTGCTTGTAAAATGCCTATGTATTATATTTTATAGTGGTAATATACCAAATTATGATAATTGTAACTGCTCTAAAATGCCTATGTATTATATTTTATAGTGGTAATATACCAAATTATGATAATTGTAGCTGCTGTAAAATGCCTATGTATTATATTTTATGGTGGTAATATACCAAATTATGATAATTGTAGCTGCTGTAAAATGCCTATGTATTATATTTCATAGTGGTAATATACCAAATTATGATAATTGTAGCTGCTGTAAAATGCCTATGTATTATATTTTATAGGGGTAATATACCAAATTATGATAATTGTAACTGCTGTTAAATGCCTATGTATTATATTTTATAGTGGTAATATACCAAATTATGATAATTGTAGCTGCTGTAAAATGCCTATGTATTATATTTTATTGTGGTAATATACCAAATTATGATAATTGTAACTGCTGTAAAATGCATATGTATTATATTTTATAGTGGTAATATACCAAATTATGATAATTGTAACTGCTGTAAAATGCCTATGTATTATATTTTATAGTGGTAATATACCAAATTATGATAATTGTAGCTGCTGTTAAATGCCTATGTATTATATTTTATTGTGGTAATATACCAAATTATGATAATTGTAGCTGCTGAAAAATGCCTATGTATTATATTTTATTGTGGTAATATACCAAATTATGATAATTGTAACTGCTGTAAAATGCATATGTATTATATTTTATAGTTGTAATATACCAAATTATGATAATTGTAACTGCTGTAAAATGCCTATGTATTATATTTTATAGTGGTAATATACCAAATTATGATAATTGTAGCTGCTGTAAAATGCCTATGTATTATATTTTATAGTGGTAATATACCAAATTATGATAATTGTAACTGGTGTAAAATGCCTATGTATTATATTTTATAGTGGTAATATACCAAATTATGATAATTGTAGCTGCTGTAAAAAGCCTATGTATTATATTTTATAGGGGTAATATACCAAATTATGATAATTGTAACTGCTGTTAAATTCCTATGTATTATATTTTATAGTGGTAATATACCAAATTATGATAATTGTAGCTGCTGTAAAATGCCTAAGTATTATATTTTATTGTGGTAATATACCAAATTATGATAATTGTAACTGCTGTAAAATGCATATGTATTATATTTTATAGTGGTAATATACCAAATTATGATAATTGTAACTGCTGTAAAATGCCTATGTAT
Organism: Bathymodiolus brooksi; assembly: GCA_963680875.1. Classification (NCBI taxonomy): domain Eukaryota; kingdom Metazoa; phylum Mollusca; class Bivalvia; order Mytilida; family Modiolidae; genus Bathymodiolus; species Bathymodiolus brooksi. The sequence continues at coordinate 40,113,091 of OY804585.1, forward strand.
TATATTTTATAGTGGTAATATACCAAATTATGATAATTGTAGCTGCTGTAAAATGCCTATGTATTATATTTTATAGTGGTAATATACCAAATTATGATAATTGTAGCTGCTGTAAAATGCCTATGTATTATATTTTATTGTGGTAATATACCAAATTATGATAATTGTATCTGCTGTAAAATGCCTATGTATTATATCTTATAGTGGTAATATACCAAATTATGATAATTGTAGCTGATGTAAAATGCCTATGTATTATATTTTATAGTGGTAATATACCAAATAATGATAATTGTAGCTGCTGTAAAATGCCTATGTATTATATTTTATTGTGGTAATATACCAAATTATGATAATTGTAGCTGCTGTAAAATGCCTATGTATTATATTTCATAGTGGTAATATACCAAATTATGATAATTGTAGCTGCTGTAAAATGCCTATGTATTATATTTTATAGGGGTAATATACCAAATTATGATAATTGTAACTGCTGTTAAATGCCTATGTATTATATTTTATAGTGGTAATATACCAAATTATGATAATTGTAGCTGCTGTAAAATGCCTATGTATTATATTTTATTGTGGTAATATACCAAATTATGATAATTGTAACTGCTGTAAAATGCATATGTATTATATTTTATAGTGGTAATATACCAAATTATGATAATTGTAACTGCTGTAAAATGCCTATGTATTATATTTTATAGTGGTAATATACCAAATTATGATAATTGTAGCTGCTGTAAAATGCCTATGTATTATATTTTATAGTGGTAATATACCAAATTATGATAATTGTAGCTGCTGTAAAATGCCTATATATTATATTTTATAGTGGTAATATACCAAATTATGTTAATTGTAACTGATCTAAAATTCCTATGTATTATATTTTATAGTGGTAATATACCAAATTATGATAATTGTAACTGCTGTAAAATGCCTATGTATTATATTTTATAGTGGTAATATACCAAATTATGATAATTGTAGCTGCTGTAAAATGCCTATGTATTATATTTTATAGTGGTAATATACCAAATTATGATAATTGTAACTGGTGTAAAATGCCTATGTATTATATTTTATAGTGGTAATATACCAAATTATGATAATTGTAGCTGCTGTAAAAAGCCTATGTATTATAGTTTTATATTTTATAGTGGTAATATACCAAATTATGATAATTGTAGCTGCTGTAAAAAGCCTATGTATTATATTTTATAGTGGTAATATACCAAATTATGATAATTGTAACTGCTGTAAAAAGCCTATGTATTATATTTTATAGTGGTAATATACCAAATTATGATAATTGTAACTGCTTGTAAAATGCCTATGTATTATATTTTATAGTGGTAATATACCAAATTATGATAATTGTAACTGCTCTAAAATGCCTATGTATTATATTTTATAGTGGTAATATACCAAATTATGATAATTGTAGCTGCTGTAAAATGCCTATGTATTATATTTTATGGTGGTAATATACCAAATTATGATAATTGTAGCTGCTGTAAAATGCCTATGTATTATATTTTATAGTGGTAATATTCCAAATTATGATAATTGTAGCTGGTGTAAAATGCCTATGTATTATATTTTATAGTGGTAATATTCCAAATTATGATAATTGTAACTGCTCTAAAATGCCTATGTATTATATTTTATAGTGGTAATATACCAAATTATGATAATTGTAGCTGCTGTAAAATGCCTATGTATTATATTTTATAGTGGTAATATACCAAATTATGATAATTGTAGCTTCTGTTAAAAGCCTATGTATTATATTTTATAGTGGTAATATACCAAATTATGATAATTTAACTGCTGTAAAATGCCTATGTATTATATTTTATAGTGGTAATATACCAAATTATGATAATTGTAGCTGCTGTAAAATGCCTATGTATTATATTTTATTGTGGTAATATACCAAATTATGATAATTGTAACTGCTGTAAAATGCCTATGTATTATATTTTATAGTGGTAATATACCAAATTATGATAATTGTAGCTGCTGTAAAATGCCTATGTTTTATATTTTATAGTGGTAATACACCAAATTATGATAATTGTAGCTGCTGTAAAAAGCCTATGTATTATATTTTATAGTGGTAATATACCAAATTATGATAATTGTAACTGCTGTAAAAAGCCTATGTATTATATTTTATAGTGGTAATATACCAAATTATGATAATTGTAACTGCTTGTAAAATGCCTATGTATTATATTTTATAGTGGTAATATACCAAATTATGATAGTTGTAACTGCTGTAAAATGCCTATGTATTATATTTTATAGTGGTAATATACCAAATTATGATAATTGTAGCTGCTGAAAAATGCCTATGTATTATATTTTATAGTGGTAATATACCAAATTATGATAATTGTAACTGCTGTAAAATGCCTATATATTATATTTTATAGTGGTAATATACCAAATTATGATAATTTTAGCTGCTGTAAAATGCCTATGTGTTATATTTTATAGTGGTAATATACCAAATTATGATAATTGTAGCTGCTGTAAAAAGCCTATGTATTATATTTTATAGTGGTAATATACCAAATTATGATAATTGTAGCTGCTGTAAAATGCTTATGTATTATATTTTATAGTGGTAATATACCACATTATGATAATTGTAGCTGCTGTAAAAAGCCTATGTAATATATTTTTTAGTGGTAATATTCCAAATTATGATAATTGTAGCTGCTGTAAAATGCCTATGTATTATATTTTATAGTGGTAATATACCAAATTATGATAATTGTAACTGCTGTAAAATGCCTATGTATTATATTTTATAGTGGTAATATACCAAATTATGATAATTGTAGCTGCTGTAAAATGCCTATGTATTATATTTTATAGTGGTAATATACCAAATTATGATAATTGTAGCTGCTGTAAAATGCCTATGTATTATATTTTATAGTGGTAATATACCAAATTATGATAATTGTAACTGCTGTAAAATGCCTATGTATTATATTTTATAGTGGTAATATACCAAATTATGATAATTGGAACTGCTGTAAAATGCCTATGTATTATATTTTATAGTGGTAATATACCAAATTATGATAATTGTAACTGCTGTAAAATGCCTATGTATTATATTTTATAGTGGTAATATACCAAATTATGATAATTGTAGCTGCTGTAAAAAGCCTATGTATTATATTTTATAGTGGTAATATACCAAATTATGATAATTGTAGCTGCTGTAAAAAGCCTATGTATTATATTTTATTGTGGTAATATACCAAATTATGATAATTGTAGCTGCTGTAAAAAGCCTATGTATTATATTTTATAGTGGTAATATACCAAATTATGATAATTGTAGCTGCTGTAAAATGCCTATGTATTATATTTTATAGTGGTAATATACCAAATTATGATAATTGTAGCTTCTGTAAAAAGCCTATGTATTATATTTTATAGTGGTAATATACCAAATTATGATAATTTAACTGCTGTAAAATGCCTATGTATTATATTTTATAGTGGTAATATACCAAATTATGATAATTGTAGCTGCTGTAAAATGCCTATGTATTATATTTTATAGTGGTAATATACCAAATTATGATAATTGTAACTGCTGTAAAATGCCTATGTATTATATCTTATAGTGGTAATATACCAAATTATAATAATTGTAGCTGCTGTAAAATGCCTATGTATTATATTTTATAGTGGTAATATTCCAAATTATGATAATTGTAACTGGTGTAAAATGCCTATGTATTATATTTTATAGTGGTAATATACCAAATTATGATAATTGTAACTGCTGTAAAATGCCTATGTATTATATTTTATAGTGGTAATATACCAAATTATGATAATTGTAGCTGCTGTAAAATGCCTATGTATTATATTTTATAGTGGTAATATACCAAATTATGATAATTGAAGCTGCTGTAAAATGCCTATGTATTATATTTTATAGTGGTAATATAACAAATTATGATAATTGTAGCTGCTGTAAAATGCCTATGTATTATATTTTATAGTGGTAATATACCAAATTATGATAATTGTAACTACTGTAAAATGCCTATGTATTATATTTTATTGTGGTAATACACCAAAATTATGATAATTGTAACTGCTCTAAAATGCCTATGTATTATATTTTATAGTGGTAATATACCAAATTATGATAATTGTAGCTGCTGTAAAATGCCTATGTATTATATTTTATGGTGGTAATATACCAAATTATGATAATTGTAGCTGCTGTAAAATGCCTATGTATTATATTTTATAGTGGTAATATTCCAAATTATGATAATTGTAACTGGTGTAAAATGCCTATGTATTATATTTTATAGTGGTAATATTCCAAATTATGATAATTGTAACTGCTCTAAAATGCCTATGTATTATATTTTATAGTGGTAATATACCAAATTATGATAATTGTAGCTGCTGTAAAATGCCTATGTATTATATTTTATAGTGGTAATATACCAAATTATGATAATTGTAGCTTCTGTTAAAAGCCTATGTATTATATTTTATAGTGGTAATATACCAAATTATGATAATTTAACTGCTGTAAAATGCCTATGTATTATATTTTATAGTGGTAATATACCAAATTATGATAATTGTAGCTGCTGTAAAATGCCTATGTATTATATTTTATAGTGGTAATATACCAAATTATGATAATTGTAACTGCTGTAAAATGCCTATGTATTAGATTTTATAGTGGTAATATACCAAATTATGATAATTGTAGCTGCTGTAAAATGCCTATGTTTTATATTTTATAGTGGTAATATACCAAATTATGATAATTGTAGCTGCTGTAAAAAGCCTATGTATTATATTTTATAGTGGTAATATACCAAATTATGATAATTGTAACTGCTGTAAAAAGCCTATGTATTATATTTTATAGTGGTAATATTCCAAATTATGATAATTGTAGCTACTGTAAAATGCCTATGTATTATATTTTATAGTGGTAATATACCAAATTATGATAATTGTAACTGCTGTAAAATGCCTATGTATTATATTTTATAGTGGTAATATACCAAATTATGATAATTGTAGCTGCTGTAAAATGCCTATGTATTATATATTATAGTGGTAATATACCAAATTATGATAATTGTAGCTGCTGTAGAATGCCTATGTATTATATTTTATAGTGGTAATATACCAAATTATGATAATTGTAACTGCTGTAAAATGCCTATGTATTATATTTTATAGTGGTAATATACCAAATTATGATAATTGGAACTGCTGTAAAATGCCTATGTATTATATTTTATAGTGGTAATATACCAAATTATGATAATTGTAACTGCTGTAAAATGCCTATGTATTATATTTTATAGTGGTAATATACCAAATTATGATAATTGTAGCTGCTGTAAAAAGCCTATGTATTATATTTTATAGTGGTAATATACCAAATTATGATAATTGTAGCTGCTGTAAAAAGCCTATGTATTATATTTTATAGTGGTAATATACCAAATTATGATAATTGTAGCTGCTGTAAAAAGCCTATGTATTATATTTTATAGTGGTAATATACCAAATTATGATAATTGTAGCTGCTGTAAAATGCCTATGTATTATATTTTATAGTGGTAATATACCAAATTATGATAATTGTAGCTTCTGTAAAAAGCCTATGTATTATATTTTATAGTGGTAATATACCAAATTATGATAATTTAACTGTTGTAAAATGCCTATGTATTATATTTTATAGTGGTAATATACCAAATTATGATAATTGTAGCTGCTGTAAAATGCCTATGTATTATATTTTATAGTGGTAATATACCAAATTATGATAATTGTAACTGCTGTAAAATGCCTATGTATTATATTTTATAGTGGTAATATACCAAATTATGATAATTGTAACTGCTGTATAATGCCTATGTATTATATTTTATAGTGGTAATATACCAAATTATGATAATTGTAGCTGCTGTAAAATGCCTATGTATTATATTTTATAGTGGTAATATACCAAGTTATGATAATTGAAGCTGCTGTAAAATGCCTATGTATTATATTTTATAGTGGTAATATAACAAATTATGATAATTGTAGCTGCTGTAAAATGCCTATGTATTATATTTTATAGTGGTAATATACCAAATTATGATAATTGTAACTACTGTAAAATGCCTATGGATTATATTTTATAGTGGTAATATACCAAAATTATGATAATTGTAACTGCTGTAAAATGCCTATGTATTATATTTTATAGTGGTAATATACCAAATTATGATAATTTTAGCTGCTGTAAAATTCCTATGTATTATATTTTATAGTGGTAATATACCAAATTATGATAATTGTAGCTGCTGTAAAATGCCTATGTATTATATTTTATAGTGGTAATATACCAAATTATGATAATGGTAACTGATCTAAAATGCCTATGTATTATATTTTATAGTGGTAATATACCAAATTATGATAATTGTAACTGCTGTAAAATGCCTATGTATTATATTTTATAGTGGTAATATACCAAATTATGATAATTGTAGCTGCTGTAAAATGCCTATGTATTATATTTTATAGTGGTAATATTCCAAATTATGATAATTGTAACTGGTGTAAAATGCCTATGTATTATATTTTATAGTGGTAATATTCCAAATTATGATAATTGTAACTGCTGTAAAATGTCTATGTATTATATTTTATAGTGGTAATATACCAAATTATGATAATTATAGCTGCTGTAAAATGTCTATGTATTATATTTTATTGTGGTAATATACCAAATTATGATAATTGTAGCTGCTGTAAAATGCCTATGTATTATATTTTATAGTGGTAATATACCAAATTATGATAATTGTAGCTGCTGTAAAATGCATATGTATTATATTTTATAGTGGTAATATTCCAAATTATGATAATTGTAGCTGCTGTAAAATGTCTATGTATTATATTTTATAGTGGTAATATACCAAATTATGATAATTGTAGCTGCTGTAAAATGTCTATGTATTATATTTTATTGTGGTAATATACCAAATTATGATAATTGTAGCTGCTGTAAAATGCCTATCTATTATATTTTATAGTGGTAATATACCAAATTATGATAATTGTAGCTGCTGTAAAATGCCTATGTATTATATTTTATAGTGGTAATATACCAAATTATGATAATTGTAGCTTCTGTTAAAAGCCTATGTATTATATTTTATAGTGGTAATATACCAAATTATGATAATTTAACTGCTGTAAAATGCCTATGTATTATATTTTATAGTGGTAATATACCAAATTATGATAATTGTAGCTGCTGTAAAATGTCTATGTATTATATTTTATTGTGGTAATATACCAAATTATGATAATTGTAGCTGCTGTAAAATGCCTATCTATTATATTTTATAGTGGTAATATACCAAATTATGATAATTGTAGCTGCTGTAAAATGCCTATGTATTATATTTTATAGTGGTAATATACCAAATTATGATAATTGTAGCTTCTGTTAAAAGCCTATGTATTATATTTTATAGTGGTAATATACCAAATTATGATAATTTAACTGCTGTAAAATGCCTATGTATTATATTTTATAGTGGTAATATACCAAATTATGATAATTGTAACTGCTGTAAAATGCCTATGTATTATATTTTATAGTGGTAATATTCCAAATTATGATAATTGTAGCTGCTGTAAAATGTCTATGTATTATATTTTATAGTGGTAATATACCAAATTATGATAATTGTAGCTGCTGTAAAATGTCTATGTATTATATTTTATTGTGGTAATATACCAAATTATGATAATTGTAGCTGCTGTAAAATGCCTATGTATTATATTTTATAGTGGTAATATACCAAATTATGATAATTGTAGCTTCTGTTAAAAGCCTATGTATTATATTTTATAGTGGTAATATACCAAATTATGATAATTTAACTGCTGTAAAATGCCTATGTATTATATTTTATAGTGGTAATATACCAAATTATGATAATTGTAACTGCTGTAAAATGCCTATGTATTATATTTTATAGTGGTAATATACCAAATTATGATAATTGTAGCTGCTGTAAAATGCCTATGTTTTATATTTTATAGTGGTAATATACCAAATTATGATAATTGTAGCTGCTGTAAAAAGCCTATGTATTATATTTTATAGTGGTAATATACCAAATTATGATAATTGTAACTGCTGTAAAAAGCCTATGTATTATATTTTATAGTGGTAATATACCAAATTATGATAATTGTAACTGCTTGTAAAATGCCTATGTATTATATTTTATAGTGGTAATATACCAAATTATGATAGTTGTAACTGCTGTAAAATGCCTATGTATTATATTTTATAGTGGTAATATACCAAATTATGATAATTGTAGCTGCTGTAAAATGCCTATGTATTATATTTTATAGTGGTAATATACCATATTATGATAATTGTAGCTGCTGTAAAATGCCTATGTATTATATTTTATAGTGGTAATATACCAAATTATGATAATTGTAACTGCTTGTAAAATGCCTATGTATTATATTTTATAGTGGTAATATACCAAATTATGATAATTGTAGCTGCTGTAAAATGCCTATGTAATATATTTTATAGTGGTAATATACCAAATTATGATAATTGTAGCTGCTGTAAAAAGCCTATGTATTATATTTTATAGTGGTAATATACCAAATTATGATAATTGTAGCTGCTGTAAAATGCTTATGTATTATATTTTATAGTGGTAATATACCACATTATGATAATTGTAGCTGCTGTAAAAAGCCTATGTAATATATGTTATAGTGGTAATATTCCAAATTATGATAATTGTAGCTACTGTAAAATGCCTATGTATTATATTTTATAGTGGTAATATACCAAATTATGATAATTGTAACTGCTGTAAAATGCCTATGTATTATATTTTATAGTGGTAATATACCAAATTATGATAATTGTAGCTGCTGTAAAATGCCTATGTATTATATTTTATAGTGGTAATATACCAAATTATGATAATTGTAGCTGCTGTAAAATGCCTATGTATTATATTTTATAGTGGTAATATACCAAATTATGATAATTGTAACTGCTGTAAAATGCCTATGTATTATATTTTATAGTGGTAATATACCAAATTATGAAAATTGGAACTGCTGTAAAATGCCTATGTATTATATTTTATAGTGGTAATATACCAAATTATGATAATTGTAACTGCTGTAAAATGCCTATGTATTATATTTTATAGTGGTAATATACCAAATTATGATAATTGTAGCTGCTGTAAAAAGCCTATGTATTATATTTTATAGTGGTAATATACCAAATTATGATAATTGTAGCTGCTGTAAAAAGCCTATGTATTATATTTTATAGTGGTAATATACCAAATTATGATAATTGTAGCTGCTGTAAAAAGCCTATGTATTATATTTTATAGTGGTAATATACCAAATTATAATAATTGTAACTGCTGTAAAATTCCTATGTATTATATTTTATAGTGGTAATATACCAAATTATGATAATTGTAGCTGCTGTAAAATGCCTATGTATTATATTTTATAGTGGTAATATTCCAAATTATGATAATTGTAACTGGTGTAAAATGCCTATGTATTATATTTTATAGTGGTAATATTCCAAATTATGATAATTGTAGCTGCTGTAAAATGTCTATGTATTATATTTTATAGTGGTAATATACCAAATTATGATAATTGTAGCTGCTGTAAAATGTATATGTATTATATTTTATTGTGGTAATATACCAAATTATGATAATTGTAGCTGCTGTAAAATGCCTATCTATTATATTTTATAGTGGTAATATACCAAATTATGATAATTGTAGCTGCTGTAAAATGCCTATGTATTATATTTTATAGTGGTAATATACCAAATTATGATAATTGTAGCTTCTGTTAAAAGCCTATGTATTATATTTTATAGTGGTAATATACCAAATTATGATAATTTAACTGCTGTAAAATGCCTATGTATTATATTTTATAGTGGTAATATACCAAATTATGATAATTGTAACTGCTGTAAAATGCCTATATATTATATTTTATAGTGGTAATATACCAAATTATGATAATTGTAGCTGCTGTAAAATGCCTATGTATTATATTTTATAGTGGTAATATTCCAAATTATGATAATTGTAACTGGTGTAAAATGCCTATGTATTATATTTTATAGTGGTAATATTCCAAATTATGATAATTGTAGCTGCTGTAAAAAGCCTATGTATTATATTTTATAGTGGTAATATACCAAATTATGATAATTGTAGCTGCTGTAAAAAGCCTATGTATTATATTTTATAGTGGTAATATACCAAATTATGATAATTGTAGCTGCTGTAAAAAGCCTATGTATTATATTTTATAGTGGTAATATACCAAATTATAATAATTGTAACTGCTGTAAAATGCCTATGTATTATATTTTATAGTGGTAATATACCAAATTATGATAATTGTAGCTGCTGTAAAATGCCTATGTATTATATTTTATAGTGGTAATATTCCAAATTATGATAATTGTAACTGGTGTAAAATGCCTATGTATTATATTTTATAGTGGTAATATTCCAAATTATGATAATTGTAGCTGCTGTAAAATGTCTATGTATTATATTTTATAGTGGTAATATACCAAATTATGATAATTGTAGCTGCTGTAAAATGTCTATGTATTATATTTTATTGTGGTAATATACCAAATTATGATAATTGTAGCTGCTGTAAAATGCCTATCTATTATATTTTATAGTGGTAATATACCAAATTATGATAATTGTAGCTGCTGTAAAATGCCTATGTATTATATTTTATAGTGGTAATATACCAAATTATGATAATTGTAGCTTCTGTTAAAAGCCTATGTATTATATTTTATAGTGGTAATATACCAAATTATGATAATTTAACTGCTGTAAAATGCCTATGTATTATATTTTATAGTGGTAATATACCAAATTATGATAATTGTAGCTGCTGTAAAATGCCTATGTATTATATTTTATAGTGGTAATATACCAAATTATGATAATTGTAACTGCTGTAAAATGCCTATATATTATATTTTATTGTGGTAATATACCAAATTATGATAATTGTAGCTGCTGTAAAATGCCTATGTTTTATATTTTATAGTGGTAATATACCAAATTATGATAATTGTAGCTGCTGTAAAAAGCCTATGTATTATATTTTATAGTGGTAATATACCAAATTATGATAATTGTAGCTGCTGTAAAAAGCCTATGTATTATATTTTATAGTGGTAATATACCAAATTATGATAATTGTAACTGCTTGTAAAATGCCTATGTATTATATTTTATAGTGGTAATATACCAAATTATGATAGTTGTAACTGCTGTAAAATGCCTATGTATTATATTTTATAGTGGTAATATACCAAATTATGATAATTGTAGCTGCTGTAAAATGCCTATGTATTATATTTTATAGTGGTAATATACCAAATTATGATAATTGTAACTGCTGTAAATGCCTATGTATTATATTTTATAGTGGTAATATACCAAATTATGATAATTTTAGCTGCTGTAAAATGCCTATGTGTTATATTTTATAGTGGTAATATACCAAATTATGATAATTGTAGCTGCTGTAAAAAGCCTATGTATTATATTTTATAGTGGTAATATACCAAATTATGATAATTGTAGCTGCTGTAAAATGCTTATGTATTATATTTTATAGTGGTAATATACCACATTATGATAATTGTAGCTGCTGTAAAAAGCCTATGTAATATATTTTATAGTGGTAATATTCCAAATTATGATAATTGTAGCTGCTGTAAAATGCCTATGTATTATATTTTATAGTGGTAATATACCAAATTATGATAATTGTAGCTGCTGTAAAATGCCTATGTATTATATTTTATAGTGGTAATATACCAAATTATGATAATTGTAGCTGCTGTAAAATGCCTATGTGTTATATTTTATAGTGGTAATATACCAAATTATGATAATTGTAGCTGCTGTAAAAAGCCTATGTATTATATTTTATAGTGGTAATATACCAAATTATGATAATTGTAGCTGCTGTAAAATGCTTATGTATTATATTTTATAGTGGTAATATACCACATTATGATAATTGTAGCTGCTGTAAAAAGCCTATGTAATATATTTTATAGTGGTAATATTCCAAATTATGATAATTGTAGCTGCTGTAAAATGCCTATGTATTATATTTTATAGTGGTAATATACCAAATTATGATAATTGTAGCTGCTGTAAAATGCCTATGTATTATATTTTATAGTTTTAATATACCAAATTATGATAATTGGAACTGCTGTAAAATGCCTATGTATTATATTTTATAGTGGTAATATACCAAATTATGATAATTGTAGCTGCTGTAAAATGCCTATGTATTATATTTTATAGTGGTAATATACCAAATTATGATAATTGTAGCTGCTGTAAAAAGCCTATGTATTATATTTTATAGTGGTAATATACCAAATTATGATAATTGTAGCTGCTGTAAAAAGCCTATGTATTATATTTTATTGTGGTAATATACCAAATTATGATAATTGTAGCTGCTGTAAAAAGCCCATGTATTATATTTTATAGTGGTAATATACCAAATTATGATAATTGTAGCTGCTGTAAAATGCCTATGTATTATATTTTATAGTGGTAATATACCAAATTATGATAATTGTAGCTTCTGTAAAAAGCCTATGTATTATATTTTATAGTGGTAATATACCAAATTATGATAATTTAACTGCTGTAAAATGCCTATGTATTATATTTTATAGTGGTAATATACCAAATTATGATAATTGTAATTACTGTAAAATGCCTATGGATTATATTTTATAGTGGTAATATACCAAATTATGATAATTGTAACTGCTGTAAAATGCCTATGTATTATATTTTATAGTGGTAATATACCAAATTATGATAATTGTAGCTGCTGTAAAATGCCTATGTATTATATTTTATAGTGGTAATATACCAAATTATGATAATTGTAGCTGCTGTAAAATGCCTATGTATTATATTTTATAGTGGTAATATACCAAATTATGATAATGGTAACTGATCTAAAATGCCTATGTATTATATTTTATAGTGGTAATATACCAAATTATGATAATTGTAACTGCTGTAAAATGCCTATGTATTATATTTTATTGTGGTAATATACCAAATTATGATAATTGTAACTGGTGTAAAATGCCTATGTATTATATTTTATAGTGGTAATATTCCAAATTATGATAATTGTAACTGCTGTAAAATGTCTATGTATTATATTTTATAGTGGTAATATACCAAATTATGATAATTGTAGCTGCTGTAAAATGTCTATGTATTATATTTTATTGTGGTAATATACCAAATTATGATAATTGTAGCTGCTGTAAAATGCCTATGTATTATATTTTATAGTGGTAATATACCAAATTATGATAATTGTAGCTGCTGTAAAATGCCTATGTATTATATTTTATAGTGGTAATATACCAAATTATGATAATTGTAACTACTGTAAAATGCCTATGTATTATATTTAATAGTGGTAATATACCAAAATTATGATAATTGTAACTGCTCTAAAATGCCTATGTATTATATTTTATAGTGGTAATATACCAAATTATGATAATTGTAGCTGCTGTAAAATGCCTATGTATTATATTTTATATTGGTAATATACCAAATTATGATAATTGTAGCTGCTGTAAAATGCCTATGTATTATATTTTATAGTGGTAATATTCCAAATTATGATAATTGTAACTGGTGTAAAATGCCTATGTATTATATTTTATAGTGGTAATATTCCAAATTATGATAATTGTAGCTGCTGAAAAATGCCTATGTATTATATTTTATTGTGGTAATATACCAAATTATGATAATTGTAGCTGCTGTAAAATGCCTATGTATTATATTTTATAGTGGTAATATACCAAATTATGATAATTGTAGCTTCTGTTAAAAGCCTATGTATTATATTTTATAGTGATAATATACCAAATTATGATAATTTAACTGCTGTAAAATGCCTATGTATTATATTTTATAGTGGTAATATACCAAATTATGATAATTGTAGATGCTCTAAAATGCCTATGTATTATATTTTATAGTGGTAATATACCAAATTATGATAATTGTAACTGCTGTAAAATGCCTATGTATTATATTTTATAGTGGTAATATACCAAATTATGATAATTGTAGCTGCTGTAAAATGTCTATGTTTTATATTTTATAGTGGTAATATACCAAATTATGATAATTGTAGCTGCTGTAAAAAGCCTATGTATTATATTTTATAGTGGTAATATACCAAATTATGATAATTGTAACTGCTGTAAAAAGCCTATGTATTATATTTTATAGTGGTAATATACCAAATTATGATAATTGTAGCTGCTGTAAAATGCCTATGTATTATATTTTATAGTGGTAATATTCCAAATTATGATAATTGTAGCTGCTGTAAAATGCCTATGTAATATATTTTATAGTGGTAATATTCCATATTATGATAATTGTAACTGCTGTAAAATGCCTATGTATTATATTTTATAGTGGTAATATACCAAATTATGATAATTGTAACTGCTGTAAAATGCCTATGTATTATATTTTATAGTTGTAATATACCAAATTATGATAATTGTAGCTGCTGTAAAATGCCTATGTTTTATATTTTATAGTGGTAATATTCCAAATTATGATAATTGTAACTGGTGTAAAATGCCTATGTATTATATTTTATAGTGGTAATATTCCAAATTATGATAATTGTAACTGCTGTAAAATGTCTATGTATTATATTTTATAGTGGTAATATACCAAATTATGATAATTGTAGCTGCTGTAAAATGTCTATGTATTATATTTTATTGTGGTAATATACCAAATTATGATAATTGTAGCTGCTGTAAAATGCCTATGTATTATATTTTATAGTGGTAATATACCAAATTATGATAATTGTAGCTGCTGTAAAATGCCTATGTATTATATTTTATAGTGGTAATATACCAAATTATGATAATTGTAACTACTGTAAAATGCCTATGTATTATATTTTATAGTGGTAATATACCAAAATTATGATAATTGTAACTGCTCTAAAATGCCTATGTATTATATTTTATAGTGGTAATATACCAAATTATGATAATTGTAGCTGCTGTAAAATGCCTATGTATTATATTTTATATTGGTAATATACCAAATTATGATAATTGTAACTGGTGTAAAATGCCTATGTATTATATTTTATTGTGGTAATATTCCAAATTATGATAATTGTAGCTGCTGTAAAATGCCTATGTATTATATTTTATTGTGGTAATATACCAAATTATGATAATTGTAGCTACTGTAAAATGCCTATGTATTATATTTTATAGTGGTAATATACCAAATTATGATAATTGTAGCTTCTGTTAAAAGCCTATGTATTATATTTTATAGTGGTAATATACCACATTATGATAATTTAACTGCTGTAAAATGCCTCTGTATTATATTTTTTAGTGGTAATATACCAAATTATGATAATTGTAGCTGCTGTAAAATGCCTATGTATTATATTTTATAGTGGTAATATACCAAATTATGATAATTGTAACTGCTGTAAATGCCTATGTATTATATTTTATAGTGGTAATATACCAAATTATGATAATTTTAGCTGCTGTAAAATGCCTATGTGTTATATTTTATAGTGGTAATATACCAAATTATGATAATTGTAGCTGCTGTAAAAAGCCTATGTATTATATTTTATAGTGGTAATATACCAAATTATGATAATTGTAGCTGCTGTAAAATGCTTATGTATTATATTTTATAGTGGTAATATACCACATTATGATAATTGTAGCTGCTGTAAAAAGCCTATGTAATATATTTTATAGTGGTAATATTCCAAATTATGATAATTGTAGCTACTGTAAAATGCCTATGTATTATATTTTATAGTGGTAATATACCAAATTATGATAATTGTAACTGTTGTAAAATGCCTATGTATTATATTTTATAGTGGTAATATACCAAATTATGATAATTGTAGCTGCTGTAAAATGCCTATGTATTATATTTTATAGTGGTAATATACCAAATTATGATAATTGTAGCTGCTGTAAAATGCCTATGTATTATATTTTATAGTTTTAATATACCAAATTATGATAATTGGAACTGCTGTAAAATGCCTATGTATTATATTTTATAGTGGTAATATACCAAATTATGATAATTGTAACTGCTGTAAAATGCCTATGTATTATATTTTATAGTGGTAATATACCAAATTATGATAATTGTAGCTGCTGTAAAAAGCCTATGTATTATATTTTATAGTGGTAATATACCAAATTATGATAATTGTAGCTGCTGTAAAAAGCCTATGTATTATATTTTATAGTGGTAATATACCAAATTATGATAATTGTAGCTGCTGTAAAAAGCCTATGTATTATATTTTATAGTGGTAATATACCAAATTATGATAATTGTAGCTGCTGTAAAATGCCTATGTATTATATTTTATAGTGGTAATATACCACATTATGATAATTGTAACTGCTGTAAAATGCCTATGTATTATATTTTATAGTTTTAATATACCAAATTATGATAATTGGAACTGCTGTAAAATGCCTATGTATTATATTGTATAGTGGTAATATACCAAATTATGATAATGGTAACTGATCTAAAATGCCTATGTATTATATTTTATAGTGGTAATATACCAAATTATGATAATTGTAACTGCTGTAAAATGCCTATGTATTATATTTTATAGTGGTAATATACCAAATTATGATAATTGTAGCTGCTGTAAAATGCCTATGTATTATATTTTATAGTGGTAATATTCCAAATTATGATAATTGTAACTGGTGTAAAATGCCTATGTATTATATTTTATAGTGGTAATATTCCAAATTATGATAATTGTAACTGCTGTAAAATGTCTATGTATTATATTTTATAGTGGTAATATACCAAATTATGATAATTGTAGCTGCTGTAAAATGTCTATGTATTATATTTTATTGTGGTAATATACCAAATTATGATAATTGTCGCTGCTGTAAAATGCCTATGTATTATATTTTATAGTGGTAATATACCAAATTATGATAATTGTAGCTGCTGTAAAATGCCTATGTATTATATTTTATAGTGGTAATATACCAAATTATGATAATTGTAACTACTGTAAAATGCCTATGTATTATATTTAATAGTGGTAATATACCAAAATTATGATAATTGTAACTGCTCTAAAATGCCTATGTATTATATTTTATAGTGGTAATATACCAAATTATGATAATTGTAGCTGCTGTAAAATGCCTATGTATTATATTTTATATTGGTAATATACCAAATTATGATAATTGTAGCTGCTGTAAAATGCCTATGTATTATATTTTATAGTGGTAATATTCCAAATTATGATAATTGTAACTGGTGTAAAATGCCTATGTATTATATTTTATAGTGGTAATATTCCAAATTATGATAATTGTAGCTGCTGAAAAATGCCTATGTATTATATTTTATTGTGGTAATATACCAAATTATGATAATTGTAGCTACTGTAAAATGCCTATGTATTATATTTTATAGTGGTAATATACCAAATTATGATAATTGTAGCTTCTGTTAAAAGCCTATGTATTATATTTTATAGTGGTAATATACCAAATTATGATAATTTAACTGCTGTAAAATGCCTATGTATTATATTTTATAGTGGTAATATACCAAATTATGATAATTGTAGCTGCTCTAAAATGCCTATGTATTATATTTTATAGTGGTAATATACCAAATTATGATAATTGTAACTGCTGTAAAATGCCTATGTATTATATTTTATAGTGGTAATATACCAAATTATGATAATTGTAGCTGCTGTAAAATGCCTATGTTTTATATTTTATAGTGGTAATATACCAAATTATGATAATTGTAGCTGCTGTAGAAAGCCTATGTATTATATTTTATTGTGGTAATATACCAAATTATGATAATTGTAACTGCTGTAAAAAGCCTATGTATTATATTTTATTGTGGTAATATACCAAATTATGATAATTGTAGCTGCTGTAAAATGCCTATGTATTATATTTTATAGTGGTAATATTCCAAATTATGATAATTGTAGCTGCTGTAAAATGCCTATGTAATATATTTTATAGTGGTAATATTCCATATTATGATAATTGTAACTGCTGTAAAATGCCTATGTATTATATTTTATAGTGGTAATATACCAAATTATGATAATTGTAACTGCTGTAAAATGCCTATGTATTATATTTTATAGTTGTAATATACCAAATTATGATAATTGTAGCTGCTGTAAAATGCCTATGTATTATATTTTATAGTTGTAATATTCCAAATTATGATAATTGTAACTGGTGTAAAATGCCTATGTATTATATTTTATAGTGGTAATATACCAAATTATGATAATTGTAACTGCTGTAAAATGCCTATGTATTATATTTTATAGTGGTAATATACCAAATTATGATAATTGTAGCTGCTGTAAAATGCCTATGTATTATATTTTATAGTGGTAATATACCAAATTATGATAATTGTAGCTGCTGTAAAATGCCTATGTATTATATTTTATAGTGGTAATATACCAAATTATGATAATGGTAACTGATCTAAAATGCCTATGTATTATATTTTATAGTGGTAATATACCAAATTATGATAATTGTAACTGCTGTAAAATGCCTATGTATTATATTTTATTGTGGTAATATACCAAATTATGATAATTGTAACTGGTGTAAAATGCCTATGTATTATATTTTATAGTGGTAATATTCCAAATTATGATAATTGTAACTGCTGTAAAATGTCTATGTATTATATTTTATAGTGGTAATATACCAAATTATGATAATTGTAGCTGCTGTAAAATGTCTATGTATTATATTTTATTGTGGTAATATACCAAATTATGATAATTGTAGCTGCTGTAAAATGCCTATGTATTATATTTTATAGTGGTAATATACCAAATTATGATAATTGTAGCTGCTGTAAAATGCCTATGTATTATATTTTATAGTGGTAATATACCAAATTATGATAATTGTAACTACTGTAAAATGCCTATGTATTATATTTAATAGTGGTAATATACCAAAATTATGATAATTGTAACTGCTCTAAAATGCCTATGTATTATATTTTATAGTGGTAATATACCAAATTATGATAATTGTAGCTGCTGTAAAATGCCTATGTATTATATTTTATATTGGTAATATACCAAATTATGATAATTGTAGCTGCTGTAAAATGCCTATGTATTATATTTTATAGTGGTAATATTCCAAATTATGATAATTGTAACTGGTGTAAAATGCCTATGTATTATATTTTATAGTGGTAATATTCCAAATTATGATAATTGTAGCTGCTGAAAAATGCCTATGTATTATATTTTATTGTGGTAATATACCAAATTATGATAATTGTAGCTGCTGTAAAATGCCTATGTATTATATTTTATAGTGGTAATATACCAAATTATGATAATTGTAGCTTCTGTTAAAAGCCTATGTATTATATTTTATAGTGATAATATACCAAATTATGATAATTTAACTGCTGTAAAATGCCTATGTATTATATTTTATAGTGGTAATATACCAAATTATGATAATTGTAACTGCTGTAAAAAGCCTATGTATTATATTTTATAGTGGTAATATACCAAATTATGATAATTGTAGCTGCTGTAAAATGCCTATGTATTATATTTTATAGTGGTAATATTCCAAATTATGATAATTGTAGCTGCTGTAAAATGCCTATGTAATATATTTTATAGTGGTAATATTCCATATTATGATAATTGTAACTGCTGTAAAATGCCTATGTATTATATTTTATAGTGGTAATATACCAAATTATGATAATTGTAACTGCTGTAAAATGCCTATGTATTATATTTTATAGTGGTAATGTACCAAATTATGATAATTGTAGCTGCTGTAAAATGCCTATGTATTATATTTTATAGTGGTAATATACCAAATTATGATAATTGTAGCTGCTGTAAAATGCCTATGTATTATATTTTATAGTGGTAATATACCAAATTATGATAATTGTAACTGCTGTAAAATGCCTATGTATTATATTTTATAGTGGTAATATACAAAATTATGATAATTGTAACTGCTGTAAAATGCCTATGTATTATATTTTATAGTGGTAATATACCAAATTATAATAATTGTAGCTGCTGTAAAATGCCTATGTATTATATTTTATAGTGGTAATATTCCAAATTATGATAATTGTAACTGGTGTAAAATGCCTATGTATTATATTTTATTGTGGTAATATTCCAAATTATGATAATTGTATCTGCTGTAAAATGTCTATGTATTATATTTTATTGTGGTAATATACCAAATTATGATAATTGTAGCTGCTGTAAAATGCCTATGTATTATATTTTATAGTGGTAATATACAAAATTATGATAATTGTAGCTGCTGTAAAATGCCTATGTATTATATTTTATAGTGGTAATATACCAAATTATGATAATTGTAACTACTGTAAAATGCCTATGTATTATATTTTATAGTGGTAATATACCAAAATTATGATAATTGTAACTGCTCTAAAATGCCTATGTATTATATTTTATAGTGGTAATATACCAAATTATGATAATTGTAGCTGCTGTAAAATGCCTATGTATTATATTTTATATTGGTAATATACCAAATTATGATAATTGTAGCTGCTGTAAAATGCCTATGTATTATATTTTATAGTGGTAATATTCCAAATTATGATAATTGTAACTGGTGTAAAATGCCTATGTATTATATTTTATTGTGGTAATATTCCAAATTATGATAATTGTAGCTGCTGTAAAATGCCTATGTATTATATTTTATTGTGGTAATATACCAAATTATGATAATTGTAGCTACTGTAAAATGCCTATGTATTATATTTTATAGTGGTAATATACCAAATTATGATAATTGTAGCTTCTGTTAAAAGCCTATGTATTATATTTTATAGTGGTAATATACCAAATTATGATAATTTAACTGCTGTAAAATGCTCTGTATTATATTTTATAGTGGTAATATACCAAATTATGATAATTGTAGCTGCTGTAAAATGCCTATGTATTATATTTTATAGTGGTAATATACCAAATTATGATAATTGTAACTGCTGTAAAATGCCTATGTATTATATTTTATAGTGGTAATATACCAAATTATGATAATTGTAGCTGCTGTAAAATGCCTATGTTTTATATTTTATAGTGGTAATATACCAAATTATGATAATTGTAGCTGCTGTTAAAAGCCTATGTATTATATTTTATAGTGGTAATATACCAAATTATGATAATTGTAACTGCTGTAAAAAGCCTATGTATTATATTTTATAGTGGTAATATACCAAATTATGATAATTGTAGCTGCTGTAAAATGCCTATGTATTATATTTTATAGTGGTAATATTCCAAATTATGATAATTGTAGCTGCTGTAAAATGCCTATGTAATATATTTTATAGTGGTAATATTCCATATTATGATAATTGTAACTGCTGTAAAATGCCTATGTATTATATTTTATAGTGGTAATATACCAAATTATGATAATTGTAACTGCTGTAAAATGCCTATGTATTATATTTTATAGTGGTAATGTACCAAATTATGATAATTGTAGCTGCTGTAAAATGCCTATGTATTATATTTTATAGTGGTAATATACCAAATTATGATAATTGTAGCTGCTGTAAAATGCCTATGTATTATATTTTATAGTGGTAATATACCAAATTATGATAATTGTAACTGCTGTAAAATGCCTATGTATTATATTTTATAGTGGTAATATACAAAATTATGATAATTGTAACTGCTGTAAAATGCCTATGTATTATATTTTATAGTGGTAATATACCAAATTATAATAATTGTAGCTGCTGTAAAATGCCTATGTATTATATTTTATAGTGGTAATATTCCAAATTATGATAATTGTAACTGGTGTAAAATGCCTATGTATTATATTTTATTGTGGTAATATTCCAAATTATGATAATTGTAACTGCTGTAAAATGCCTATGTATTATATTTTATAGTGGTAATATACCAAATTATGATAATTGTAGCTGCTGTAAAATGCCTATGTATTATATTTTATAGTGGTAATATACCAAATTATGATAATTGTAGCTGCTGTAAAATGCCTATGTATTATATTTTATAGTGGTAATATTCCAAATTATGATAATTGTAGCTGCTGTAAAATGCCTATGTAATATATTTTATAGTGGTAATATTCCATATTATGATAATTGTAACTGCTGTAAAATGCCTATGTATTATATTTTATAGTGGTAATATACCAAATTATGATAATTGTAACTGCTGTAAAATGCCTATGTATTATATTTTATAGTGGTAATGTACCAAATTATGATAATTGTAGCTGCTGTAAAATGCCTATGTATTATATTTTATAGTGGTAATATACCAAATTATGATAATTGTAGCTGCTGTAAAATGCCTATGTATTATATTTTATAGTGGTAATATACCAAATTATGATAATTGTAACTGCTGTAAAATGCCTATGTATATATTTTATAGTGGTAATATACAAAATTATGATAATTGTAACTGCTGTAAAATGCCTATGTATTATATTTTATAGTGGTAATATACCAAATTATAATAATTGTAGCTGCTGTAAAATGCCTATGTATTATATTTTATAGTGGTAATATTCCAAATTATGATAATTGTAGCTGGTGTAAAATGCCTATGTATTATATTTTATTGTGGTAATATTCCAAATTATGATAATTGTAACTGCTGTAAAATGTCTATGTATTATATTTTATTGTGGTAATATACCAAATTATGATAATTGTAGCTGCTGTAAAATGCCCATGTATTATATTTTATAGTGGTAATATACCAAATTATGATAATTGTAGCTGCTGTAAAATGCCTATGTATTATATTTTATAGTGGTAATATACCAAATTATGATAATTGTAACTACTGTAAAATGCCTATGTATTATATTTTATAGTGGTAATATACCAAAATTATGATAATTGTAACTGCTCTAAAATGCCTATGTATTATATTTTATAGTGGTAATATACCAAATTATGATAATTGTAGCTGCTGTAAAATGCCTATGTATTATATTTTATATTGGTAATATACCAAATTATGATAATTGTAGCTGCTGTAAAATGCCTATGTATTATATTTTTATAGTGGTAATATTCCAAATTATGATAATTGTAACTGGTGTAAAATGCCTATGTATTATATTTTATAGTGGTAATGTACCAAATTATGATAATTGTAGCTGCTGTAAAATGCCTATGTATTATATTTTATAGTGGTAATATACCAAATTATGATAATTGTAGCTGCTGTAAAATGCCTATGTATTATATTTTATAGTGGTAATATACCAAATTATGATAATTGTAACTGCTGTAAAATGCCTATGTATTATATTTTATAGTGGTAATATACAAAATTATGATAATTGTAACTGCTGTAAAATGCCTATGTATTATATTTATAGTGGTAATATACCAAATTATAATAATTGTAGCTGCTGTAAAATGCCTATGTATTATATTTTATAGTGGTAATATTCCAAATTATGATAATTGTAACTGGTGTAAAATGCCTATGTATTATATTTTATTGTGGTAATATTCCAAATTATGATAATTGTAACTGCTGTAAAATGCCTATGTATTATATTTTATAGTGGTAATATACCAAATTATGATAATTGTAGCTGCTGTAAAATGCCTATGTATTATATTTTATAGTGGTAATATACCAAATTATGATAATTGTAGCTGCTGTAAAATGCCTATGTATTATATTTTATAGTGGTAATATTCCAAATTATGATAATTGTAGCTGCTGTAAAATGCCTATGTAATATATTTTATAGTGGTAATATTCCATATTATGATAATTGTAACTGCTGTAAAATGCCTATGTATTATATTTTATAGTGGTAATATACCAAATTATGATAATTGTAACTGCTGTAAAATGCCTATGTATTATATTTTATAGTGGTAATGTACCAAATTATGATAATTGTAGGCTGCTGTAAAATGCCTATGTATTATATTTTATAGTGGTAATATACCAAATTATGATAATTGTAGCTGCTGTAAAATGCCTATGTATTATATTTTATAGTGGTAATATACCAAATTATGATAATTGTAACTGCTGTAAAATGCCTATGTATATATTTTATAGTGGTAATATACAAAATTATGATAATTGTAACTGCTGTAAAATGCCTATGTATTATATTTTATAGTGGTAATATACCAAATTATAATAATTGTAGCTGCTGTAAAATGCCTATGTATTATATTTTATAGTGGTAATATTCCAAATTATGATAATTGTAGCTGGTGTAAAATGCCTATGTATTATATTTTATTGTGGTAATATTCCAAATTATGATAATTGTAACTGCTGTAAAATGTCTATGTATTATATTTTATTGTGGTAATATACCAAATTATGATAATTGTAGCTGCTGTAAAATGCCCATGTATTATATTTTATAGTGGTAATATACCAAATTATGATAATTGTAGCTGCTGTAAAATGCCTATGTATTATATTTTATAGTGGTAATATACCAAATTATGATAATTGTAACTACTGTAAAATGCCTATGTATTATATTTTATAGTGGTAATATACCAAAATTATGATAATTGTAACTGCTCTAAAATGCCTATGTATTATATTTTATAGTGGTAATATACCAAATTATGATAATTGTAGCTGCTGTAAAATGCCTATGTATTATATTTTATATTGGTAATATACCAAATTATGATAATTGTAGCTGCTGTAAAATGCCTATGTATTATATTTTATAGTGGTAATATTCCAAATTATGATAATTGTAACTGGTGTAAAATGCCTATGTATTATATTTTATTGTGGTAATATTCCAAATTATGATAATTGTAGCTGCTGTAAAATGCCTATGTATTATATTTTATTGTGGTAATATACCAAATTATGATAATTGTAGCTACTGTAAAATGCCTATGTATTATATTTTATAGTGGTAATATACCAAATTATGATAATTGTAGCTTCTGTTAAAAGCCTATGTATTATATTTTATAGTGGTAATATACCAAATTATGATAATTTAACTGCTGTAAAATGCCTCTGTATTATATTTTATAGTGGTAATATACCAAATTATGATAATTGTAGCTGCTGTAAAATGCCTATGTATTATATTTTATAGTGGTAATATACCAAATTATGATAATTGTAACTGCTGTAAAAAGCCTATGTATTATATTTTATAGTGGTAATATACCAAATTATGATAATTGTAGCTGCTGTAAAATGCCTATGTATTATATTTTATAGTGGTAATATTCCAAATTATGATAATTGTAGCTGCTGTAAAATGCCTATGTAATATATTTTATAGTGGTAATATTCCATATTATGATAATTGTAACTGCTGTAAAATGCCTATGTATTATATTTTATAGTGGTAATATACCAAATTATGATAATTGTAACTGCTGTAAAATGCCTATGTATTATATTTTATAGTGGTAATGTACCAAATTATGATAATTGTAGCTGCTGTAAAATGCCTATGTATTATATTTTATAGTGGTAATATACCAAATTATGATAATTGTAGCTGCTGTAAAATGCCTATGTATTATATTTTATAGTGGTAATATACCAAATTATGATAATTGTAACTGCTGTAAAATGCCTATGTATTATATTTTATAGTGGTAATATACAAAATTATGATAATTGTAACTGCTGTAATATGCCTATGTATTATATTTTATAGTGGTAATATACCAAATTATAATAATTGTAGCTGCTGTAAAATGCCTATGTATTATATTTTATAGTGGTAATATTCCAAATTATGATAATTGTAACTGGTGTAAAATGCCTATGTATTATATTTTATTGTGGTAATATTCCAAATTATGATAATTGTAACTGCTGTAAAATGCCTATGTATTATATTTTATAGTGGTAATATACCAAATTATGATAATTGTAGCTGCTGTAAAATGCCTATGTATTATATTTTATAGTGGTAATATACCAAATTATGATAATTGTAGCAGCTGTAAAATGCCTATGTATTATATTTTATAGTGGTAATATAACAAATTATGATAATTGTAACTGCTGTAAAATGCCTATGTATTATATTTTATAGTGGTAATATACCAAATTATGATAATTGTAACTACTGTAAAATGCCTATGGATTATATTTTATAGTGGTAATATACCAAAATTATGATAATTGTAACTGCTGTAAAATGCCTATGTATTATATTTTATAGTGGTAATATACCAAATTATGATAATTGTAGCTGCTGTAAAATGCCTATGTATTATATTTTATATTGGTAATATACCAAATTATGATAATTGTAGCTGCTGTAAAATGCCTATGTATTATATTTTATAGTGGTAATATTCCAAATTATGATAATTGTAACTGGTGTAAAATGCCTATGTATTATATTTTATTGTGGTAATATTCCAAATTATGATAATTGTAGCTGCTGTAAAATGCCTATGTATTATATTTTATTGTGGTAATATACCAAATTATGATAATTGTAGCTACTGTAAAATGCCTATGTATTATATTTTATAGTGGTAATATACCAAATTATGATAATTGTAGCTTCTGTTAAAAGCCTATGTATTATATTTTATAGTGGTAATATACCAAATTATGATAATTTAACTGCTGTAAAATGCCTCTGTATTATATTTTATAGTGGTAATATACCAAATTATGATAATTGTAGCTGCTGTAAAATGCCTATGTATTATATTTTATAGTGGTAATATACCAAATTATGATAATTGTAACTGCTGTAAAATGCCTATGTATTATATTTTATAGTGGTAATATACCAAATTATGATAATTGTAGCTGCTGTAAAATGCCTATGTTTTATATTTTATAGTGGTAATATACCAAATTATGATAATTGTAGCTCTGTTAAAAGCCTATGTATTATATTTTATAGTGGTAATATATACCAAATTAATTGATAATTGTAACTGCTGTAAAAAGCCTATGTATTATTTTATAGTGGTAATATACCAATTATGATAATTGTAGCTGCTGTAAAATGCCTATGTATTATATTTTATAGTGGTAATATTCCAAATTATGATAATTGTAGCTGCTGTAAAATGCCTATGTAATATATTTTATAGTGGTAATATTCCATATTATGATAATTGTAACTGCTGTAAAATGCCTATGTATTATATTTTATAGTGGTAATATACCAAATTATGATAATTGTAACTGCTGTAAAATGCCTATGTATTATATTTTATAGTGGTAATGTACCAAATTATGATAATTGTAGCTGCTGTAAAATGCCTATGTATTATATTTTATAGTGGTAATATACCAAATTATGATAATTGTAGCTGCTGTAAAATGCCTATGTATTATATTTTATAGTGGTAATATACAAATTATGATAATTGTAACTGCTGTAAAATGCCTATGTATTATATTTTATAGTGGTAATATACCAAAATTATGATAATTGTAACTGCTGTAAAATGCCTATGTATTATATTTTATAGTGGTAATATACCAAATTATGATAATTGTAGCTGCTGTAAAATGCCTATGTATTATATTTTATATTGGTAATATACCAAATTATGATAATTGTAGCTGCTGTAAAATGCCTATGTATTATATTTTATAGTGGTAATATTCCAAATTATGATAATTGTAACTGGTGTAAAATGCCTATGTATTATATTTTATTGTGGTAATATTCCAAATTATGATAATTGTAGCTGCTGTAAAATGCCTATGTATTATATTTTATTGTGGTAATATACCAAATTATGATAATTGTAGCTACTGTAAAATGCCTATGTATTATATTTTATAGTGGTAATATACCAAATTATGATAATTGTAGCTTCTGTTAAAAGCCTATGTATTATATTTTATAGTGGTAATATACCAAATTATGATAATTTAACTGCTGTAAAATGCCTCTGTATTATATTTTATAGTGGTAATATACCAAATTATGATAATTGTAGCTGCTGTAAAATGCCTATGTATTATATTTTATAGTGGTAATATACCAAATTATGATAAATTGTAACTGCTGTAAAATGCCTATGTATTATATTTTATAGTGGTAATATACCAAATTATGATAATTGTAGCTGCTGTAAAATGCCTATGTTTTATATTTTATAGTGGTAATATACCAAATTATGATAATTGTAGCTGCTGTTAAAAGCCTATGTATTATATTTTATAGTGGTAATATACCAAATTATGATAATTGTAACTGCTGTAAAAAGCCTATGTATTATATTTTATAGTGGTAATATACCAAATTATGATAATTGTAGCTGCTGTAAAATGCCTATGTATTATATTTTATAGTGGTAATATTCCAAATTATGATAATTGTAGCTGCTGTAAAATGCCTATGTAATATATTTTATAGTGGTAATATTCCATATTATGATAATTGTAACTGCTGTAAAATGCCTATGTATTATATTTTATAGTGGTAATATACCAAATTATGATAATTGTAACTGCTGTAAAATGCCTATGTATTATATTTTATAGTGGTAATGTACCAAATTATGATAATTGTAGCTGCTGTAAAATGCCTATGTATTATATTTTATAGTGGTAATATACCCAAATTATGATAATTGTAGCTGCTGTAAAATGCCTATGTATTATATTTTATAGTGGTAATATACCAAATTATGATAATTGTAACTGCTGTAAAATGCCTATGTATTATATTTTATAGTGGTAATATACAAAATTATGATAATTGTAACTGCTGTAATATGCCTATGTATTATATTTTATAGTGGTAATATACCAAATTATAATAATTGTAGCTGCTGTAAAATGCCTATGTATTATATTTTATAGTGGTAATATTCCAAATTATGATAATTGTAACTGGTGTAAAATGCCTATGTATTATATTTTATTGTGGTAATATTCCAAATTATGATAATTGTAACTGCTGTAAAATGCCTATGTATTATATTTTATAGTGGTAATATACCAAATTATGATAATTGTAGCTGCTGTAAAATGCCTATGTATTATATTTTATAGTGGTAATATACCAAATTATGATAATTGTAGCAGCTGTAAAATGCCTATGTATTATATTTTATAGTGGTAATATAACAAATTATGATAATTGTAACTGCTGTAAAATGCCTATGTATTATATTTTATAGTGGTAATATACCAAATTATGATAATTGTAACTACTGTAAAATGCCTATGGATTATATTTTATAGTGGTAATATACCAAAATTATGATAATTGTAACTGCTGTAAAATGCCTATGTATTATATTTTATAGTGGTAATATACCAAATTATGATAATTGTAGCTGCTGTAAAATGCCTATGTATTATATTTTATAGTGGTAATATACCAAATTATGATAATTGTAGCTGCTGTAAAATGCCTATG
The DNA here is from genome assembly GCA_963680875.1 of Bathymodiolus brooksi. Classification (NCBI taxonomy): domain Eukaryota; kingdom Metazoa; phylum Mollusca; class Bivalvia; order Mytilida; family Modiolidae; genus Bathymodiolus; species Bathymodiolus brooksi. The sequence continues at coordinate 40,142,852 of OY804585.1, forward strand.
TGTTATATTTTATAGTGGTAATATTCCAAATTATGATAATTGTAACTGGTGTAAAATGCCTATGTATTATATTTTATAGTGGTAATATTCCAAATTATGATAATTGTAACTGCTGTAAAATGCCTATGTATTATATTTTATAGTGGTAATATACCAAATTATGATAATTGTAGCTGCTGTAAAATGCCTATGTATTATATTTTATAGTGGTAATATACCAAATTATGATAATTGTAACTGCTGTAAAAAGCCTATGTATTATATTTTATAGTGGTAATATACCAAATTATGATAATTGTAGCTGCTGTAAAATGCCTATGTATTATATTTTATAGTGGTAATATTCCATATTATGATAATTGTAACTGCTGTAAAATGCCTATGTAATATATTTTATAGTGGTAATATTCCATATTATGATAATTGTAGCTGCTGTAAAATGCCTATGTATTATATTTTATAGTGGTAATATACCAAATTATGATAATTGTAGCTGCTGTAAAATGCCTATGTATTATATTTTATAGTGGTAATATAACAAATTATGATAATTGTAACTGCTGTAAAATGCCTATGTATTATATTTTATAGTGGTAATATACCAAATTATGATAATTGTAGCTACTGTAAAATGCCTATGGATTATATTTTATAGTGGTAATATACCAAAATTATGATAATTGTAACTGCTGTAAAATGCCTATGTATTATATTTTATAGTGGTAATATACCAAATTATGATAATTGTAGCTGCTGTAAAATGCCTATGTATTATATTTTATAGTGGTAATATACCAAATTATGATAATTGTAGCTGCTGTAAAATGCCTATGTGTTATATTTTATAGTGGTAATATTCCAAATTATGATAATTGTAACTGGTGTAAAATGCCTATGTATTATATTTTATAGTGGTAATATTCCAAATTATGATAATTGTAACTGCTGTAAAATGCCTATGTATTATATTTTATAGTGGTAATATACCAAATTATGATAATTGTAGCTGCTGTAAAATGCCTATGTATTATATTTTATAGTGGTAATATACCAAATTATGATAATTGTAGCTTCTGTTAAAAGCCTATGTATTATATTTTATAGTGGTAATATACCAAATTATGATAATTTAACTGCTGTAAAATGCCTATGTATTATATTTTATAGTGGTAATATTCCAAATTATGATAATTGTAGCTGCTGTAAAATGCCTATGTATTATATTTTATAGTGGTAATATACCAAATTATGATAATTGTAACTGCTGTAAAAAGCCTATGTATTATATTTTATAGTGGTAATATACCAAATTATGATAATTGTAGCTGCTGTAAAATGCCTATGTATTATATTTTATAGTGGTAATATTCCATATTATGATAATTGTAACTGCTGTAAAATGCCTATGTAATATATTTTATAGTGGTAATATTCCATATTATGATAATTGTAACTGCTGTAAAATGCCTATGTATTATATTTTATAGTGGTAATATACCAAATTATGATAATTGTAACTGCTGTAAAATGCCTATGTATTATATTTTATAGTGGTAATATACCAAATTATGATAATTGTAGCTGCTGTAAAATGCCTATGTATTATATTTTATAGTGGTAATATTCCAAATTATGATAATTGTAATTGGTGTAAAATGCCTATGTATTATATTTTATAGTGGTAATATTCCAAATTATGATAATTGTAACTGCTGTAAAATGTCTATGTATTATATTTTATAGTGGTAATATACCAAATTATGATAATTGTAGCTGCTGTAAAATGTCTATGTATTATATTTTATTGTGGTAATATACCAAATTATGATAATTGTAGCTGCTGTAAAATGCCTATGTATTATATTTTATTGTGGTAATATACCAAATTATGATAATTGTAGCTGCTGTAAAATGCCTATGTATTATATTTTATAGTGGCAATATTCCAAATTATGATAATTGTAGCTGCTGTAAAATGCCTATGTAATATATTTTATAGTGGTAATATTCCATATTATGATAATTGTAACTGCTGCAAAATGCCTATGTATTATATTTTATAGTGGTAATATACCAAATTATGATAATTGTAACTGCTGTAAAATGCCTATGTATTATATTTTATAGTGGTAATATACCAAATTATGATAATTGTAGCTGCTGTAAAATGCCTATGTATTATATTTTATAGTGGTAATATACCAAATTATGATAATTGTAGCTGCTGTAAAATGACTATGTATTATATTTTATAGTGGTAATATACCAAATTATGATAATTGTAACTGCTGTAAAATGTCTATGTATTATATTTTATAGTGGTAATATACAAAATTATGATAATTGTAGCTGCTGTAAAATGCCTATGTATTATATTTTATAGTGGTAATATTCCAAATTATGATAATTGTAGCTGCTGTAAAATGCCTATGTAATATATTTTATAGTGGTAATATTCCATATTATGATAATTGTAACTGCTGTAAAATGCCTATGTATTATATTTTATAGTGGTAATATACCAAATTATGATAATTGTAACTGCTGTAAAATGCCTATGTATTATATTTTATAGTGGTAATGTACCAAATTATGATAATTGTAGCTGCTGTAAAATGCCTATGTATTATATTTTATAGTGGTAATATACCAAATTATGATAATTGTAGCTGCTGTAAAATGCCTATGTATTATATTTTATAGTGGTAATATACCAAATTATGATAATTGTAACTGCTGTAAAATGCCTATGTATTATATTTTATAGTGGTAATATACAAAATTATGATAATTGTAACTGCTGTAATATGCCTATGTATTATATTTTATAGTGGTAATATACCAAATTATAATAATTGTAGCTGCTGTAAAATGCCTATGTATTATATTTTATAGTGGTAATATTCCAAATTATGATAATTGTAACTGGTGTAAAATGCCTATGTATTATATTTTATTGTGGTAATATTCCAAATTATGATAATTGTAACTGCTGTAAAATGCCTATGTATTATATTTTATAGTGGTAATATACCAAATTATGATAATTGTAGCTGCTGTAAAATGCCTATGTATTATATTTTATAGTGGTAATATACCAAATTATGATAATTGTAGCTGCTGTAAAATGCCTATGTATTATATTTTATAGTGGTAATATAACAAATTATGATAATTGTAACTGCTGTAAAATGCCTATGTATTATATTTTATAGTGGTAATATACCAAATTATGATAATTGTAGCTACTGTAAAATGCCTATGGATTATATTTTATAGTGGTAATATACCAAAATTATGATAATTGTAACTGCTGTAAAATGCCTATGTATTATATTTTATAGTGGTAATATACCAAATTATGATAATTGTAGCTGCTGTAAAATGCCTATGTATTATATTTTATAGTGGTAATATACCAAATTATGATAATTGTAGCTGCTGTAAAATGCCTATGTGTTATATTTTATAGTGGTAATATTCCAAATTATGATAATTGTAACTGGTGTAAAATGCCTATGTATTATATTTTATAGTGGTAATATTCCAAATTATGATAATTGTAACTGCTGTAAAATGCCTATGTATTATATTTTATAGTGGTAATATACCAAATTATGATAATTGTAGCTGCTGTAAAATGCCTATGTATTATATTTTATAGTGGTAATATACCAAATTATGATAATTGTAACTGCTGTAAAAAGCCTATGTATTATATTTTATAGTGGTAATATACCAAATTATGATAATTGTAGCTGCTGTAAAATGCCTATGTATTATATTTTATAGTGGTAATATTCCATATTATGATAATTGTAACTGCTGTAAAATGCCTATGTAATATATTTTATAGTGGTAATATTCCATATTATGATAATTGTAGCTGCTGTAAAATGCCTATGTATTATATTTTATAGTGGTAATATACCAAATTATGATAATTGTAGCTGCTGTAAAATGCCTATGTATTATATTTTATAGTGGTAATATAACAAATTATGATAATTGTAACTGCTGTATAATGCCTATGTATTATATTTTATAGTGGTAATATACCAAATTATGATAATTGTAGCTACTGTAAAATGCCTATGGATTATATTTTATAGTGGTAATATACCAAAATTATGATAATTGTAACTGCTGTAAAATGCCTATGTATTATATTTTATAGTGGTAATATACCAAATTATGATAATTGTAGCTGCTGTAAAATGCCTATGTATTATATTTTATAGTGGTAATATACCAAATTATGATAATTGTAGCTGCTGTAAAATGCCTATGTGTTATATTTTATAGTGGTAATATTCCAAATTATGATAATTGTAACTGGTGTAAAATGCCTATGTATTATATTTTATAGTGGTAATATTCCAAATTATGATAATTGTAACTGCTGTAAAATGCCTATGTATTATATTTTATAGTGGTAATATACCAAATTATGATAATTGTAGCTGCTGTAAAATGCCTATGTATTATATTTTATAGTGGTAATATACCAAATTATGATAATTGTAGCTTCTGTTAAAAGCCTATGTATTATATTTTATAGTGGTAATATACCAAATTATGATAATTTAACTGCTGTAAAATGCCTATGTATTATATTTTATAGTGGTAATATTCCAAATTATGATAATTGTAGCTGCTGTAAAATGCCTATGTATTATATTTTATAGTGGTAATATACCAAATTATGATAATTGTAACTGCTGTAAAAAGCCTATGTATTATATTTTATAGTGGTAATATACCAAATTATGATAATTGTAGCTGCTGTAAAATGCCTATGTATTATATTTTATAGTGGTAATATTCCATATTATGATAATTGTAACTGCTGTAAAATGCCTATGTAATATATTTTATAGTGGTAATATTCCATATTATGATAATTGTAACTGCTGTAAAATGCCTATGTATTATATTTTATAGTGGTAATATACCAAATTATGATAATTGTAACTGCTGTAAAATGCCTATGTATTATATTTTATAGTGGTAATATACCAAATTATGATAATTGTAGCTGCTGTAAAATGCCTATGTATTATATTTTATAGTGGTAATATTCCAAATTATGATAATTGTAATTGGTGTAAAATGCCTATGTATTATATTTTATAGTGGTAATATTCCAAATTATGATAATTGTAACTGCTGTAAAATGTCTATGTATTATATTTTATAGTGGTAATATACCAAATTATGATAATTGTAGCTGCTGTAAAATGTCTATGTATTATATTTTATTGTGGTAATATACCAAATTATGATAATTGTAGCTGCTGTAAAATGCCTATGTATTATATTTTATAGTGGTAATATACCAAATTATGATAATTGTAGCTGCTGTAAAATGCCTATGTATTATATTTTATAGTGGTAATATTCCAAATTATGATAATTGTAGCTGCTGTAAAATGCCTATGTAATATATTTTATAGTGGTAATATTCCATATTATAATAATTGTAACTGCTGCAAAATGCCTATGTATTATATTTTATAGTGGTAATATACCAAATTATGATAATTGTAACTGCTGTAAAATGCCTATGTATTATATTTTATAGTGGTAATATACCAAATTATGATAATTGTAGCTGCTGTAAAATGCCTATGTATTATATTTTATAGTGGTAATATACCAAATTATGATAATTGTAGCTGCTGTAAAATGCCTATGTATTATATTTTATAGTGGTAATATACCAAATTATGATAATTGTAACTGCTGTAAAATGCCTATGTATTATATTTTATAGTGGTAATATACAAAATTATGATAATTGTAGCTGCTGTAAAATGCCTATGTATTATATTTTATAGTGGTAATATACCAAATTATGATAATTGTAACTACTGTAAAATGCCTATGTATTATATTTTATAGTGGTAATATACCAAATTATGATAATTGTAACTGCTCTAAAATGCCTATGTATTATATTTTATAGTGGTAATATACCAAATTATTATAATTGTAGCTGCTGTAAAATGCCTATGTATTATATTTTATATTGGTAATATACCAAATTATGATAATTGTAGCTGCTGTAAAATGCCTATGTATTATATTTTATAGTGGTAATATTCCAAATTATGATAATTGTAACTGGTGTAAAATGCCTATGTATTATATTTTATTGTGGTAATATTCCAAATTATGATAATTGTAGCTGCTGTAAAATGCCTATGTATTATATTTTATTGTGGTAATATACCAAATTATGATAATTGTAGCTACTGTAAAATGCCTATGTATTATATTTTATAGTGGTAATATACCAAATTATGATAATTGTAGCTTCTGTTAAAAGCCTATGTATTATATTTTATAGTGGTAATATACCAAATTATGATAATTTAACTGCTGTAAAATGCCTCTGTATTATATTTTATAGTGGTAATATACCAAATTATGATAATTGTAGCTGCTGTAAAATGCCTATGTATTATATTTTATTGTGGTAATATACCAAATTATGATAATTGTAACTGCTGTAAAATGCCTATGTATTATATTTTATAGTGGTAATATACCAAATTATGATAATTGTAGCTGCTGTAAAATGCCTATGTTTTATATTTTATAGTGGTAATATACCAAATTATGATAATTGTAGCTGCTGTTAAAAGCCTATGTATTATATTTTATAGTGGTAATATACCAAATTATGATAATTGTAACTGCTGTAAAAAGCCTATGTATTATATTTTATAGTGGTAATATACCAAATTATGATAATTGTAGCTGCTGTAAAATGCCTATGTATTATATTTTATAGTGGTAATATTCCAAATTATGATAATTGTAGCTGCTGTAAAATGCCTATGTAATATATTTTATAGTGGTAATATTCCATATTATGATAATTGTAACTGCTGTAAAATGCCTATGTATTATATTTTATAGTGGTAATATACCAAATTATGATAATTGTAACTGCTGTAAAATGCCTATGTATTATATTTTATAGTGGTAATGTACCAAATTATGATAATTGTAGCTGCTGTAAAATGCCTATGTATTATATTTTATAGTGGTAATATACCAAATTATGATAATTGTAGCTGCTGTAAAATGCCTATGTATTATATTTTATAGTGGTAATATACCAAATTATGATAATTGTAACTGCTGTAAAATGCCTATGTATTATATTTTATAGTGGTAATATACAAAATTATGATAATTGTAACTGCTGTAATATGCCTATGTATTATATTTTATAGTGGTAATATACCAAATTATAATAATTGTAGCTGCTGTAAAATGCCTATGTATTATATTTTATAGTGGTAATATTCCAAATTATGATAATTGTAACCGGTGTAAAATGCCTATGTATTATATTTTATTGTGGTAATATTCCAAATTATGATAATTGTAACTGCTGTAAAATGCCTATGTATTATATTTTATAGTGGTAATATACCAAATTATGATAATTGTAGCTGCTGTAAAATGCCTATGTATTATATTTTATAGTGGTAATATACCAAATTATGATAATTGTAGCTGCTGTAAAATGCCTATGTATTATATTTTATAGTGGTAATATAACAAATTATGATAATTGTAACTGCTGTAAAATGCCTATGTATTATATTTTATAGTGGTAATATACCAAATTATGATATTTGTAACTACTGTAAAATGCCTATGGATTATATTTTATAGTGGTAATATACCAAAATTATGATAATTGTAACTGCTGTAAAATGCCTATGTATTATATTTTATAGTGGTAATATACCAAATTATGATAATTGTAGCTGCTGTAAAATGCCTATGTATTATATTTTATAGTGGTAATATACCAAATTATGATAATTGTAGCTGCTGTAAAATGCCTATGTGTTATATTTTATAGTGGTAATATTCCAAATTATGATAATTGTAACTGGTGTAAAATGCCTATGTATTATATTTTATAGTGGTAATATTCCAAATTATGATAATTGTAACTGCTGTAAAATGCCTATGTATTATATTTCATAGTGGTAATATACCAAATTATGATAATTGTAGCTGCTGTAAAATGCCTATGTATTATATTTTATAGTGGTAATATACCAAATTATGATAATTGTAGCTTCTGTTAAAAGCCTATGTATTATATTTTATAGTGGTAATATACCAAATTATGATAATTTAACTGCTGTAAAATGCCTATGTATTATATTTTATAGTGGTAATATTCCAAATTATGATAATTGTAGCTGCTGTAAAATGCCTATGTATTATATTTTATAGTGGTAATATACCAAATTATGATAATTGTAACTGCTGTATAAAGCCTATGTATTATATTTTATAGTGGTAATATACCAAATTATGATAATTGTAGCTGCTGTAAAATGCCTATGTATTATATTTTATAGTGGTAATATTCCATATTATGATAATTGTAACTGCTGTAAAATGCCTATGTAATATATTTTATAGTGGTAATATTCCATATTATGATAATTGTAACTGCTGTAAAATGCCTATGTATTATATTTTATAGTGGTAATATACCAAATTATGATAATTGTAGCTGCTGTAAAATGCCTATGTATTATATTTTATAGTGGTAATATAACAAATTATGATAATTGTAACTGCTGTAAAATGCCTATGTATTATATTTTATAGTGGTAATATACCAAATTATGATAATTGTAGCTACTGTAAAATGCCTATGGATTATATTTTATAGTGGTAATATACCAAAATTATGATAATTGTAACTGCTGTAAAATGCCTATGTATTATATTTTATAGTGGTAATATAACAAATTATGATAATTGTAACTGCTGTAAAATGCCTATGTATTATATTTTATAGTGGTAATATACCAAATTATGATAATTGTAGCTGCTGTAAAATGCCTATGTATTATATTTTATAGTGGTAATATACCAAATTATGATAATTGTAGCTGCTGTAAAATGCCTATGTGTTATATTTTATAGTGGTAATATTCCAAATTATGATAATTGTAACTGGTGTAAAATGCCTATGTATTATATTTTATAGTGGTAATATTCCAAATTATGATAATTGTAACTGCTGTAAAATGCCTATGTATTATATTTTATAGTGGTAATATACCAAATTATGATAATTGTAGCTGCTGTAAAATGCCTATGTATTATATTTTATAGTGGTAATATACCAAATTATGATAATTGTAGCTTCTGTTAAAAGCCTATGTATTATATTTTATAGTGGTAATATACCAAATTATGATAATTTAACTGCTGTAAAATGCCTATGTATTATATTTTATAGTGGTAATATTCCAAATTATGATAATTGTAGCTGCTGTAAAATGCCTATGTATTATATTTTATAGTGGTAATATACCAAATTATGATAATTGTAACTGCTGTAAAAAGCCTATGTATTATATTTTATAGTGGTAATATACCAAATTATGATAATTGTAGCTGCTGTAAAATGCCTATGTATTATATTTTATAGTGGTAATATTCCATATTATGATAATTGTAACTGCTGTAAAATGCCTATGTAATATATTTTATAGTGGTAATATTCCATATTATGATAATTGTAACTGCTGTAAAATGCCTATGTATTATATTTTATAGTGGTAATATACCAAATTATGATAATTGTAACTGCTGTAAAATGCCTATGTATTATATTTTATAGTGGTAATATACCAAATTATGATAATTGTAGCTGCTGTAAAATGCCTATGTATTATATTTTATAGTGGTAATATTCCAAATTATGATAATTGTAATTGGTGTAAAATGCCTATGTATTATATTTTATAGTGGTAATATTCCAAATTATGATAATTGTAACTGCTGTAAAATGTCTATGTATTATATTTTATAGTGGTAATATACCAAATTATGATAATTGTAGCTGCTGTAAAATGTCTATGTATTATATTTTATTGTGGTAATATACCAAATTATGATAATTGTAGCTGCTGTAAAATGCCTATGTATTATATTTTATAGTGGTAATATACCAAATTATGATAATTGTAGCTGCTGTAAAATGCCTATGTATTATATTTTATAGTGGTAATATTCCAAATTATGATAATTGTAGCTGCTGTAAAATGCCTATGTAATATATTTTATAGTGGTAATATTCCATATTATGATAATTGTAACTGCTGCAAAATGCCTATGTATTATATTTTATAGTGGTAATATACCAAATTATGATAATTGTAACTGCTGTAAAATGCCTATGTATTATATTTTATAGTGGTAATATACCAAATTATGATAATTGTAACTGCTGTAAAATGCCTATGTATTATATTTTATAGTGGTAATATACCAAATTATAATAATTGTAGCTGCTGTAAAATGCCTATGTATTATATTTTATAGTGGTAATATTCCAAATTATGATAATTGTAACTGGTGTAAAATGCCTATGTATTATATTTTATTGTGGTAATATTCCAAATTATGATAATTGTAACTGCTGTAAAATGCCTATGTATTATATTTTATAGTGGTAATATACCAAATTATGATAATTGTAGCTGCTGTAAAATGCCTATGTATTATATTTTATAGTGGTAATATACCAAATTATGATAATTGTAGCTGCTGTAAAATGCCTATGTATTATATTTTATAGTGGTAATATAACAAATTATGATAATTGTAACTGCTGTAAAATGCCTATGTATTATATTTTATAGTGGTAATATACCAAATTATGATAATTGTAACTACTGTAAAATGCCTATGGATTATATTTTATAGTGGTAATATACCAAATTATGATAATTGTAGCTGCTCTAAAATGCCTATGTATTATATTTTATAGTGGTAATATACCAAATTATGATAATTGTAACTGCTGTAAAATGCCTATGTATTATATTTTATAGTGGTAATATACCAAATTATGATAATTGTAGCTGCTGTAAAATGCCTATGTTTTATATTTTATAGTGGTAATATACCAAATTATGATAATTGTAGCTGCTGTAAAATGCCTATGTATTATATTTTATTGTGGTAATATACCAAATTATGATAATTGTAACTGCTGTAAAAAGCCTATGTATTATATTTTATAGTGGTAATATACCAAATTATGATAATTGTAGCTGCTGTAAAATGCCTATGTATTATATTTTATAGTGGTAATATTCCAAATTATGATAATTGTAGCTGCTGTAAAATGCCTATGTAATATATTTTATAGTGGTAATATTCCATATTATGATAATTGTAACTGCTGTAAAATGCCTATGTATTATATTTTATAGTGGTAATATACCAAATTATGATAATTGTAACTGCTGTAAAATGCCTATGTATTATATTTTATAGTTGTAATATACCAAATTATGATAATTGTAGCTGCTGTAAAATGCCTATGTATTATATTTTATAGTTGTAATATTCCAAATTATGATAATTGTAACTGGTGTAAAATGCCTATGTATTATATTTTATAGTGGTAATATTCCAAATTATGATAATTGTAACTGCTGTAAAATGTCTATGTATTATATTTTATAGTGGTAATATACCAAATTATGATAATTGTAGCTGCTGTAAAATGTCTATGTATTATATTTTATTGTGGTAATATACCAAATTATGATAATTGTAGCTGCTGTAAAATGTCTATGTATTATATTTTATAGTGGTAATATACCAAATTATGATAATTGTAGCTGCTGTAAAATGCCTATGTATTATATTTTATAGTGGTAATATACCAAATTATGATAATTGTAACTACTGTAAAATGCCTATGTATTATATTTTATAGTGGTAATATACCAAAATTATGATAATTGTAACTGCTCTAAAATGCCTATGTATTATATTTTATAGTGGTAATATACCAAATTATGATAATTGTAGCTGCTGTAAAATGCCTATGTATTATATTTTATATTGGTAATATACCAAATTATGATAATTGTAGCTGCTGTAAAATGCCTATGTATTATATTTCATAGTGGTAATATTCCAAATTATGATAATTGTAACTGGTGTAAAATGCCTATGTATTATATTTTATTGTGGTAATATTCCAAATTATGATAATTGTAGCTGCTGTAAAATGCCTATGTATTATATTTTATTGTGGTAATATACCAAATTATGATAATTGTAGCTACTGTAAAATGCCTATGTATTATATTTTATAGTGGTAATATACCAAATTATGATAATTGTAGCTTCTGTTAAAAGCCTATGTATTATATTTTATAGTGGTAATATACCAAATTATGATAATTTAACTGCTGTAAAATGCCTCTGTATTATATTTTATAGTGGTAATATACCAAATTATGATAATTGTAGCTGCTGTAAAATGCCTATGTATTATATTTTATAGTGGTAATATACCAAATTATGATAATTGTAACTGCTGTAAAATGCCTATGTATTATATTTTATAGTGGTAATATACCAAATTATGATAATTGTAGCTGCTGTAAAATGCCTATGTTTTATATTTTATAGTGGTAATATACCAAATTATGATAATTGTAGCTGCTGTTAAAAGCCTATGTATTATATTTTATAGTGGTAATATACCAAATTATGATAATTGTAACTGCTGTAAAAAGCCTATGTATTATATTTTATAGTGGTAATATACCAAATTATGATAATTGTAGCTGCTGTAAAATGCCTATGTATTATATTTTATAGTGGTAATATTCCAAATTATGATAATTGTAGCTGCTGTAGAATGCCTATGTAATATATTTTATAGTGGTAATATTCCATATTATGATAATTGTAACTGCTGTAAAATGCCTATGTATTATATTTTATAGTGGTAATATACCAAATTATGATAATTGTAACTGCTGTAAAATGCCTATGTATTATATTTTATAGTGGTAATGTACCAAATTATGATAATTGTAGCTGCTGTAAAATGCCTATGTATTATATTTTATAGTGGTAATATACCAAATTATGATAATTGTAGCTGCTGTAAAATGCCTATGTATTATATTTTATAGTGGTAATATACCAAATTATGATAATTGTAACTGCTGTAAAATGCCTATGTATTATATTTTATAGTGGTAATATACAACATTATGATAATTGTAACTGCTGTAATATGCCTATGTATTATATTTTATAGTGGTAATATACCAAATTATAATAATTGTAGCTGCTGTAAAATGCCTATGTATTATATTTTATAGTGGTAATATTCCAAATTATGATAATTGTAACTGGTGTAAAATGCCTATGTATTATATTTTATTGTGGTAATATTCCAAATTATGATAATTGTAACTGCTGTAAAATGCCTATGTATTATATTTTATAGTGGTAATATACCAAATTATGATAATTGTAGCTGCTGTAAAATGCCTATGTATTATATTTTATAGTGGTAATATACCAAATTATGATAATTGTTGCTGCTGTAAAATGCCTATGTATTATATTTTATAGTGGTAATATAACAAATTATGATAATTGTAACTGCTGTAAAATGCCTATGTATTATATTTTATAGTGGTAATATACCAAATTATGATAATTGTAACTACTGTAAAATGCCTATGGATTATATTTTATAGTGGTAATATACCAAAATTATGATAATTGTAACTGCTGTAAAATGCCTATGTATTATATTTTATAGTGGTAATATACCAAATTATGATAATTGTAGCTGCTGTAAAATGCCTATGTATTATATTTTATAGTGGTAATATACCAAATTATGATAATTGTAGCTGCTGTAAAATGCCTATGTGTTATATTTTATAGTGGTAATATTCCAAATTATGATAATTGTAACTGGTGTAAAATGCCTATGTATTATATTTTATAGTGGTAATATTCCAAATTATGATAATTGTAACTGCTGTAAAAAGCCTATGTATTATATTTTATAGTGGTAATATACCAAATTATGATAATTGTAGCTGCTGTAAAATGCCTATGTATTATATTTTATAGTGGTAATATTCCAAATTATGATAATTGTAGCTGCTGTAGAATGCCTATGTAATATATTTTATAGTGGTAATATTCCATATTATGATAATTGTAACTGCTGTAAAATGCCTATGTATTATATTTTATAGTGGTAATATACCAAATTATGATAATTGTAACTGCTGTAAAATGCCTATGTATTATATTTTATAGTGGTAATGTACCAAATTATGATAATTGTAGCTGCTGTAAAATGCCTATGTATTATATTTTATAGTGGTAATATACCAAATTATGATAATTGTAGCTGCTGTAAAATGCCTATGTATTATATTTTATAGTGGTAATATACCAAATTATGATAATTGTAACTGCTGTAAAATGCCTATGTATTATATTTTATAGTGGTAATATACAACATTATGATAATTGTAACTGCTGTAATATGCCTATGTATTATATTTTATAGTGGTAATATACCAAATTATAATAATTGTAGCTGCTGTAAAATGCCTATGTATTATATTTTATAGTGGTAATATTCCAAATTATGATAATTGTAACTGGTGTAAAATGCCTATGTATTATATTTTATTGTGGTAATATTCCAAATTATGATAATTGTAACTGCTGTAAAATGCCTATGTATTATATTTTATAGTGGTAATATACCAAATTATGATAATTGTAGCTGCTGTAAAATGCCTATGTATTATATTTTATAGTGGTAATATACCAAATTATGATAATTGTTGCTGCTGTAAAATGCCTATGTATTATATTTTATAGTGGTAATATAACAAATTATGATAATTGTAACTGCTGTAAAATGCCTATGTATTATATTTTATAGTGGTAATATACCAAATTATGATAATTGTAACTACTGTAAAATGCCTATGGATTATATTTTATAGTGGTAATATACCAAAATTATGATAATTGTAACTGCTGTAAAATGCCTATGTATTATATTTTATAGTGGTAATATACCAAATTATGATAATTGTAGCTGCTGTAAAATGCCTATGTATTATATTTTATAGTGGTAATATACCAAATTATGATAATTGTAGCTGCTGTAAAATGCCTATGTGTTATATTTTATAGTGGTAATATTCCAAATTATGATAATTGTAACTGGTGTAAAATGCCTATGTATTATATTTTATAGTGGTAATATTCCAAATTATGATAATTGTAACTGCTGTAAAATGCCTATGTATTATATTTTATAGTGGTAATATACCAAATTATGATAATTGTAGCTGCTGTAAAATGCCTATGTATTATATTTTATAGTGGTAATATACCAAATTATGATAATTGTAGCTTCTGTTAAAAGCCTATGTATTATATTTTATAGTGGTAATATACCAAATTATGATAATTTAACTGCTGTAAAATGCCTATGTATTATATTTTATAGTGGTAATATTCCAAATTATGATAATTGTAGCTGCTGTAAAATGCCTATGTATTATATTTTATAGTGGTAATATACCAAATTATGATAATTGTAACTGCTGTAAAAAGCCTATGTATTATATTTTATAGTGGTAATATACCAAATTATGATAATTGTAGCTGCTGTAAAATGCCTATGTATTATATTTTATAGTGGTAATATTCCATATTATGATAATTGTAACTGCTGTAAAATGCCTATGTAATATATTTTATAGTGGTAATATTCCATATTATGATAATTGTAACTGCTGTAAAATGCCTATGTATTATATTTTATAGTGGTAATATACCAAATTATGATAATTGTAACTGCTGTAAAATGCCTATGTATTATATTTTATAGTGGTAATATACCAAATTATGATAATTGTAGCTGCTGTAAAATGCCTATGTATTATATTTTATAGTGGTAATATTCCAAATTATGATAATTGTAATTGGTGTAAAATGCCTATGTATTATATTTTATAGTGGTAATATTCCAAATTATGATAATTGTAACTGCTATAAAATGTCTATGTATTATATTTTATAGTGGTAATATACCAAATTATGATAATTGTAGCTGCTGTAAAATGTCTATGTATTATATTTTATTGTGGTAATATACCAAATTATGATAATTGTAGCTGCTGTAAAATGCCTATGTATTATATTTTATAGTGGTAATATACCAAATTATGATAATTGTAGCTGCTGTAAAATGCCTATGTATTATATTTTATAGTGGTAATATTCCAAATTATGATAATTGTAGCTGCTGTAAAATGCCTATGTAATATATTTTATAGTGGTAATATTCCATATTATGATAATTGTAACTGCTGCAAAATGCCTATGTATTATATTTTATAGTGGTAATATACCAAATTATGATAATTGTATCTGCTGTAAAATGCCTATGTATTATATTTTATAGTGGTAATATACCAAATTATGATAATTGTAGCTGCTGTAAAATGCCTATGTATTATATTTTATAGTGGTAATATACCAAATTATGATAATTGTAGCTGCTGTAAAATGCCTATGTATTATATTTTATAGTGGTAATATACCAAATTATGATAATTGTAACTGCTGTAAAATGCCTATGTATTATATTTTATAGTGGTAATATACAAAATTATGATAATTGTAACTGCTGTAAAATGCCTATGTATTATATTTTATAGTGGTAATATACCAAATTATAATAATTGTAGCTGCTGTAAAATGCCTATGTATTATATTTTATAGTGGTAATATTCCAAATTATGATAATTGTAACTGGTGTAAAATGCCTATGTATTATATTTTATTGTGGTAATATTCCAAATTATGATAATTGTAACTGGTGTAAAATGCCTATGTATTATATTTTATTGTGGTAATATTCCAAATTATGATAATTGTAACTGCTGTAAAATGCCTATGTATTATATTTTATAGTGGTAATATACCAAATTATGATAATTGTAGCTGCTGTAAAATGCCTATGTATTATATTTTATTGTGGTAATATACCAAATTATGATAATTGTAGCTGCTGTAAAATGCCTATGTATTATATTTTATAGTGGTAATATAACAAATTATGATAATTGTAACTGCTGTAAAATGCCTATGTATTATATTTTATAGTGGTAATATACCAAATTATGATAATTGTAACTACTGTAAAATGCCTATGGATTATATTTTATAGTGGTAATATACCAAAATTATGATAATTGTAACTGCTGTAAAATGCCTATGTATTATATTTTATAGTGGTAATATACCAAATTATGATAATTGTAGCTGCTGTAAAATGCCTATGTATTATATTTTATAGTGGTAATATACCAAATTATGATAATTGTAGCTGCTGTAAAATGCCTATGTGTTATATTTTATAGTGGTAATATTCCAAATTATGATAATTGTAACTGGTGTAAAATGCCTATGTATTATATTTTATAGTGGTAATATTCCAAATTATGATAATTGTAACTGCTGTAAAATGCCTATGTATTATATTTTATAGTGGTAATATACCAAATTATGATAATTGTAGCTGCTGTAAAATGCCTATGTATTATATTTTATAGTGGTAATATACCAAATTATGATAATTGTAGCTTCTGTTAAAAGCCTATGTATTATATTTTATAGTGGTAATATACCAAATTATGATAATTTAACTGCTGTAAAATGCCTATGTATTATATTTTATAGTGGTAATATTCCAAATTATGATAATTGTAGCTGCTGTAAAATGCCTATGTATTATATTTTATAGTGGTAATATACCAAATTATGATAATTGTAACTGCTGTAAAAAGCCTATGTATTATATTTTATAGTGGTAATATACCAAATTATGATAATTGTAGCTGCTGTAAAATGCCTATGTATTATATTTTATAGTGGTAATATTCCATATTATGATAATTGTAACTGCTGTAAAATGCCTATGTAATATATTTTATAGTGGTAATATTCCATATTATGATAATTGTAACTGCTGTAAAATGCCTATGTATTATATTTTATAGTGGTAATATACCAAATTATGATAATTGTAACTGCTGTAAAATGCCTATGTATTATATTTTATAGTGGTAATATACCAAATTATGATAATTGTAGCTGCTGTAAAATGCCTATGTATTATATTTTATAGTGGTAATATTCCAAATTATGATAATTGTAATTGGTGTAAAATGCCTATGTATTATATTTTATAGTGGTAATATTCCAAATTATGATAATTGTAACTGCTGTAAAATGTCTATGTATTATATTTTATAGTGGTAATATACCAAATTATGATAATTGTAGCTGCTGTAAAATGTCTATGTATTATATTTTATTGTGGTAATATACCAAATTATGATAATTGTAGCTGCTGTAAAATGCCTATGTATTATATTTTATAGTGGTAATATACCAAATTATGATAATTGTAGCTGCTGTAAAATGCCTATGTATTATATTTTATAGTGGTAATATTCCAAATTATGATAATTGTAGCTGCTGTAAAATGCCTATGTAATATATTTTATAGTGGTAATATTCCATATTATGATAATTGTAACTGCTGCAAAATGCCTATGTATTATATTTTATAGTGGTAATATACCAAATTATGATAATTGTAACTGCTGTAAAATGCCTATGTATTATATTTTATAGTGGTAATATACCAAATTATGATAATTGTAGCTGCTGTAAAATGCCTATGTATTATATTTTATAGTGGTAATATACCAAATTATGATAATTGTAGCTGCTGTAAAATGCCTATGTATTATATTTTATAGTGGTAATATACCAAATTATGATAATTGTAACTGCTGTAAAATGCCTATGTATTATATTTTATAGTGGTAATATACAAAATTATGATAATTGTAACTGCTGTAAAATGCCTATGTATTATATTTTATAGTGGTAATATACCAAATTATAATAATTGTAGCTGCTGTAAAATGCCTATGTATTATATTTTATAGTGGTAATATTCCAAATTATGATAATTGTAACTGGTGTAAAATGCCTATGTATTATATTTTATTGTGGTAATATTCCAAATTATGATAATTGTAACTGCTGTAAAATGCCTATGTATTATATTTTATAGTGGTAATATACCAAATTATGATAATTGTAACTGCTGTAAAATGCCTATGTATTATATTTTATAGTGGTAATGTACCAAATTATGATAATTGTAGCTGCTGTAAAATGCCTATGTATTATATTTTATAGTGGTAATATACCAAATTATGATAATTGTAGCTGCTGTAAAATGCCTATGTATTATATTTTATAGTGGTAATATACCAAATTATGATAATTGTAACTGCTGTAAAATGCCTATGTATTATATTTTATAGTGGTAATATACAACATTATGATAATTGTAACTGCTGTAATATGCCTATGTATTATATTTTATAGTGGTAATATACCAAATTATAATAATTGTAGCTGCTGTAAAATGCCTATGTATTATATTTTATAGTGGTAATATTCCAAATTATGATAATTGTAACTGGTGTAAAATGCCTATGTATTATATTTTATTGTGGTAATATTCCAAATTATGATAATTGTAACTGCTGTAAAATGCCTATGTATTATATTTTATAGTGGTAATATACCAAATTATGATAATTGTAGCTGCTGTAAAATGCCTATGTATTATATTTTATAGTGGTAATATACCAAATTATGATAATTGTTGCTGCTGTAAAATGCCTATGTATTATATTTTATAGTGGTAATATAACAAATTATGATAATTGTAACTGCTGTAAAATGCCTATGTATTATATTTTATAGTGGTAATATACCAAATTATGATAATTGTAACTACTGTAAAATGCCTATGGATTATATTTTATAGTGGTAATATACCAAAATTATGATAATTGTAACTGCTGTAAAATGCCTATGTATTATATTTTATAGTGGTAATATACCAAATTATGATAATTGTAGCTGCTGTAAAATGCCTATGTATTATATTTTATAGTGGTAATATACCAAATTATGATAATTGTAGCTGCTGTAAAATGCCTATGTGTTATATTTTATAGTGGTAATATTCCAAATTATGATAATTGTAACTGGTGTAAAATGCCTATGTATTATATTTTATAGTGGTAATATTCCAAATTATGATAATTGTAACTGCTGTAAAATGCCTATGTATTATATTTTATAGTGGTAATATACCAAATTATGATAATTGTAGCTGCTGTAAAATGCCTATGTATTATATTTTATAGTGGTAATATACCAAATTATGATAATTGTAGCTTCTGTTAAAAGCCTATGTATTATATTTTATAGTGGTAATATACCAAATTATGATAATTTAACTGCTGTAAAATGCCTATGTATTATATTTTATAGTGGTAATATTCCAAATTATGATAATTGTAGCTGCTGTAAAATGCCTATGTATTATATTTTATAGTGGTAATATACCAAATTATGATAATTGTAACTGCTGTAAAAAGCCTATGTATTATATTTTATAGTGGTAATATACCAAATTATGATAATTGTAGCTGCTGTAAAATGCCTATGTATTATATTTTATAGTGGTAATATTCCATATTATGATAATTGTAACTGCTGTAAAATGCCTATGTAATATATTTTATAGTGGTAATATTCCATATTATGATAATTGTAACTGCTGTAAAATGCCTATGTATTATATTTTATAGTGGTAATATACCAAATTATGATAATTGTAACTGCTGTAAAATGCCTATGTATTATATTTTATAGTGGTAATATACCAAATTATGATAATTGTAGCTGCTGTAAAATGCCTATGTATTATATTTTATAGTGGTAATATTCCAAATTATGATAATTGTAATTGGTGTAAAATGCCTATGTATTATATTTTATAGTGGTAATATTCCAAATTATGATAATTGTAACTGCTATAAAATGTCTATGTATTATATTTTATAGTGGTAATATACCAAATTATGATAATTGTAGCTGCTGTAAAATGTCTATGTATTATATTTTATTGTGGTAATATACCAAATTATGATAATTGTAGCTGCTGTAAAATGCCTATGTATTATATTTTATAGTGGTAATATACCAAATTATGATAATTGTAGCTGCTGTAAAATGCCTATGTATTATATTTTATAGTGGTAATATTCCAAATTATGATAATTGTAGCTGCTGTAAAATGCCTATGTAATATATTTTATAGTGGTAATATTCCATATTATGATAATTGTAACTGCTGCAAAATGCCTATGTATTATATTTTATAGTGGTAATATACCAAATTATGATAATTGTATCTGCTGTAAAATGCCTATGTATTATATTTTATAGTGGTAATATACCAAATTATGATAATTGTAGCTGCTGTAAAATGCCTATGTATTATATTTTATAGTGGTAATATACCAAATTATGATAATTGTAGCTGCTGTAAAATGCCTATGTATTATATTTTATAGTGGTAATATACCAAATTATGATAATTGTAACTGCTGTAAAATGCCTATGTATTATATTTTATAGTGGTAATATACAAAATTATGATAATTGTAACTGCTGTAAAATGCCTATGTATTATATTTTATAGTGGTAATATACCAAATTATAATAATTGTAGCTGCTGTAAAATGCCTATGTATTATATTTTATAGTGGTAATATTCCAAATTATGATAATTGTAACTGGTGTAAAATGCCTATGTATTATATTTTATTGTGGTAATATTCCAAATTATGATAATTGTAACTGGTGTAAAATGCCTATGTATTATATTTTATTGTGGTAATATTCCAAATTATGATAATTGTAACTGCTGTAAAATGCCTATGTATTATATTTTATAGTGGTAATATACCAAATTATGATAATTGTAGCTGCTGTAAAATGCCTATGTATTATATTTTATTGTGGTAATATACCAAATTATGATAATTGTAGCTGCTGTAAAATGCCTATGTATTATATTTTATAGTGGTAATATAACAAATTATGATAATTGTAACTGCTGTAAAATGCCTATGTATTATATTTTATAGTGGTAATATACCAAATTATGATAATTGTAACTACTGTAAAATGCCTATGGATTATATTTTATAGTGGTAATATACCAAAATTATGATAATTGTAACTGCTGTAAAATGCCTATGTATTATATTTTATAGTGGTAATATACCAAATTATGATAATTGTAGCTGCTGTAAAATGCCTATGTATTATATTTTATAGTGGTAATATACCAAATTATGATAATTGTAGCTGCTGTAAAATGCCTATGTGTTATATTTTATAGTGGTAATATTCCAAATTATGATAATTGTAACTGGTGTAAAATGCCTATGTATTATATTTTATAGTGGTAATATTCCAAATTATGATAATTGTAACTGCTGTAAAATGCCTATGTATTATATTTTATAGTGGTAATATACCAAATTATGATAATTGTAGCTGCTGTAAAATGCCTATGTATTATATTTTATAGTGGTAATATACCAAATTATGATAATTGTAGCTTCTGTTAAAAGCCTATGTATTATATTTTATAGTGGTAATATACCAAATTATGATAATTTAACTGCTGTAAAATGCCTATGTATTATATTTTATAGTGGTAATATTCCAAATTATGATAATTGTAGCTGCTGTAAAATGCCTATGTATTATATTTTATAGTGGTAATATACCAAATTATGATAATTGTAACTGCTGTAAAAAGCCTATGTATTATATTTTATAGTGGTAATATACCAAATTATGATAATTGTAGCTGCTGTAAAATGCCTATGTATTATATTTTATAGTGGTAATATTCCATATTATGATAATTGTAACTGCTGTAAAATGCCTATGTAATATATTTTATAGTGGTAATATTCCATATTATGATAATTGTAACTGCTGTAAAATGCCTATGTATTATATTTTATAGTGGTAATATACCAAATTATGATAATTGTAACTGCTGTAAAATGCCTATGTATTATATTTTATAGTGGTAATATACCAAATTATGATAATTGTAGCTGCTGTAAAATGCCTATGTATTATATTTTATAGTGGTAATATTCCAAATTATGATAATTGTAATTGGTGTAAAATGCCTATGTATTATATTTTATAGTGGTAATATTCCAAATTATGATAATTGTAACTGCTGTAAAATGTCTATGTATTATATTTTATAGTGGTAATATACCAAATTATGATAATTGTAGCTGCTGTAAAATGTCTATGTATTATATTTTATTGTGGTAATATACCAAATTATGATAATTGTAGCTGCTGTAAAATGCCTATGTATTATATTTTATAGTGGTAATATACCAAATTATGATAATTGTAGCTGCTGTAAAATGCCTATGTATTATATTTTATAGTGGTAATATTCCAAATTATGATAATTGTAGCTGCTGTAAAATGCCTATGTAATATATTTTATAGTGGTAATATTCCATATTATGATAATTGTAACTGCTGCAAAATGCCTATGTATTATATTTTATAGTGGTAATATACCAAATTATGATAATTGTAACTGCTGTAAAATGCCTATGTATTATATTTTATAGTGGTAATATACCAAATTATGATAATTGTAGCTGCTGTAAAATGCCTATGTATTATATTTTATAGTGGTAATATACCAAATTATGATAATTGTAGCTGCTGTAAAATGCCTATGTATTATATTTTATAGTGGTAATATAATGGCAAAAGGAAAACGACAAAAGGACAAACAACATAATGGCCAAAGGAAAACCACCAAAGGACAAACAATATAATGGCAAAAGGAAAACGACCAAAGGACAAACAATATAATGGCCAAAGGAAAACCACCAAAGGACAAACAATATAAAGGCCAAAGGAAAACCACCAAAGGACAAACAATATAATGGCCAAAGGAAAAACGACAAAAGGACAAACAATATAATGACCACAGAAAAACGACAAAAGGACAAACAATATGATGACAAAAGGAAAACTAGAAAAAGGACAAACAATATAATGACCAA